>JAOXJP010000001.1:8158992-8174119 GCA_025762735.1 Platanus orientalis
ATGTTGATTATTTCTTTTTCTAAAACAAGTTTAATTGCTATAATTCTATCACCTATTCTCTTTACATCTACAACTTTTAAAGCAATATATAGGCAATATATTGCTTTAAAAAAAAGAAAATTCCTATCTAAAATTTCCCTAGATTCTAGGATATTCAATTGACTACTTTCTGTCTCTAAAAAACTCTCAAAACAATTAGAATCCTAAAAAGAAGGGACTTCTTTATTTTCCATAATTCCTTGGCTTGTTGGCCAAGTCAATGGGCCCCACAAGATCTTAAAAATCTCCAACTAAATTAAGATTCCTAGGTACTGTTGACTGGGACAGTTGGGCCCCACAAGGAATCTAAAAAAATCGTAAATTTACTTAAACAGTGGGCTGATGACCAGTTGCATGTGTGGGCCCACTTTGACTTCTCTTAAGAGCCCCAAAGGACTAACACATTGGCTGTACGATCAGCCTATTGTGGGCCGCCCCATATTTTGACTGTCAAAATAATTCAATTTTTTTGGCTAATCGTGCCCCACAAAAATCCTAACTCCAAAGCGAATTTTTATTATTACATCCAACCCCCTAATACCTAAAGAATTACAAATACCCCCTAGCCACAAAAGGGCCCTATTAAAGGGCGGCCCAATGCACGAGGCTGCCGCTAACGCGGGGTCTGGGGAGGGCAAGATGTATACAGCCTTACCCCCATTTTTGGAGAGGCTGTTTCCATGACTTGAACCCGCGCCACCAGGGACGTTAACGGTAAGCCTTACCGTTGGGCCAAGCCGCCCTATTACAATAAGAAAATTCCTTTGGGGAACTACTTAAAAAAAACCCCAAAAGTTACAGAATTTGAAACATGTCTCTTATGGGAAGGCACATACAATAGTCTCTTCAAATTGGTTGCATTACTTATCGCAAACTAAAACTGTCGACCAGCCCTAATCACCCTATTAATTGGACTCTTTTAAACTCCAAAAATAACATAAAAACCATGGCGTAAGGCCCTATTACAAATGTGATCTCAAAATAAAAACAGAAATGACCCTAAAACTACCCTAACCAACTTGATCCACAGCTACTACATCCCTTGAATTGCTCTAGATAACCCACAGTACACATGTCTTGAATCTGGCTCTCTTGTGTGGGGGTACATACAATAGCTGCTTCATGTTTTCCGCATCAACCTAGTACAAGATAGGTAGAAATAAGATGGACAGAGAAAGTGAAAGACCATGGTTAGTTGAGCGGAGTGAGAAAGAAATTCCAAACCATACATCCCATTAAACTGTAAATAAAAAGATGGTTAACGGATTCTTCCTCAATCATACACATTACACATCTATTTGCCAAATTCCACCCTTGCTCTTCAAATGATCAAGCGCAAGAATCTTATCCAGCACTGCAGTCCATAAAAATAGCTAACTTTGGAGGCAACACCTTGTTATGTAGGTGTATACAATATGTTGCAAATTTTTTGCTGTATTTATTTTCAATCTTCCATGTAAAAAGACGTTAAATCATTCTTGAAGTAATCCTAAAACACAAGATGTTATAATTATTTAATTTTATTCTTTTATTTATTTTCTATATATTCTGTTCAACAGGACAATTTGTCTTTCCCCCTTATTTGTCCAGATTGGAATGCAGATGAAGAGATATTGCTGCTAGAGGTACTTCTATTTCCTTAATCCAACAACCTTAGTGATTGCTGCCGTTCTTGTCAGTTTCATTAAAAAAAAAAAAATGATGTGTGGAGGATTGATGAATGTCTGGGTGCTTATATTTATAAATCTTTTATGATATTTTACTTCTAGGGAATTGAAATGTATGGATTGGGTAACTGGGCAGAAGTTGCAGAGCATGTTGGTACAAAAAGCAAAGCACAATGTATTGACCATTATACAACAGCATACATGAACTCTCCATGCTTTCCTCTCCCGGTATCACATTTACTGCAATCTAAATTCAATTTTCTTTCAGCTCAACATCTTTGACATCAGCCATTGTGTTTTTGACACATTTTGTAGGACATGTCTCATGTTGTTGGAAAGAACAGAAAGGAGCTTCTTGCTATGGCCAAAGGGCATGGTGATGGCAAGAAAGGTTGGTGACATTGACAGGAATCCCTTTTTTTTTTTTTATTAGTTATCAATCTTCTTAATGCAGGATTAATTATCTTCTCCCCCCTCCTATTTTACTGGTCCCTTTGAAGAAAGAAGATTAAGTCATGACATTAGAGTATCAATTGATGGGAAAGTTTAAGGAGAAGAATAATCATGGACATGGTCTTTATTTGCTTAGATAAAGCATATTTTAGGAGACCTGGAGAGAACTTTTGGTGGGTTTTGGAAAAGAAAAGGGTCTCAAGTAGGTATATTGGCTTAGTTAAGAATACGTTTGATGAAATAGTAATTAGTGTTAGAACAACCAGGGGAGGCAAGTGAGTTTTCAATCATTGTAGGTTTACACCACGGGTCAACATTGTGCCCGTATCTCTCTGTATTAATTTTTGGAGGCATGCACTGGAGGAGGGCCTGTGGTGTATGTTTGTAAATGATATAGTTTTGATTGAAGAGACTTGGGAGGGGATAAATACCGAGTTATTATTGTGGAGGGATGTTTTAGATTCAAGAGGTTTTAACATATGCTTGATTAAAAGATGATATTATGAATGCAATTTAAAATTGGGAGTAGAAATGAGGAGAGATTGAAGAGTATGTTGCATATAGAATTAGAGTGGGATGGATGAAATGTAGAGGTGCTTCTAGAGTGCTTTGTGATTGGCACATGCAATTAATATTGAAGCGGAACTTTTAAAGATGGTTTTAAGACCAGAAATGCTCTAATGTTGGGTAACAAAGAAGCAAGATACATAAAATGAATGTAGCGGATACGTATAAAGAAGCATGACATACATATCAGCTGAGATCAAGGCTAGCTACATTGGTCTTAGACTAGCTTCCTTTCTATAGATCCAGACTTTAATGGTTGAGGGGGATGTGGCGATCATCACCAGCTGGTTTACATCGGTAGCAGAGGCCTAGGATGACGAGTTCATCTCATTTAGGGAAGCTAGGGCCCTTACCACCTTTATCACTCTTATTCCGAAGAAAAATGGAGCGGTGGAGCTCAAAGACTTCAGGCTGATCAATTTGGTGGGGAGCATGTATAAGCTGTTATCCAAAATTTTGGCTATCCGCTTTAAATCATCTTTAGCAGGCATTATCTCTGCTTTTGAACATACTTTCTTACCAGGTAGGCAGATGACCGATTGTTCTCTCCTCGCCAATGAGTATCTTGATGCTGTGTCTAAAGCTAGATGGCCCGGAGTTGTTTGTAAGGTGGATATGGAAAAGGCTTACGACCATGTCAACTAAGGCTATGTTGACTGGGTATTAGATCAGATGGGGTTTGGGCTTAAATGGAGGAATTAGATTAATATTTGTATCTCTTCCCTTCTTTTTTTGTTATGGTGAATGGGGCTCCCAAAGGCTTCTTTAAAGGAGGAAGAGGTCTAAGGCAAGAAAGATCCGTTATTGCCGTATTTTTTCATTATGGTGACTAACCTATTGGGTAGAATGATGACCAAGGCGAATGTTGTGGGTTTGGTACAAGTTTTTTGCCCTATTGATGGTGGACCTTCAATCCCGTTCATCCAGTTTGCAGATGATTTACTATTTATGTTGAAAGCGGAGGTGGACTGTGTGGGAGAATCCGAGGTGCATTTTATTAATCATGGAGGTGGCAACGGGGTTGAAAGTGAATTGGAGCAAATTTTCTTTGAATCTGGTGGGGTCGACCTCAAATATTCATAGCCTTGCAAAAGTGCTTGAGTGTGATGTAGTTCCCCTTCCTCTTACTTAAGCCTTCCGCTAGGGGCCAAGGCTTTTTCCTTAGATATTTAGAACCCGATCATTGAAAGAATGGATTGGAAGCTCTCCAGTTGGAAGGGGAAGTACCTCTCTAAGGGAGAGAGATTAGTTATGTTGAAAAGTGTTTGGCAAGTGTGTTAACCTATTTTTTATCTCTTTTCCAAGTGCCAAAGTCAGTCATCAAGTAGTTGGATAGAATTCAGAGAGATTTCTTATGGGACTTGGGTAATGATGGGAGAAAGATTCATTAGGTAAGGTGGAAAGACGTTTGTAGGCTGGTGTCCCAGGGTGGGCTAGGCATCAAGTCTTTGGCGCTTGCAAACAGAGCCCTCCTTAATAAGTGGCTATGGAGGTTTGGGTTTGAAAGAAGTGCTTTGTGGAGGAAATTAATGGCATCCAAGTATGACGAGATGCATAATGGGTGGCGATGTAGAACGCCGGAGGGTTCGGTAGGGTGCAGTCTTTGGAAGGGCATTTATAAGGGGGAAGAGTATTTTTTCAGACATGTCAGATTCAAAATCAACAATGGTGAGAGTGTTCGTTTTTGGCTCGATCTGTGGTGCGATAGGGAGTGTCTGGCAAACCATTTTCCTATTTGTTATGATCTTGCTGAGTGCAAAAGGGGGTCAGTCAAAGAGCACATGATCAGATTTATGAGTTTTTGTTCTTGGAACATTTAGCCTTGAAGACGTCTTAATGACTGGGAAATTGAGGAAATGGGTCGTTTACTGGATTTATTGGAGAGGTATGCTATTGGAGAAAGGGATGTAAATGATGAGATGTTATGGGGATTGGACGAAGAGAAGGGGTTTTCTGTCAAATCCATGTATGAGGAGCTGTCCTGTCCTTCTCAGCTTTCTTTTCCAGGTGAGTGTGTTTGGAATCCTCTAATTCAGCTCAAAGTTTCATTCTTGATGTGGGAGTTGTGTTGGAATAGGGCCCCAACGATTGATAATTTAATTAGGAGAGACATGTATATACCTAATTGGTGTTGTTTGTGGAAGGCGGATGCGGAGTCCACTAGTCACCTCTTCCTTCATTGCCCTTGGGTGCGGTATTTTTGGGATCACTTCATAAGTAGATTCGGGGTATGTTGGGTTCAGCCGGATTCTTTGAAGAACTTGTTATGCTGGTGGCCGAAGCAAGACCTTGGCTTGCACAAAAAAGGGGGCAAGAAGATGTGGGGCTTAATCTTGGCTGCGCTTTGTTGGGCGATTTGGGAGGAAAGAAATAGGAGAATCTTTGAAGGAGTATCGAAGGAGTCCCATTTTGTACTTGATGCCACTCTATCCCGAATATACAACTGGTTGTTTGTGACCCAAAATACGGAGGGACCCCCCTATAAGTTTTGGATCTTTGATTGGGACTCTCTTATTCTTCTTGATTAGCCTATGTAGGCTTTGTTGCTTTTTTGCTCCGCTCGAGCAATCTTTTGTATGCTTGCCTACATTTTAATAATCAAACTACCGTACCTTTTTCAAAAAAAAAAAAAAAAAAAAAATCCAAGCAAGCATTTGGGAGGAGATCAACATATATTGGGGCTCATCCTATGTAATGGGTTTTCTGTGAGTGTTGTTGAATTTTGAGGCTTCATTGGTTCTCTTTTATTTTGTTTACTTCTTTTTTATAATATAACTTATTATTAAAAAAATGAGAAGCTTTTTTTTTTTTTCCTTTTTGGGTAAGAAACATGTTACTTTGCAATAAACAAGGCATTTTGCAATTGACATGATACATGGGACGTAATCTTTCTTATGGTGATAATTGAAATCATAAAAAGCAATCAATTTGAAAGAGGATTCATCTTCTTTTCTTGGAAGAAAAGGAGGATACAGATGAACTAGTGAAACAAAAGTGATCTTAATGAACAAAAAGAGAAAGAACAAAAGATAAATCCATTTTCACTTTAAAGAGACACAGAAATAGGACAATATGTGCTAAGTTTTAAATTGATTGGTTTTATTCCAAGTCTTTAGTTTTTGATAAAGAAAGAAAATAATTTTAATTTTTCATCACAATTGGTTTTGCAATTGGTGACCTGGTTAACTAAATAGTATTATTAGTAAACATTTTAAAATTTAATACCTTTATAATTTATTAACCAATGACTAATATACTTTAATATGATAGTATGGTGCCAAGGGTATTTATTGATAGAGGTTCTGCTGTATACAAGACTTTTGACTTGTAGTTGGTATTTATTGAGTTGAGTATTCTACTTTTGGGATTCATGTCTCTGTTGTTGAAAGATAATACACGTTTTAGATTCAGAGGTTAAGTAAAGTTTGAGCATGTTGTTTGCCAGATCTGGGTCAAGTATCGTCTTCATTCCCTAACCTTCGAAATGTATGAGGCTCTAACCATTGACTATCCAATTGTGTGTTTTTTTTTTTTACATCCAGGAAGGTCTTGTCTGTGGTTGGTGCATGCTGGGAATCATAAGCAAGTTCAACTGGTGTCTTTTGATGAGTTTGTTTCCATTAAATGCAGAAGGAATTTATTTGAGAAGTTCTAGAAACTGTCTTTATTGGGTATTTGAAGCATTTATCTCTTTTGGAGACTGGAACTAGAACTTCATACTAAGAACCTTGAGGAGAGATATAGCATGTAAGGCAGATCTTCATAGTGTTTTTTTTTGGAAAGGTAGTCTACAAAAAAGGTATATGTTAAGAGTAAGGCTTGAAAAAGCTCCTAATGTCTTTTTGAACCAATGCTGCCTGATCTTCTCAGGCTCTCTTTTGTTGAAACCTTTGGTAACAAATATATGTGTGTGTGGCGATGGGTCAAGTTGGGTCTGGGTTGGTGGATGGTATCAACAGCATTGGGAAAGGCCAAATGAACCTTGGATTGATGTCCTTCATAATAACTGTCTCGGGTCAGGTCCAGCTTGGTTGTTGCTGGGTTTGGGTTGATGAATTATATCAGCAGGGTTGGGAAAGGCCAACTGAATATGGAATTACTGGGTTGGTTCAGCGGGTTATTGGTGGGTCGGATCAGGTTTTGCTCATTCGTATCTATATACATGTATAAATATTCCATAGCTAATAATATATAGAAAATTTCTTTAAGAATTATTAGTCAGCATATACTAGGAAATATATAAATATTAATTATAAGGGGGCTTACTGTATTTTTTTTCTTTCACTGGATGGTTCTCCCACGTTTTTTGGTTGGAAATACAGTTTCAGTTGCCATTTTCTCTGTTAGCGCATTTGCTGACCAGGGAATGAAACTTTCCTATTTTGATGTTTAACTACATTTGAGGGAAAGTCAATGTCCAATGAAGACCAATAGCTGCACCAGTGAGAAGGCTTGATATGGTAGCATGGTGCTAGTTGAAGGCATTGAAAGGACAAGGGGAAATCCAAAAATGATTTTGGTTGAAATAGTGTGGAAAGACATGAGTGTGTATGATTTAGTAAAAGATATGACATTAGAAAGGGTGGAATGGTGGAACAGGATTCTTGTAGCCAACCCCAAGTGGTTGGAATAAGGCTTTTGCTGAGTTGAGTTAATTGCATTTGAGGCATGTAAACCGAAAGTGAATATTACAAAACTTAGGGTCCTTCTCACTGGTGGTTGTGGTATCGCCACTCTTGGAGAGAGGTGACGGTTTCAATCTGGTCTGGCAGCAGTCTGCAGTCAGATGAGACTATGATGCAGCAGTCAGCAGGCTCAAGTGTAGCTAGCCTAAAAAAAAAAAAAGGTCTCTCTCACTGGATTTCCCCTTTTCTTTAGGTTGGAAATACCATTTTTGATCACTACTCTTTCTCCTTTATTCTTTTACACATAAAGAGTTAGATTTCATCCCTTTCTGATACATGATTGCATTGTAGGCATGCAGACTAGAAAGTGAATCTTTGGAAACTTTCTGTTTTGTCAAATTGAATATTCTCTTTTAAAAATCCTTCTTTAGTTTTCAGTAGTTTAGGAAAGCAAACCCATTTTTGGGAAAATTGGACACTTATTGTCTTCTTCTTAGTAGGGGTTATTTCTGTGTGCTCATACTAAAAACTATATTTCCCACCTGAAATAGGGTTCCTAGTTCTTACATGCTTTTAACTTTTACAGGATTTCCAATGTTTGGGGAGCTTACACTAAAGGAAGAGTCTACATTCTCTCCTTCCAGAGTCAAGTATACTATTGCTTTCCTTGGTACCTCCTTTCCTTAATTTGGTGATTAAATCTTGTCATGCTAATTCTTTTCTATGTGCTTGATCAGGATTGAAGATTTTGCTAAAGAAGCTCAAGCAGGTCGATCCCCATCTAGCTTAACTACGGGTATTGTGAGGGATATTCTTTACTGGTTATTTTGTTATTAGGTTGTCTCTTAAATTAATCAGACAGATATGGGTCATGATGCTTGCAATACCATTCTTCTGTCTTCTGCATCAGATGTAGATTCTGGAGTTGGTTCTAACAACACAAATCTTGCATCAGCAAGTGCAGTTAAGAAGGCATCAAACATGGCCCAAGTTAAAGAAGGTCCTGATGCCATTAAATTGGAAGGTGTGATTTTGACATATTTCTCCATAGATTGCAAATGATTGTTGATAAGGTCTTTTCTTTCTAGTTTCTGCTTTTAGCTATGTACTCCATTTTTTTGTATGTTTAATGAGACACTTGTCTTGGTGAGTTGGTGCCATTTGTTTTGGGCTGCATTGACCTATCAAGAATAGGTACCATTAGTCTAAAACTCTAGATACTGATTATATAAGGTTTGGGCTATGGAGATTGAATCGGTGGCAGTTATCAGAACTACTGCACTTCCTCTGGTTGTCTTAGACAACTATGGTGTCATGGTTGTCAGCTTCTTTAGGAGTGGATCTGTGATTTGTGAGCTAATGTAAAAGATGAATCCTCACTGTAGGTCTAATTTGACTTGTCACATGATGTGGGGCAGCAATATTGTATATGTGGAAAGTGTTTTTAGTGTTTCTCTTTAATTGTCGTGTTTATTGCATGTGAACTGTGCTGCAGCGCCTCGATTTTTTTTTCTTTAAAAATTATTCTAAGTTCTTTTAGGTAATAAACTTTTCATTGTATAGGTTTGGCATTGTTGTTAAACCAGATCTCATCAAACTGGCAATGGGATCAGGCTGAGTCCCTTGCTAAAAAGATCAATAATTTTATTTTTATTTTTTTGAATGATTGATTTCATTAGAATCAATGGAACAACAAAAATGATTCACCCGGGGGGGGAGACTGCAGTACAAAACAAAACATAATGAACAAGAAAACAAAAAGTCCCAAAACAAAACAAGGCAGCTCAGCCCCATCCAAGAAGAGGCTCAACCTGGATCGGAAGGAGAGTTCCAATAGCACTCATCGAAATCTTGACTAATAGAAAAAGTGACAAACACTCAAGCAAGAGAGCGGGCCCCCTTCTACAAGTGATCACTTGAGAATTTCCATGTTGAAAATTCTACTGTTCCTGTCCTTTCAGATACTCCAACAATTGGCTCCTAGAAAGGACGTTTCAAACCGCTTTAGGGATCGTATCCAACCCTGGCAAGTACCAACCGGAGATTAGGCCTTCAATTTTTATTTTTATTTTTGATAAGTAAAATTTCATTAAAGAAAGAAAAGGGATGAGAAATCCCCAAAGACTACAAAACAACAGCAAAACAAAAAAGCTACATTTTGAAATTTGACCCCCAATCCCCTACTGTGGCTGACACTGAATACTCTCCAAGCTCTTTCCAACAAAGACCCCAAGAGGAGGCTAATGCCTTTGCATTGCAAAGCACCTAGTAGGCCTGTTCGTTATTGTCTTTGAAGACCCTTTTGTTTCTTAGAAGCCAAATAAGCCAACAAACCGCCAGAGCTAATAATTGCCATAGAACCATACCTTTCGCAGGTACCTTTTCAATTTTCTAGGATGCTAGAAACATGTCCATCCTATTCGGTCTCACCCAAGAGATCTCCACTTCATTCAAAAGTCTCCCCCAAATCTCTAGAGCATAAAGGCAGTGAATAAATAGGTGCTCAATAGACTCGACATCACACATACAAAGGGAGCATATATTCGGAATAATCATACCTCTTTTTTGAAGCAAGTCAATGGTAGGAAGACGCCTTTTAAGCAAAGTCCATATGAAAAAAACAACCTTAGAGGGGAGATGGAGTTTCCAAATATCAATCCACAGACTGTTAGGAGGTGCCTCATCTACCCATTGAGCTTCTCTAAACGATTTAACAAAGAAGATCCCACTACTTGCATATGTCCATCTTTGGTGGTCCTCCACATCCTCCCTCAAAGAAAATGGGTCCATTTTTCCCAGCAACCAAGCCAAATCCTCCACCTCCCTGTCATTTAGCCCTTGGCGCAAGTCCACATTCGAAAACCCCTGCGGGCTTGCAAGGTTCCAGTAATCCTTCACCATCCTTCATATCTCTTGCCAAACGATAAAGATTCGGATGCTCCAACATCAGTGGACTAGATGAGCACTACCTATCTTTCCAAAATCTAGTTTTTAGTCCTGACCTACCCCACCTTGTTTCCTCTTTTATAATCCTTTAAGGACTTTAGGATGACCTTCCAACAACTACAACCATAAGGCAGCAAGATGATTTTAGTCTCCCATTCATTGACGATCCCATACTTATCTGCCACAACTTGGGGCCATAACCTGTCCTTTTCTATGCCGAATCTCCACAACCATTTAGAGAGAAGAGCTTTGTTCATGTCTCTGATTCTGGTGATCCCAAGGCCCCCAAAATTTGAGGGAAACGCCCACAAGATGTTCATTTGGGAGAAAAAGAAGTTGCTACACTTCCTTATCACTGGGCAATGAATGAAGAAGTGATCAATTGATTCCTCATTGAAACACAATGAACATCTATTTGTTAGATTTCATCCCCTACTCTTCAAATTATCTAGAGAAAGAACTTTACCCAAGAAAGAGTTCCAAATAAAAAACGCCACTGTTGAGGGAAGATTAGGATCACAGATTGTCTTGAATGGGAAAGGATCCCTTAACAGGTTCCGAGTAAAAGGATTTCCAGAATTTTTTTTTTGTTTTTAATTTTTCCGAATCCACCTCAAGGATATCAGAGAGATTCTCATTTAGCACACCTAACAACCTCACTATCTCTATCATTTTCCAATCATTGAGGTTCTTCCGCTTGGTTGAACAAGTTATTGAAAGCCATCCTTAAAGGAGCTTTGCCACACCAAATGTCCTCCCAAAATTGATATCCTTTCCGATCCCAATCTAAATTTATATAATTTCTAAAGTCTTCTTTCACTGTAGACTTCTAAATCCCTAGATCATGACCTCTCTTAGCTCTTTTGGGAATCACACCAACTCCATGGCATATTTGGACAACACAACCTGTTTTCACAACTGTTCTTTCCCCAAGCTGAACCTCCACAACCACTTCCCCAAATTTTTCCTTTTGACAAAGTAAAAATATCAAAAGTAAAACTTGTATTTTTTACCTTTTACAAAAAGTCCTCTGTAAACCTCCCTCCTCCTGTCTCTTTTTGTCCTATACAAGAACAGTGATGGTGAAGTTGAACATGACAACATTGCCGGTGATGGCAGTGAACTGCATCTCCTCTTCGTCTCTCTCTCTCTCTCTCTCTCTCTCTCTCTCTATATATATATATATATATATATATATATATATTGTGTGTGTGTGTGTGTGTGCTTTTTTTATGAAATTTATGGACCAACATTGTTGGTAGAAGCTGTGATAGGAATTGGGGGCATTCTAGTATTGAAATCTAGAAAGCAGATATTGCAGGGTTACTACTTGAGTCTAGGTAGGGCCTATAAGAGGCATTTCTCTTTTTGATGAATGGAAATTTTTTATTGAAAAAAGGGAAGAGAAATCCCAAAAGAATCAGAAACAACAAAGGGGAAGGGGGAGAGAGAGAGGACGCCCGACCCTAGGACCCCAACGCAACTAGATAGGGGAATACCCAACCACCTCAGACCAATCCCTACACAGATCCCCAGACCTTAAGCCCCCACATCCTTTGAACAAGGTTGCCCAAAAAGAAATCAACTCTTTTGACTCTTTTATACACCTGAAATGAAGGTTCACAATGACCTTCAAGACCCTCCTATTCTACTCCAACCAAATAGACTAGCAAATCGCTCCAGAAATGAGCCTCTAAATCCGATTTCCACAAGACGAAAAACCCTTTGACCCTTCATGCAACAAGAAGAGATTTTAGATCATGCGGGGTGGCCCAAAAGATCTCGAAGTCCTTAAAGATTCAAAACCAGATTTCCCAAGAGAAGGACAATGTAAAAGAATATGATCCACCGATTCACCATCTTCCTTGCAAAGACTGTAGACATTGGTAAGGATAAGACCTTTTTTTCGGAGCACATCAATTGTAGAGATTTTACCCAAAGAAGCCTCCCATAAGAAAAATTGGATCTTAGGGGGAACTAGGTTGTACCAAATGTCCTTCCATGGCACAAAGAGGTTGGTCTGCCTTTCAAAGAAACGAGTCCCAAATTTCACACTGTATGTCCCATCAAAGCTGTCCACCTAGATTTTCCTATCTTCTTCATTCAACCTCAGCACTGAAGAATCAATCCTCTTGAGCAACAACGCAATGGAAGGCACCTCCCAATCAAACGCCGGCCGCCTCAAAATAGGATGCCACCCCACCATCCTGTTGTTGACATCAAAGTACTTCGAGACACGGGCCAGGGGGTTAACAACCATAGAGAAAACCGAGGGGAATTCCCTCAACATAGAATGCTCACCACACCACTTATCTCTCCAAAACATCATCTTTTGCCCATTACCAATCTCTATCCTCAATCCCTCTTGAAAGACCGAGAAGAATCTCATGATGCTTTTCCAAGGGCTGGAGCCGATTGGGTCCCTGGATGGATAGGGATCACCATTCTCCTGAACCCAATCCCTAGAAGCAACAACCTGTCTCCACAAGCTTTCTCTCTCAATCCCAAACCTCCATAACCATTTGCAGAGGAGCGCTTTGTTCATCAGCTCCATCCTCCTAAGATCCAAACCTTCATATTGCTTTGGAGAGCAAACTTTCTCCCATGCCACCAAGTGCAGGCCCCAATACACCTCCCCACCCTTCCAAAGGAAGTTCCATTGAAGTTTTTCAATTTGAGCCGCTACCAGGGTAGGCATAACAAAGAGAGACATGAAGTATACTGGGATGTTGACCACAAACGCCTTAAGTAGCGTCACCCTCCCCCCTTTGGATAGATTAAGTGCTTTCCAGCTCGTTAATTTCCTCCTCACCCTATCAACCACCGGGCCCCACGCCTCTTTGCTTTTGAACGAGGCCCCAAGCGGAAGTCCCAAGTAAGGAATAGGAAGGTTGGAAACCCTGTAACTGAGGTTGTCTTTTAGAATCCCAATGTTAGGGACGGACCCAACCCCAACCAACACTCTTCCCAAAATTCATCCTCAGCTCAGACATGGCCTCAAAACATTTGAGAATACATCTGATCATCCGGATTTGCACCTGAGAGTTACGACATAGGATTAACGTATTGTCTGTATATTGGAGGTGACAAACCGAGACCTCCTCCCTACCTACCCTGAAGCCCTTAATCAGGCCTCCATCTTGAGCCTTTCTGAGCATAACACCCAAAGTCTCAGCCACTAGGAGAAAGAGGAGGGGGGATAGGGGATCCCCTTGTCGTAGCCCTCTTGAAGTTTCAATGGTGCAAGTAGGAGTCCCATTCAGCAGCACCAAGAAAGACGCCAAACTAAAGCACCACTACATCTAATTCCGCCATCGACTCCCAAAACCAAAGCGACCCATAATAGAGGAACTCCCAATTGACGTGGTCGTAAGCTTTCTCAATGTCTAGTTTGTAGATTACCCCTGATCTACCTTGCCGAATCTGGTCATCAATACACTCACTGGCGCACATGAAACCATCTAGGATAAAACGCCCTTCTAAGAAAGCGCCTTACTCTTTTGAAATGATTACCAGAAGAACAACCTTCAGTCTTAGAGCCAGGCACTTGGATATGATTTTGTAGGTGCTTCCAATTAGGCTCACTGGTCTAAAGTCTCTTGTCAGCACTCTCCTTTGGAATCAAAGAAATTTTGTAGGTGCTTCCAATTAGACTTAGCGGTTTGAAGTTTGAAATCCTGTCAGCACCCTCCTCCTTTGGAATCAGAGAGATAAATGTGGCATTACTCCCTTTATCAAGGAACCCCTGCTCTTAGAAGTCCGTAACCCCCCACATCAAGTCTTCCCTCATGGTTTCCCAACAAGCCTTATAGAAGGCAATAGGAAAACCATCTGGCTCCAACGCCTTGTCCCCTTCCATCATCCCAATCGCTCCTTTAACCTCTTCTTCCTCAAAAGGCCTTTCCAACTAGGTTAATTGCCCATCGGAGAGATGGGGAAATTGAATGCTATCCACCCTTGGCTTGGCTCCCCAGTCATCGGTGAAGAGATTGCGGAAATGCCTCTCCACATGAGATCTGATTTGATCTTCTCTCTCCTCCCAAACCTTCCTTATTCTCAAGCCATGAATCCCATTAGTCCTTTGTCTACAACTCGCCATTTTATGGTAGAACTTAGTGTCCCTACCCCCCTCCTTAAGCTATTGGATCTTGGACTTCTGCTTCTAAAGAATCTCCTCCATAGATAGCACCCTGTCAAAGTCTTCCTTAAAGATCTGTCGAGCTGCCCTTTCTTCCAAAGAAAGACCATTGCACTCCTCTTTCTCATCCAATACCTGAATTTTAGTCAGGATAGACTTTTTTCCACCTCCACGAGACCGAAGACCTTCCTGTTCCAAATCCACAACTTATCCCTCAACATCTTAAGTTTGAGGCAGAACCTCTAACCCAGGGGACCATAAACATCAAAATAGCCCCACCAACCAACCACCAACTCCCATAGATAAAAAAATTAGGATCGGACCCAGGCGCTCCTGATTCGATCTAGTTAAGGATTGACCGATCCACTGTGGATTGGCCAGCAACTGGATTGCCCTAAAAAAAAAAATCAAAAAAATTTAAAAAATTTTAAAAAGTTTATTATGTTAGTTAGAGCCTATCTACCTTATTTTTAGTCCAAAAAATTATATTTTTTAACATGTTTTCATGAATAAAAGTCCAAAGATAAGATTCATTAGAAAGTAGAAACAAAAAATTACCAAAATATAGATACAAATCATACAATCACATATATAATCAACAAAACAAAAACATGTATAATTTAAGTGAAAATGTGAGATACCAATATGTCAATTATCAAATATAAACATGAAAAACCTATGAAAATTTCAAT
>JAOXJP010000001.1:8184770-8199423 GCA_025762735.1 Platanus orientalis
TATCCGTGCAAGCAAATTCTAATTTGTGCATGTGCAATTAATTGCCGGCAAAATTTCTTTTCGCACATCTTTTCTATGTGTGCGAGCAAAATCTCCAATTCTACTTGAGCGGGTGAATTTGATTAGTAAACTGTTCAAATTACTTTCTGTGTCTTGTACAAGACACATTCATAAGTATTCTCATACAAGAAAATAATTTCATACTTAAACAGTACCCCAACTAATCAAATTTAACCAAGTGAACCTAAACGAGATATTGCTATCATCTTTCTTGAAGATAGTTGAGGCCTCCTAACTGCAAGGAATAGCTAACTCTGGAATAGAACTAAGCATGGACTCAACTTTGTCTCTCAATGGGTTTGCACTAAGTAATTGTAACGAATGAAACCTCTTCTTGAAATTTATTGTCCAATGGTTGTGAGATCCATTTACTTAAAACTGGTCAATTTAAGTTTTGAAGATAAATCCAACCTTACTGGTTTATAGTTCCATAACATCAAATTCTCTCTAACAATGATATATCCTAATCACAAAGATAAGGATCTTATGTAGAGTCACGAGACAAGATTCTATGTCAAGGTTTTGTTCAAGTCATGAAGACAAGGTTATGTTACTATCAATCCAAGTGGAATTTCTATCATGTAAGACAATTCATTGTGAAGTAGTGTCTCAAGATTTAAGTGCCCATTATGCAGTGGAATAGGGAAGAGTGGCTGCTGTAGTGGGCTAAATAGAGGACTAATCAAGCTATTTTAGCGCTGAAATTCGAGTTCGGAAAATAGATTGACGTCAGGATTTGGAGTTAGGTTCGTGAATGCT
Source organism: Platanus orientalis (assembly GCA_025762735.1). Classification (NCBI taxonomy): domain Eukaryota; kingdom Viridiplantae; phylum Streptophyta; class Magnoliopsida; order Proteales; family Platanaceae; genus Platanus; species Platanus orientalis. Next base: position 8,185,590 of record JAOXJP010000001.1, read on the forward strand.
CCCCTAAAAACTACTAACCTCTACCCCTAACAGGGGGGCGGGCACTGATTTCAGCACTGATGTGCCCTCTCCCTGACAGGGGGCGGTGGTTAACATTAGTTAAGGGGAGCGTTCCCAATCCTCTTTGCAGGATTTGAACCCATAGAGTGTAAGGTTGTGTGACTAGTCACCAACATTGCCTGGTTACAAGAACTTTGTTGAAGAGGTGAAGGTCTCTGAAGCTCATTCCACCATCCCATTTTGAATATTTAAGCTAGTGTCAACCTACCCAGTGTATCCATTTTTCATCTCTTAATTGATCCCACCAAAATTGTCTTTTCTATTTGTCAATGCCTTTGCAAACATGTTTTGGAATCAGGAAACATGCCATAGCATAGATAGGAATGACAACAACGACTATTTTGAGGAGTATATTTTTGTCAGTTTGGGAGAGTAGCTTCTCTTTCCATCCTAAAACATGAAACATGGCAATTAACCATTTGTTCCAGGTAAGCGAAAAGTATATTTTTATTACATCCCAAGGACGAGGAGAGGCCTAAATACTTGCTTGGGGAGTACTTTAAAAAATTTACTCATGTGAACTTTTTTTTTGAAAAAAGTCCCTACAAATACTATTGAGAGGAAGTTAAAACATTTCTTCCCAATGAAGTGCTTGGTAAGTCATGGCGTGATCTTTTCATTTACCCCAAAGGATTCTCTGTCTCGGTCCGGATTTTGTGAACACAAAATCCATGTGCAATGCATGCACATGGACCAAGGGACAGACACATCAGCGTCAAAAAGTAAAAAGCACCCCCCCCAAAAAAAGTGTAAATCACTTTTCGGTGCTGATGTGTTCACCCCTTAGTCAAAATGGGGATAAATCATACCCATACCTGCCTACCATGCGACCCAATGCCTTACAAAAGGTACTTTGATAATACTCATTTATTGTATATTTCATGTAAAATCCTCTTTTAAACTATATGTATTTATCAAGACACCCTTCGTATGCATGCCAAGTATTGCTCTGTGATAGTGTAATATCTCTCCTTTCAGATTGGTTATTGAAGATGGTTCAAGCCTGGATGGACTGTAGGGACACTAGAACCAATCAACATGTGACTGTCAGGTGTATCTTGATAAATACATATGGGTCTAAAGAAGGCTTTAGAATAAATATATAATAAATAGGTACATATGTCTGAGCCTTCTTAATCATCCTGTCACATGCTGAGCAAGTATTGGCATGATATCTCTCAATTTATACCTGAAATGATTTGAACCCTTTGGGAGCTCAACCACTGTTAAATGTAAGATGGAAATAAACTGAATATGAACTGGATATTGGCATATCCATATTTGGTTAATTTATAATCAGATATTTTTTAAATGAATGAATATTTAATCAAATCCGATACAAATAGGCTCATATTTGTATCCGTTAAGTAAGTTAAATATCAGATACAAATACAAATATATCTTATTACAAAAATTCATAAAGTTAGGTTAATATATTTGTATCCATTAAGTTAGACGATGGGCTATGGTTAATGTTATATATATATATATATATATATATATATATTAACCGGATCAGATGTAATATTGATCCGTAATTGGTTTGTTTATACTCGGACATTTTTTAAATGAATGAATATTTAATCAAATTGGATATACCTGGATTATTTACCAAAAAAAGAAGAAGAAGAAGAAGATATAAATGGATTATTCATATTCGCTTTAAACAGACACAAATATGAACCGAATATAGATAATAATATCCCTAGTTAAATGGATCTCCCCACTTAATAGACCAGTAGGTAATAAGTAATCAGTTTGATTGATCTCAGTTGTAGCAATCAAGAAATGCGTTCATTGGAGTGTATAGATAATATGCTTGAAATTATTCGATTAATTAATGAAAGCTCTTCCATGAGACCAAATGAGTTATGGATTTTCATTTTCTTCTTGATCTTCTTTTGCCAATGACAACAAAACTAGTTAGTGATCTTGTAATTTTTAAAAGGCAGCCAGTTTTATATAATCTGGATCACTTTTGGGCAACTTGGGAATTTCAAAGGGAGGGCACAGAAGCCCACTTTGCAAATACTAAAACACCATTTGGTCAAAGTAAAATTTGATGGTGCCTTCCCATTGAATCATATGGCCTCAAACTTTGGAGTCATCTTTAGGGATGTGTTTATACCATTTTAAATTTCGCCTATAAGATCAAGACATCGTGGATTCCACTTGCTCCGAATCCACCCACTAGCATTAGTGTACGAAGAATGTCCATGGCAAGGATGAGAGGAGAGTAAGATTCTACTGAACATTGACATGTGTCAAAGTTGTTATAGTAGAAATACGTGCAACAGATGTGGGCCATTGATTCATGGACATGACACCCCATTATGGGCACTCGACACCGTGATGAGAAGTGAGGGTGATAGTTACCTCAACAAACAAGGAAAGGGAAGTATAACCACCTAGCGACGTACAAGAAGGGACCAATATTGGAACAAACCAATCCAACATAAATACACATGAGACGGAAGAAAAAAGGGATCTCAACATCATGTCAAGTCTAATTTATCTTAGGAGTAGAAGTTGGTCTATCTCAATTAGGAATAAGAATAGCATAAGAGAGTTTGTAAATCAGTTTTAAGGATTGAGTTTGATTTATTCATTGCTCGTCATTGACTTGTTCAATGCTGAGAAAGACATTTCAAAGAAGAGCTGTGGCTTCTTCAAGTTGGGTCAGATATTTGTACTGCATTGTCATATCAATAGAAGTTCATTTATTCACCATTTCTCCCTCTTTGAGGCCTGTGAAAATTCTTTTGAGTAAGACATGGGCCAAATCCACTCTGACTGTTCACCTAAACCCAGGTTAAGGTGAAAAAGCCACCAACAGATGATAGAGAGAATTTTGGCCGCAAGATCAAACAATACTTCCTAGGATCGGTTTATGGACGCTTACCTTAACAAATGCTCATCGCTGCATCTTGTCAGGGGCAGACACATCAGTGTTGAAAAGTGATTTTCACTTTTTTGGGGCACGCATATTCACTTTTCGGCGCTGATGTGCCCGCCACCTGACAAGAAGCAGTGGTTAGCATTCGTTAAGGTGAGCATTTTTTATCCATGGTCATACTTCCTTCATTTGGGCAGCAAAATCTGAAACCAAAGCTGTTTAATTAGCTCTCCAGATGACCCTTGCCCATTTTTATCTTTGGTAAATTGAAATTTCACTAAAAAAATCTTAAGCACATCCCTGCCGAAGATGGGCAACTAATCCCTCTCCTAGGTATTTTATAAACAACCTTATTTTTATTCCGTCCAACATATAAAAAGTTCAAATAATTAAAATGAGCAGATAATGGTTTGCAATCTTCAATGCAAACTCTAATCTCTCTTAGGCACTCAGCCATACAGAGCTGTAACTGCCACTTTAGCATCTCCGTCCCCTTCAAATTTCTTTATTCCCATGGCATCCGTAGTTTGCAATCCAAACAATGCAGCTTCACTTTCCTTCAAATTGTCCTAAAAGGAGAAGCCATTAACATCATTTAGTGAATAGCAACTCAAGCGTCAGCCCTTGTCCATTCGGCCGATCAAAGGACTGTAACCCCCTTTGTTCACGTTTTGACAAAGTTGTTTTTATCCCATTTCAAGAGCGGAGGCAAACAAATTCAAACGCACACAGAATAGCCAAATATGGCTCCATTTGCCTCATGCTTAATGGATTATACCTTCCCCCCCCAACAAAAAAAAAAAAAAAATGCATTTACAAAATTATCCCGTGTACTGAAATGACTATCCACCAGTGGGCACCCTGGATCCTGATTGAATTGCCACAGGGAGCTCACACTTGATCCAGTCTCAAAGCAATGATGGGTCTTCGGCCACTGCACATGCGACATATCTAGATTTTGTGCTTAAGCCTACAAGTAATCAGGCATAAGACTACCCGAAAGTAATTGCACTTGTCACTTCTTCAATTGGCATGACTGATGTCGGCTCAGAATCTGAATGTTGTTAAGAGAGGCTAAAAACATAGGTGAGAAGTAGAAAAGAAGACATCGAAAGGTGCGAGGTTTTGTACCACAGAAGTGGGTTCAAAACCTGTCTTCACCAGGTAAGAACTAACCACTGGCCAGCTTTCAAACCTACTTGTAATCATTTATACTGCATTACAGAACTTGTTACCCAAATTGCAAAATGTTCATCTGTAAAACTGCTCACGTCTTCTGTAAGAGGTAACCATGTGAAATCAGAGTAACTGAATTTGACATTTATAGGGAGGTTCCAACCTCTATGAACACACTCAAAACGCACCTTTTATAACCACTATATCCAATGAGAAACGCAAGGTTTGAAAGAGGACACCACCCCATATCATGTGATCTTCTAGCAATAACTCCATCCAGTCATGAGTCTTCACCGCTAAGATCTCCCCATCGAACATTGTATTTTGCAGCAAGATAGTGTGCCCCAACTGGTCCTCTACTACCGTAAGGGTAGAGCTCTGGTGCAATCTTCTTCTCTTCCAGGTCCTTCAACAAAGGTGTGAAAAGTGCCCAAGCAGCATCAAGCTCATCACTTCTAATGAACAGCCGGCGCTCTCCTTCTATGGCATCTAACAGTAGCCTCTCATATGCATCTGATATCTCCCTTGGATACCTTCACAAGAGAACCATAAAATTAAATTTCCAAGTTAAGAGTCTCACTACTGAATGAGAATGTAAATGTAAGAAACAAAAGAATCTGTCAGATATAATTGCCACCCATTCTATGTATTGGTAGAGTAGAGGGTAGTCTAATAATTTCTTCATTTCAGAGGGCACCCAAGCACTTGATATTCTAATTAGTAACATTACATCCCTTCCCTATCAATGAGTCAGCAAAATTTGAATATACGAAGTCATTCATTATTGATTAGAGCAATGGCACGCCATATTTGTATCCATTTTCTCATATCTGTATCCACTATCCATATATCTCAATCATGAAGAGGGACCGAAGAGCAATATATCAACTATGTTCAAATGGTCTCCTACCTTGCTTTGTAAAGCAGATTAAGATCACTACGGTCCAATCTCATTCCAAGCCCAGGGACCTTGTTGTTGATCTTCAGATATATAGCTTCATCAGGTTGCACACGAATCACAAGCTCATTCGTAGCCTTATCCAAATTGGTTCCAAAGTTTCGCTTGTACAGGTTACCAGGGACATGCCTAAACTGAACTCTGATCTCTGCTCTGGATTTTCAATCATAAAAAGCCCAAAAATATGACAACATAGTTAAAGAGAACATTTTTTATAAGGAAAATAAAAAATGCAAGCTACTTACCCCTTGGTATAGAGCGCCTTGCCTGCCTTCATCAAGAAAGGCACCCCATCCCACCGTGCGTTATCAATGAAGAGAGCTGCTGCTGCAAAGGTTGGAGTAAGGCTGTTCTTCGGCACAGTTGGATCATCTGTGTAAGCAGGATACGACTTACCACCCTTGGAATGGCCTTTATATTGGCCTACTATTACATCATCAATCTGTAGTGGCCTCATTGATCTTAAGACCTTGACCTGAACCAAGACCATGTCCAAATAAGAAAATCAACTTCTACTTTTTGGAGAAGAAAATTTTTATGGCGAGAAACCCAAAGGCACACTTTAGGCAGCCCTATTGACATTCCAAACAATGCAAAATAAGCAGAAAGGACACAAAGATCCACCATTTATGAGTGCTACCTAGGTGATATCCTAATCCTACAAAAGTTAAGACACAAACAGACGATTCACTGTGAGTTTTCTTCGATTGTCAGATATTCATAGCAAATCATCCAGAAAAAAAGAAAAGAAAAAGAATGACATAACATACTTAGAATTATTCAAAAAAAAAAAAAAAAAAAGACCTTCTCATTCCTAATGTCCTCCGCATTTAAGCTGACAGGTGTCTCCATTGCGAATAGTGCTAGTATTTGAAGGAGATGATTCTGCATTATATCTCGGATAATCCCATAGTTATCAAAGTATCTGTAAACAAGAAGCCCAATAAGGTGCCATTCAACACAAAGAGAATAATGTTGCTGAAAGATGAAATCAGCTGGGAACATTCAGAACTAACCCGCCTCGACCCTCTGTCCCAAAATCTTCAGAAAATATTAGCTGCACATTTCTGATGTAGTTCCTGGACCACAAAGGCTCAAAAACAAGATTGGAGAAGCGAAGCACAGAGAGGTTCTCAACAAGCTCCTTGCCCAAGTAATGGTCAATCCTACAAGAATAAACAAAGACACAATTAATTATATTCTGTCGTTGTTTTATTATTTTTGGGGGGCATCAAATTCAGACTCCACCTGAAAATCTGGTCCTCAGTTAGGTATTGCTTTAAACATCTGGTCAGTTCTCCAGATGACTCTGAGTCACGACCAAATGGCTTTTCGACAATGACCCGTGTCCACCCATTTGCTGAAGAAGCACACCGACTGGCACATCGTACCACATCCACAAATATGTTTGGAGGAATTGATAGGTAAAATAACCTATTTGGAAGTCTTCCAAACTAAAATAAAAACTATTAGATACTATCAGAAGATAGGAGTGTAAAGTTCACTAGGTAGCTAGCACTGTTCATTGTCAATAGCTTCTTCCTGAACATCCACATTTACAAGGATAAAGTAGTCTTATGCACCATGCTACGAGTAATGAGTTAGCATGGGGCATAGATATCAATTGATATGAATATGTCACATGAGGACACTCCATTTCTAAAATTTGGCCACATCAAACAATGTGTCGTATTCACATGCCAACACTTGCACAAAACAATCCTTTAGTTTATCATTATCACCTATTTTCAACTATTATTTATATACCATTTATGTAATTTTTTATGTTCATCAGTTTATTCTGGGTCTGTTCAACTAATGCAGGGCTGCCTATGCAAGGGCAGTAAACTCCTGCTACTGTGGGTCTAAACAACTACTAGAGATAGGATTAAAAGCAAAATACACCAAGAACAAAATTCTGGAAAACTTCTGGGCAGATTAGTGAAATAACGAAAATACTCCAGCAGGAAGGGTTAGAATGACACAAAAATTTACATAGACCTAGTTTAGGATTAGATGAAATAGTGTGTAAAATTTCAGATCAATCAGATAACTAAAGGTATAGAAATTTATATAAAACAAAATCTGCTGCAGAGTTTCTGCAGATAAAACCAGTCCAGAATAGGAAAATAAGTCACATAAATGGTGCAAAACAGCAAGATCTTTAAGGGAAATTTAGAGAATTAGATAAGCAAAAAATATGGACAAAAATCCTAGAAGGAAATCAATTAAAAGACTCCTTTTTGGAGGGGCGATATCAACGGTAAGGTTACCCAGAATTTTTAGAGAAGAAACAGTAGGGCTCAAAGAATAGATATCAAGAAAACAGAAATCAAGAGAGATGTAAATGGAGTTCACTGATTTAGGAGAGGATTCAAATAAAGATGAAACCCTGGTAAAACAGAGAACCAAATTTCTCTTAATGATGGGTGGAATTTGGCCAATATGTTGTTCCAGGAAACTCCAATTGAAAATATGATTCTGGTCTATGAAACCAGAAGCTTGTCTGCTGCAATATGAGGCTATTAGTTCAGCCGATTGGAACTTATGAAGTGCTCCACAGATTCAGATCAAAAGAAGAAAGAGAGAAAGAAAGAACGAAGTAATAAGAATGAGAATGAAGAGAGAATAGAGAAGAAGAAGATGATCAAGGAGATCAATGGAGGAAAGGTGCTGAACTAGAGGCTGAAACATCAAAGGTTTCACAGCTTCAACTGTGAGACAAGAGAGAAAACCCACAAATTTTTTTTTTCAAATCTTCAATGCCTCCAATACACATGTCGACCACCTATATTTAAAGATTCTAATAACATGAAAATTAGAAGTTTCTAAAATTAAAAACCTAGTTCTTCTTGGACTCTTAACATAAGACTTTCCTATTTATACTTTCTAAAAAAAAAAACCTAAAAAATATTTTAATAGGGACTGTCAACCAGCCCTTCTTAGAACCTTATATGGACTTCTTTGACCCACTTTAAGACACTTTTAACCCTCAGCTGATGTCAGCCTTATTCCCTAATTACCCATGGCACGATTGCCTTAATACAATATCACCCAATCACCTAAAGCCCTCTAATACCCCAGCCGGCCAATGCTATTCCTTGCTCTTGTTTTCTTGGGCTTGGGCCTCCATAAAAGTAGTGCTTTCTCTAACCAACTGATAGCCGTTGCATCATCAATTATTAATTATATACCATTTATATTGCACACTTCCATAAACTAAGTTATTTAAAAAAGAAAAATTCAGTGCCAGACACCAATACACGTGCTAGCATCCGGTCTACAACAGCCCAATACATTGAGGGACCTCTCTTAACAAGAGAGGCTTCACTGATGGGCACTGCATCGAATTCAGACTGTCCTGTCTAAAGTATTCAATTGTAATTGCAATATTCATATTCCTAAGTCTACTTGGTCCAAGTTAGACTCCAAAGCCCTTAAGTATATCTTCTTTGGGTATGCTCCAAGTCAAAAGGGGTACAAGTGCCATCATCTCGTCACTCGTAAGCGGATTCTCTATGGATGTTACCTTTAGAGTCAGTGCCCTTGTTTTTCTCCACTGCAAACTCTTCTTCAAGGGGAGAGTAAGTGTGAAGGGGAGTCTACTCCTCCCTTGCCTGTTCCATCCTATTTCTTTAACAATGTAGGTGGTGATGGAAGTACTCACAGTGAAGGTATCATACCTAACTGATGTAGCACAACCCCGAAATTGTGTCAATCCATAGGAAGTGTTACATAAAAACAACTTCAGCTCACTTGAGCATTTAGACAAACACCATGTATGCAAGTTTCTGTGCACAGAACTGGTTAAACATGTACAGAATATGACTTCAGCAAACTCTCACCCAGGGAAACACTTCCACAGGGGACTGATCTTCCAAAGAAGTAGCTTAGGATATTTCAGACATACAAAAGTGATCAGACTTCAACGAAAAAAATACAAATCCATGCACATAAATCTGATTGCAGATTTCTACTCCCTGGGTTTTGATCCTTTTGATCAAGAATACCAAGAAAGGTGGGTATTATGTAACCACATGGTGTGGGTCATCAAATCCCGTTGAAATTTGAAGAAAACCTTAAGAAAAGATTGCAGGAAAATTATGGGCAGCAAGTTTATAGGGTTTTTTAAAAGAATTTAAAAATTATTTAGATTCTTGTATCAGCCGATTGGTATGGAAGTGGTAGGGTGTGTTTGGTGATTCAAGAATACAAGGGAATGAAGGTATGGGTGGTCAGCTAGTGTAAGGAGGCTTATGAAATGAAGGAAAAGAATATGGAGGTGAGTTAATGTTTAGGGAGATAGGACTGTGGGACAGCAAGATTTAAAGAAAAGAAACTAGAAAACTAATAAGAGAGAAGAAGTTGAGGAGGAGAAAAAGAAGATAAAGAACAGAGCAATACCTTATGAGGAAATCACCAACCAGAGTTCCAATGCTAGTAGGCATCAAGCTTGGAAGAAGAACAAGAAAATATATATTCTCATGGGGAGAAGAAACCCAAGAGAAAATTCTTTGTTTTTTTTTTTTTTTTAATTCATATGGCATATGAATACAAAAGAGGAAACTCCTTATAAAGAAAACCATGCCCACGTTTTTAGAAGCTGCTTCTTCTTCTAAAGCATTACATACGATCTCTTCCCTCCCTTTTACAACCTAAAAATAACAAAGAGACAAAAATACCCCCACTTAAACAACAAAAAAATGTCCTAAGTCTACTAAACATTAAATTTCATCTATAAACTTAGTAAGTCTCTAAAAATTCTAAAAGTCTCTCCCAAAATCTCCATGAATTGTTCCAATGCATCTTCTATTTCCCTTCCTTGTTTGCCTCCATGCATGGGCCCCACCAAGGCCAAGTGTGGGCCCCACCTTGCTCCCATATCCTCGTCAATCTCCCCTTGTTTGAAAAAAATCGACCTCGATTTTTGTAGAGGGAAATAATCAACATACTTAAAGAACTCATACTGATCAACCATGAACCATATCCACCAACTAGCAAGTTATGATGTAAACTCGTCCGCTTGCAGATGTCTGATGTCAGAAAGATCTCAAAGTAGGTCACTGTCTCTTAATAGGCAATAGATAACCGATACACCTTATAATACTCATCCTGCTGAATATGAACTAGCACAACAAGCTCAGGAGTCACCACAAAATCAGGAACCAGCATATCAGTGACGTTAGCTTGAATCTCACTTGAAATTGGAACATCATCAAGTGGTTGGTCACAAACTGAGGCAACAATGTCTAGAGTTTCCATAGACTCTTGGACTGAACCGTTTGCTAAGAGAGTCTGAATCTCGGTCTAAACAGGAACTGGGACATCTAGGGTTGTAAATGGAGCAAATTCGAATCGGATATAAACACATCTGAATTCGATTTGTTTAATTTTTATCAGCATCTGTATTCAATTGGATATCTGTTGAATTTTTTAAAATGAGAGTCGCATTCGAATTCGCTAACATAAATCGAATATCCGATCAAATATCGGATGTTCGATCAAGCCATACCAAATCCATTTGAAACCCTAGATTGTCACATAGAGAGAGAGATGGAGATTGAGAAAAGAAAACGATTGCAATGGACGAACCCCAAAGAAAAAAACGTTGTTTTGAGAACAGATTGAGATTTAGAAAAAAAATCAAAAGAAGTTGTCTTCACTGTCATTGATGTCATCATTTTGCCATCTTTGTTGCCATTGCCACCATCGCATTTCGTTGCCGCTACCGCCATCACCATCTTCATTGCCGCTGTGGCCGTTGCCATCGCCACCGCCATCACCATATCTCAATTGCTACTGCCGCCATCGCCACTCTTATTGCCGGCTTCTCTTTCTTTCTTCCTCTCCCTCTCTCTAGTTCCCACACCCAAGTGTCTCTATCAGTGAGAAGTAGGATTTTTTTCATTCTTATCACCGACATTTTAATGAGCCCTTTCTTTTTGGACATTTTTAACCCCAACACATTGTGATGACAAAGAGTGTGTATATATATATATATAAATGGTCGAATATTAATCGGATTGGACGTATACATATTCGTATTCCATCACCATCTTCATTGCCGCTATGGCCGTTGCCGTTGCCACCGCCTTCACCATATCTCAGTTGTTGTTGCCGCCATCGCCACTCTCATTGCCGGCTTCTCTTTCTTTCTTCCTCTCCCTCTCTCTAGTTCCCACTCCCAAGTGTCTCTGTCAGTGAGAAGTAGGATTTTTTTATTCTTATCATTGACATTTTAATGAGCCCTTTCTTTTTGGACATTTTTAACCCCAACACATTGTGATGACAAAGAGTATATATATATATATATAAACGGTCGAATATTAATCGGACTGGATGTATACATATTCATATTTGGGTTGTTTATAATCAAATATTTAAACAAATCAAATATAAGTGCATCCATATTCGATTCGATAGTTGACAGCCTTAAGCGGATAGTTGACAACCTTAGGGACATCATTAGATGTTGGGTCACAAACTAGGCAAACAAAGAGACACTTATCTATAGACTTCATAAGCTCATCAAACTGATCATCACTAATCACCTCGGTCTCTTCTATACTATGATTTTCATATGTGGTCTTAGCTTTACCTTCCTGCACTTCTGCCTCAGATTTTTCTTCCACCACTTGTAGCTCATCATTAGGTACTGCAACCTCAATCTTTTTTGCCACACTTTGTATCCCTTCCGCATGTATTCTAACTTTAGACTTAGAAACAACCACCTTCGCATTCCTCTGTTGACTAAGAAGTTGCATCTAATCACTAATGGCTTGTAACCTCTTTATACTTTCTAAGAGTGACAAGTTTAAATGAAGTGGTCCCATATCAAAAGGTCGGACTTGGAATTGATACCATACACATCGTTCACAAATGTAGAAAGTATTAGATGCTTTGTTAAAAACAACCCTCTTCTCATTCAGCCATGTCCTTCCTCGAATCATTAGATGATCCTTTAACAGTCTTCTGTTCAAATAACATTTGACATCCCCAATAAACTCTCCACACTCAAACTGAACAACAAAGTGGTCATTGCAATAAAAACATGATGATCTCGCCTTGTGGTCTCCGAATAGTTTAGCAGCTAAACCAAGATGAATATAGTTGTCTTCATACTGATCACTAAGTAGGACCCTCCGAAGAAGCTTTCCATGAAGGAATGTAAAAGGGTGTTCAACTGTAAACCCCATACTACTTTACATCAGCAAACAAAAAAATAGCAACCCATATGGAGTATTTTGTGAAAGTGCTACAGCAATAGGGAATTGATCAATCAGCCTTTGGAACAATCTCTTTTCATCAACCAAAACAGCCTGAGCATGAATCCCAACACAACACATACGTCAGGATAGCAAGTGAGAGGACCAAATCCCAAGTCTAAGATGTCTCTTAACTGTAATGGAACTTTGGGCAGCAAGCCACAACACAAGTCAGCAATTATAATTATTTCCAAACAGCACTCGTATCTTCCATTAAAGAATAACAATCCATATAAGACATGCTCTCAGGCCTTAATCCAGACACTTGAAATGCATTCTGAATTAATTATCCCTTAGTTCAATGTAAGTCCATCAAAAGATAGTCAGCAAATCATATAATTATCAATCCAACACTCAATGAAGAATTCTGTCAAACACCTTGCATGCAAATGAAATCTATTTAATTGATTCAGCACCACAGTCCTCCAGTTAATGGTCAGCAGCACAAATAGGATAAGTAAAAAGGGTTCAATAGAGGGCTCATGGTAGTGAATTGGGTCAGGGTTAGAGGTCTGTAGTTCTGGGACTAATATCAGTGTTAATCAGCTCCAGAAATGTGTTAAATCAGGCTTATCAAAGGGGTATCTCAGAACTACCATCAGATTATAAATCAAGGAAGTATTGGGTGTCTGATCAGGCTCAGAATATTGGCCAAACAGGGAAAGTTGGACTATATAATAAAACCAGAAGATAGAGCAATAGGATCAGGTTGGAAATTATGAAATATGGACCGAAAACAGGATCTGAGTAACCAGAAAATTATCTTCACAATAAGGCTTGAATCAACTTCAATCGAGGACTTAACTAGTTAAAAAAACAGTCGAATAATGCGGCAGATTTAAAAGTGAATTCCAGGTGCCTTGTGGACCAAACACAGCAGCAAGTGAAGGTACTTCGAATTAGATTCTTCCTCAGTACTTGGTACAGCTCGATAGAAGGTCTTCAGCATACATTCATATCATCAGAAAGTCCAGCAGCAGTAATCTTCTGAATAATGTAGCTTCAACAGAAAAATCCATCTTAATTCTAACAAACCACACAGCAAAGAGAATACTCACAGTGACTACTACTGATCTATCTTTTCTTTTGTCATAAAGAATAGTACGTATGCTGGACAGAGCTCTTAGTAATCAAGCAAGGTAACCAAATCAGTATCTCCACTCAGCATGGATGGTGTATCTTCCACAAAACTAGATCAAGGCAAGCCTGTGTTGCTTGGAATCTGATGCTCACTACAGCAGCAGGCAGGCTCTTGAAATCAGCCTTAAAATCTGATGTAGTAATGGTAACAGCATAGTGATCAGAGATATGACAGCAAGTACTTGAACCAGTCCTCTAATCTGGTGTTTCAGCTACAGGAGGATGCTCCCCATGATGGCTTCAAGACTGGTAAAACACCCAGGGTTCAATAGCAGTCCACGATTGTAACTGATGCCAAATCAACACAGGAAACTTATTCCACAAGTAATGATGTCCAGA
>JAOXJP010000001.1:8203624-8215033 GCA_025762735.1 Platanus orientalis
CCTAATATTGTATCTAAGACCCTGACAGATACTTTATCACACCCTAACCAATCATTTCCCTTTTCCAAGGCCTTTAGGGCTTGGATTACAAATTAGAACTAAAGAAATAAATTACGAAAGTTGAAGAAAATCCTAAAGTTAACCCAGAAACAACCCTAAAATAAAACAGACTTAAATAAAATAACCCTAAAATAAACCAAAAACATCTTAATATACCTAAAAACTGTTGAAAACATCCCTAAAAGTCTTGAACTGAAGGAATCTTCACACCTCTTGAATCAGGTTCACTTGTGGGGTGACGTGTAGAGCAACTCTTTTTGTTGGCTGCATCATAACCTTGATTAAGCCAATTTCTTTGGCATCGCTGCAGAAGCAATGCCTACAATACATCAGCTTGGACTTCCTGATCAACCCATGACGGTTTCCACAAACACGGCTGATAATCACAAAACAAAAAATAATTATCAAGAGAATAAAAATAAGAGCTCTTGCATCTGGAGTGCCTTGCATATGGAATCTGACCTGTACATCTAGCAGTGTACATGTACCCATGATACTGATTACCCAGGCAAAGGATATAGCAAACCCAAAAAATACAAAAAGAAATAGTGATGTGAACTAAATTGTCTGTTAACCTTGAAAGTTCTCCAAAATATCGAGCAAAATACTTATAAATTTATAACCTACAGGTGAATTAACAAATTGATAGCTAGCAAGTACAATACAATGTAAGTATATGAGATATCATTAAGAAAGACAATGAACCCAAGAGACATATTAAATCAATCAATCTATCTCAGAAAGGAGCAGAACTGAAGAAGACAATGAAGAATTCAAGATCAATCAAGCTCTTGGATTTGGACAGCCTAGGATCTCCTCCTCTGAGAAAGGATAAATCAAATTCCGATAAACCAGCTTCCAAGGTATATAGTGCTACTACTACTACTACAACAGAGAAGCCATTTCTGATCAAGAAACTATATGTTTCATGAAATTGTATGAAGCACTCCATCAGCTCTGACATGAGGGAGTGTTCTCAGGTAAGTCCCCATAGTTTTAAGCTAGTTTCTGTAGTAAGAGTCCAAATCAAAAGAATCTAAATTATTCAGTAACTTGCTCTGCTTCTGATCACAAACCAGTGAGGACTATTAACAAAGATATCTTGAAACCAACGAGGACTGTAGCAAAGACAATAGTCAGAAACCTTTAATCAAAACCCGGTGTTTCTTTACATCACAACCTAACCTATGTTAACTTGCAGATTCACTACTGCTAGACCATGAAGCTAAGAAAGAAAATGTTTATAGCAACCCTATGAATAGATCAGCTAAAATCAATTCAATCAAAACCCAATGTATGCCATTTTCTAACAAATGAGATAAATCAATTACCTTCTTCAGTTCAGCCTTTAGAGGAGGTACATAAAAAGCTTTCTCCAACACCAAAAACTTCCTCAGCACATTAATTCACGAATAAATGAAAAGCATCATTAGTCAACTTGCGGGCCCATTACAAAATTAACAAATCCATCACAATTCATCTCTTACTCTCTTTGCATTTTAATTATCCTGCTATAATCAAAAGAAGCCAACCACAAACAAAGACAACGGAATGAATAGAGAAATAACAACGGGTAAACAAGCTTAAGCAGATTCACTTATACAATTTAAAAAATATACGTTAATGCCCAATAACTTACACTATGAAATCATAAAACCTTGAAAGTTCTCCAAAATATTGAGCAAAAAATTTATACATTTATAACCTACAGTTGAATTAACAAATTGATAAGTGTTAGCAAGTACAATAAAATGTAACTATATGCAATATCATTAAGAAAGGCCATGAACCCAAAAGGATTATTTTGTACCTTTTACAAAAAGCAAAAAGCAAAAAGGCCTCATGGGCGCCATAGAGGTGTCTCGTTTCTATCGTTGGAGTATGTGGGCAGTTTTGCTCTCTCCTCAGTCTCTATCATTAATGGTGAATTCTCCACTCCCGACGATGCCTGCAAGGATCATATATAAATAAGAATTCCATGTAAATATTACACAATAAATCAATGGTGGGCCTTATAATTGGATTTCATAGAAGTTTACCTGGCTCATCTGAGAAGTAATTAGATCATGCCCATCATCTTGCTGGTTCATGCAAGGATTCATCTGATAGTTCTGGTTGACATTGGGCATGGGATCCTTTGCATTTGAAGAACTTCTATTTGTACTCATTTCCAACACATTTTTCTTTCGGGGCCGTCCTTTTAAACCTTTTGTTTTCCTTTTAACCCCCTTCATGTCAGTTGGTTCAACACTTATGTCATCCGGTGGAATGCATTGGGCTGCAAAATTAGATGTTGGGTGGATGTCCAACTTCTCTAATTTTTCCATAGCTTCATTTATTATTTTCATGGTGAGTACATATGTTTCTTGGGCGTCCGCAGCCTTAGTGAATAATTTCATACCTTTAAGCATCAAATCCTTATAACGAGTTGACGTAGCCCTTTTACCCTCAGACGCTTGAGAGGAAATACTTATAATTGAAACTTTTGCATCTTTTGTCCATCGCTTCAATATGTATCTATCTGGGAGCTCAACCACACCAGCATGATCTAACACCTTCAAAGCATGACCACATAAAATTCCACTGAATTCAAACTTTTTACAACCACATTCCACAATATGCTGCAATGAATCAAATAAAACAACATAGTCACGCTTTTTTTTCATCGAGTGGACGTGGTAAGTGATGATGGTATCAACTGTGCAATGGATCCTAGCAATACAATGCATCCCTTTAATCCACTCATCTTGAAATAGTTTAAAAATCTCTTGTGTATACACCTTCCTTGCACAAACCAATATAGGAATGTCAAACGCCAAGATAGGTATAGTCTGTGTCATTTTAAAGTCAGCTTCAGCCTCAGCCATTCTCTTATCCATCAATAACCTCTCAAAATTCAGAAAAAACAATTCAAGGCTGTGACTAGAGTGAAGGTATTTCCCTAAGGTAGCATTCATGCTCTCATTCTGTTGTGTGTTCTTCATGTCTGCACAAAAAGTATTCCTTCCATATGCTAAAGCCCATTTCTCTCTTTCATTAAATATCTGCTGCAACCAAGAATTTTCCCGCAAACCATATTTCTCTAACATTGTATCCCATGCTTCAAGAAAATCAACTTCCTCCTCAAAATCATATATGCATTTGTTGAAATCAGACTTGAAAGATTTATCTTCATTAATTACACTGTTCAGATGTTTCACAGCATTTTGGTAGATTTGCCATATGCAAATACGATGATATGTGTTTGGCAAAGCAATGGATATTGCACTTTCCATTTCCTTATCTTGGTCCGTCAAAATTGTCTTCGGCTCTTTCTGAGACATTGCTTCGAGAAAAGATTTAAACACCCACTGAAAGGACTGACTGGTCTCATCATACATCAACGCAGCACCAAATATGACAGTTTGTCTGTGATGATTAACACCAAGAAATGGAGCAAATGGGCGATCATAATTGCCTGTCCTATATGTCATATCAAAACAAACTACATCACCAAATGCATAGTAATCATTCATCATTTTTGAATCTGCCCAAAAAATACCACTTATTTTGTCATCTTCATCGACTTGTACGGTGTAGAAGGACCCTGGGTCAGAAGATATCATTTTTCGAAGATATTTCAACACATTTCCTGCATCCCCGTCCTTCATCAATCTTGTTCGCTTTGACTGCAAATAATTACTGTAGTCTAATGAAAGGAACCCAACATTCGCTGCACCTCCAACTTCAGCACTCAATAAATCAAAAGATGCTTTTGGTCTTATCCCAACACTAACAGCTAAGTCTGCTTCAATAGCTTGAGCAACAGATATATGCCTATGAGAGCT
Organism: Platanus orientalis; assembly: GCA_025762735.1. Taxonomy (NCBI): domain Eukaryota; kingdom Viridiplantae; phylum Streptophyta; class Magnoliopsida; order Proteales; family Platanaceae; genus Platanus; species Platanus orientalis. The sequence goes on from JAOXJP010000001.1 coordinate 8,207,512, forward strand.
AAACATGAAGCCTTTCCTTGGAGTAACTTTATGAGTGTGGGTGGTTTCAACCTTAACAATGGAATACTTACCATGTGGTTGCAATTCAATGACGATATGTGCCAAACACCCGGTTCTTGATTCGGGACGATGCTTCTTCACAATACCATCCCTCTTATCTTCACTCCTAAAGCCTTCCTTTGAGCAACAAAATTTTCTACGCACCAGAACATTGTTTACATTTCTAAAGAATTTAGACTTTCGAATTTTAAACCCCAACGTACGAGCATATTCATTGTAGAAGTCATAGGCCTGTTGTTCTGTCTCAAACTCCATGCCAATTTTTATGTTCATCGGTTCCTTCTCATGTGCTTTTGGGGTTTGCATCTCATCTACTGCTGGAGTCTTCTCTTCTAAACCATCAATGGGGCTTGAATTACCATAGGAATGCATCTCACCCAATGCATTTGGGGATGGTGTCTTCTCTTTTAAACCTTGATTAGGGCTGGAATTCATATACGAAATTGAGGTTTCCATCGCCATCTCACTTGGGCCCAAGATCTGTATTGTTCAAAAAACTCATGATCCTTACCACCAAGGGAAGAAAAAGAAGACCATCATAATTATCGAAAAAAAAAAAAAAAGAAGACCATCATGTACACCCATTACAATATATATATAAGAAATGCACATTTAAGTGTAGCTTTTGGACAGATATTTCCATCAGTAACCAAAAAACTCAATATTCAACCAGCAAAGGTTTGTCCAGAGCTAGAGGGAACATGAAATGCAACTAAACACAAGATCCAGAAGTTGACTAACTGGATTCTGGATTCTGGTCTTGGTTACAATTAAAAATCATTGTTTTGTGAAACGAAAAAAGAAAAACCCAAGTTGACTATTGCACTGGAGCCATACTCATGAACTGGGTACTCATTTCCATATTGAAGGTTTGTGAACTATGACACTATAATTAACTAAACAAGAAAATAAAATACTATTTTCATTCACAAATATTGGGAACTTTTTTCCTTCTTTGGAATCTGAATGTAAGGGTCCATCAACTTCTGGACTTAAAGATCATTTCTAATGATTTGGCTGAGAACCCAGAAAATGGTGAAAAAAAAAATTGCATTTGTATTCCCAAAGACGCACCAGATCCATTAAAAAAAAGGGTTTAAACAGGGATATGGAAAAAGAGGGAAAAGAAGGGTTTGTCGGTGTGGTCGGGTTTAGGGTTAGGGATATGAGGAAAAAACACAAGAAAAAAGGGGTTTTCAGAGGGTTACCTTGGTCAGTCGACGGCGGTCGTCGAAGGTGAAGGTCGCCGGAGTAACGGGAGATGCAGCAACGGCCGACGGCGGTCTCCGATAGTAAAAGTTGCCGGAGGTTGCAGACAGCGGTCAGTGGAGAGCTGCAACGATCGTAGATGTGGCCAGAGGTTGCACGTCGTCACCGACGGTGGAACGAAGGCAGGGTACCAGTAGATCGTGGAGATGTAGAGGAAAAAAAGATAAAGATTAGATAAAAAGGGCTATTACTACTAAAGACCAGAAAGTTCGATCTCACAGGTACTGCTTCTCACATGATCCTCTGTGCTCACTGTTCGTCTTGAGACTGTGTTGCATTCAATATATATAGCACGTGTCATCCCAAGGTGTACGAAACACGTTGCTACACGGGGTGGGACACAGAGGATCTAGAGTCGGTTGATAGCTTAATCTTGTGACTAGTGGATCCAAAAATGACCCATCTGGGTAAAGTCGAGCTGTGCCGAGCATCTAGGTGGGGTCAGATTTTGCAAGATTTTTGAACGGTGGGTGGGTTGATTGAGCACAATGTCTCTCAAAAGCATCCAAACCAGCTTTCAAGTTAAGCTAAATCTCCCCTCTCTGTAGCTTATTCTTCATCCTTTCCCTTTTCCCCTTCTTGGGTGAGTAAAACATATCTTATCTTTGTACCCTTTATTTTGGAATTTTGAACTTATTTCTGTTTCTCCTAGATGAATTCTGGTTTTTCTTTTCTGGGTAGCAATTTTTACCCAATAATTAATTTATTTGTTGGGTTTTTCACCTATTAGAATCTTTTAGTGTTTTGTGGTTTTAATGCATTTGGATTTTACTTTCTGGAATTGCAGTTTAAATCCTCCAATTGTGAACCATTTGAGGTGGGTTATTGGCGTTTTGTTGTTCTTTTGTTGTATGGATTCGGTTCAATGTATTTGTTTCCTTTTACCATAGAAAATTAGATGTTTGATGCTTAAGCTCTCTGGAAAGTCAATTCAGGAATTTGATGTGTAATTCAGATACCCATTGAAATAATATGATTGTAATTGCTTTTGTATTTGAGTTATGTTAATCAATGGAAGTGGAAGCGTGAGGTTGTTTCTTGATCCCAAATCATGTGCGATATTTAGATTCCAACCAGATTCATGCTTTCCATTTTAGACTGCAATTTAGTTTGAAATTGTGTTGGATAATACCTCATTGGTCGTTTGTGTGTTTATATTTAAACTACCATTTTTTGACATATGACTGTTTTCGCCTGCTTGGATTGATGTTCAATGTATTGGAGTCTTTAGCCCTTCCTATATGTTGTATCTCATTTCAGGATTGTATCCTCTTGTCTTTGTTTCAGATCATACAACCCAACTAGCTCAACAAAGCCTTATCCCAACTTCTTGGGGTTGGATACACTAATCCTGTGGTTCACGGTAGATGTGCACTTGTGCAGAACCAAGAAGACCATATTATGTGCTAATTTGATTCAATCTGTCTCGAACTCTTTTTTATCTACTGATAACTTAAATTTAGCAAATATAAGGATTTATGTTAAGGAATTTATGTTTTAAGTACCTAGCAAACTTCAGAGATAAGTTTTGATACACCTGAGTTTTGTCTGATCACTAAAAATTCAACCAATGTGCAGAAATTTTGGAGGCAGATTAAGCTCTGCTGAATGACCTAATGGCCAATGCTGGTGGAGAACAGCCCTTGCTCTTGCGATTATTAGATCCTTCCCCTCAACCCAATCAAAAGAATGCAATCAAGAGAAGAAGATTTCGCCGCTGTAGAAGTGCTCCACTACCAGAATTTGTTCTCCCTGGGAAGAATGATGGGAACTTGCTTCCACGTTCTGAATCCATATTTGGGAAACTCCACCCTAGTTTTAAGAAAGTAGCCATGTTCTTGACTATCTACCTAGGTGTAGGCGCCCTCTGCTTCTTCCTTGTCAAGAATCAGATCAGAGGTGTGAAAACAAATGGGATTCTTGATGCTACATATTTCTGTGTTGTGACAATGACCACTGTTGGATATGGGGACCTTGTGCCAAATAGTGTCATCACCAAACTGCTTGCCTGTGCATTTGTCTTTATGGGCATGGCTATTGTTGGGCTAATTCTTAGTAAAGCAGCAGACTTCCTTGTAGAAAAGCAAGAATTATTGTTGGTTAAAGCCCTACACATGAATAAAAAACTTGGGGCAACGGAGATTCTCAAGGAGCTAGAGACCAACAAAGTGAAATACAAGTTTCTTATGATCTCGATCCTTCTTTTGGTGCTAATAATTGTTGGGACAATCTTTTTGTATAAAGTTGAGAATTTGGATCTTGTTGATGCCTTCTATTGTGTTTGTTCCACTATCACAACTTTAGGATACGGTGATAAGAGCTTCTCAACTGAAATAGGCCGTTTCTTTGCTGTGTTTTGGATACTGACCAGTACTCTTTGTGTAGCTCAGTTCTTTCTCTACCTTGCCGAGCTAAACACCGAACACAGACAACGATCGCTGGTCAAATGGGTTCTTAACCGGAGGTTGACATCGATAGATCTCGAGGCAGCTGATCTCGATGATGATGGGGTTGTGAGGTAAGTTGAGTTTTGCGTTGCTTTAAACACAAGAAGATAAAACTGAAACCATCATTCTAGGGCGTTTCTATGGGCTTGTTCTCTCCAGATTTCAGATTGCTAATGGTTTCTTTATATTCCCTAAGTTCTCATTTCTTGGCTTTACAGTCTCCAATAGATGGTATGGTTGTCCTCTAGTCCTCATGTCTTTTTGGCTTCCATTTCTAACAGTGCTGCTGAATTCATCATATATAAGCTCAAAGAGATCGGGAAGATCAGCCAGGAAGATATTGCACTTATAATGGAGGAGTTTGAGGATCTTGACGTTGATCAGTCGGGGACATTGTCAGCATCCGATTTAGTGCTTGCCCAGTTATCTCAAACAGAGAGTTGACTCACACCATCTTGGAGAGATTAGGGACTATTAACTTTATGAATGGGTGCAGAAGTATCCATAAGCCAGTTTCTGGGGTCCACTGTCCATAAGAAAGAAACCCATTAAATCTTAAGGGTTTTTTTTTTTTTTCTTTCTTTTGGCATTACGAGTATATCAAACATTTTGTTCAACTATATCTTAATATGTTGAGTGAATCTTGATCTTATTGCTAGATAAGGAGCTTGCTGCCTTTTATCGTACATTAAGGTTGGCATTTCCTCTTCCACTTCTGTATCATTTTCATCATAATAAAATAAGCATTTGAGCTGTTTGTCCCTATTGTTGTACATACATTAGCTGAACTCCAGAACAATTTCTGAATAAGGTTGAAATTTCCTCTTCCTCCTCTGCATCTCTTTTTTTTTGGTTGAATATGCATTAGCTTAATCCCATAACAACTTCTGAATTTTAGAAAAATTAGTATTGGGAGAGAGGTGACTTTAAGTGGTTATGGGATGCAATCCCTTGCATCACTGTGAAAAAGAGAAGAATAGGTTGCTCATGATTGTTAATCGTAAACTTTTGCATTACTGTATATATGCAGTTTCTTACTGAGAATTGTTGGGACTAGTAATGCATTTTCGTTCTTCTTTTACTTTTCTGATAACTGAAAGTTCACCTTATTTTCTGAGGGAGAATTTATGCAATGTAAAGTATGTTGAAATTCTAGTCTAGATAATGGGGATGACTACTTATGCATGAAATTGAATGTAACATTGTTCAAATTGATTGCTTAAGAAGTTACAATAGTTCTCTCATTTACTTCTTATTGGTTAGACCCAGCTAAAGGAATGTTGGGCTTTGTTGGCAACCTGCATGAAACCTTTTGTCAAACCCATCTAAACGTAAAACCTGAAAGTCTGCTGTTTTAAGCTTACAAAGTGGAATGACAGAATAGGATTCATGTGGCCAACCTCAAGTAGTTGGTATTGACTTTTGTTGAGTTGAGTTGAGTACAGGTATGGAATATTTAGATATACAGCCAATCTTGTTTGAAATGATTATGTACAAGAAGAAAATTGAAGATACCAATAATGCTTAATTTTAAATTTTAGTCATCTTTGCAGCAGCATCTCTGGTTCAACCTGTAATGGAGAAATGCTACCCATCAGCAGGGATTACCCACTTAAGCATGAAAATAGCAAAGCAAAAACAATAATAATCACAGTATTGACTTCCATTGTGGCACTTTTAATTGCAGGTAGTATCTCAGTAACGTACATCCAACTTTCCTCATATCTGACTTGAAAACTGGATTTTCTAACGAGAGGAAGGAAAAGCTCCAAGCAGAGGATCTCAGTACATGCATAAATGTAGGCCCTTTTGTTTTAATGAAGGGAGGCAGTTTTAAGGTGATAATTGGGGGCGGGGTGGTGGGGAATGGGGGGCTTTTGGTACAAAAGAGAGGCTATTTCTTGGGGTTATTGCTCAAGGTACTATGTGAGGTATATGGAAAGAGAGAAATCGAAAAAAATTTTAAGGTGTTAGAAAGAGGGTTTGGGAGGTGTGGGATGCTATCATTTGGGAGGTGGGATTGTGGTTGCTATTGTCTGTCGAGTTTTGAGGCAATATCTTTAAATGACTTTGTCAGAGATTGGAAAGTGTGCATTTCCTCATCTATTTCCCCTAATTTGAATATAGCTCAAGAATGGTGTCAATTAAAGTGGAACTTTGATGGATCAGCTGCTGGAAATCCAGGTCCTTCAGGATTTGGAGGCATATTGCGGGACAATGAAAGTAAAGTATGTTGGGTAATTAGTGGTCCTTTGGGGAGTGGAGATTGGACAAGGCTGAACTTCTTAGCTTGCTATTTGGATTGAGAGAGATTATATCTCTTGACAAGCATAGTTGTCTGGTGGAAGGTGACTCAAAGGTGATGGTCAGTTGGGTTCTTGGTCTATGTGAAGGAGCATGGTATTTATTGCATTATATCCATGAGATTCAGGATCTCACAAAGGAGATGGGTGTTGTCCTAAGTCATATCCCTAGGTGTCACAATGGGGTTGCTGACTCTTTGGCTAAGTGAGGAGAGAGCAAGTTGGCTGGTTCAAAGGTTCATCCCTCCTAGAGCGAGATTAGTTCTTGTGTAATGGCTGGGAGATTAGTTTTTGTGTAATGGCTGGGCGTTTCTTCTGTTTTGGGGAAATGTTTGTGGTTCTATTTATACTTTTGTATCTTTTCTTTGGTTTCTCTGTGCAATAAAATTTGTTACTTATCAAATAATAATAATAATAATAAAATAAACAGATATATGAATAAAGTAAAGGCATGGAACCTGCTTGCTCAGAACTTTTCAATCATTGAGCATTGACCTCCATTGTGCCGCTTCTCAATTCTCATTGCAGGTGGTATCTCTGTAACATCTGTTTAGATAAACTTGTATCTGATGAAAACTGGACTTTCTAACATGATTTTGGACAAGGAATTGGGGAAGCTGGAAGACAACATGACTGAAAAAAACCTCATTAAGAATAAACAGCCTCACCTTCTGCTATCAAAGGAAGGATTTCTCAGAATATGCAGGAAAATCTCTGGGCCAGCATATCCCAGGTACACTCATAAATCTTGTTTCATAGGCCATTTGTTTTAAAATAGGGAGGTAGTTCTATGGTGCTGGTAATAAACATATATATGATAAAAAGTAATGTGGGCATGGAACATACCCACTTAGAACTTTTCAATCATTTCTATTTGCACTTATAGTATGCATCATAAAAGCTTGCTTTTTGCATATACTTCAATAGATGCCTAGCTGATCTTCTTTCATGTTCTTTCTTTTTAAACTTTTGTTTGGATGTTTAATTATCTAAATTGAATTATTCCTGGACTAATCTCATACCCAATGTTTTCCCTATGTCAAATTACTAATTGCAGGCATGGTTTTAAATCTCAGACGATCCAGGATTGGATCGCCTAATCCAGATCGAGATCGGACAGGTCCGGTCCGATTCTGACCTGTAGATCGCGATTCTAGTCCTGGATCGTCCGATCTGGGGCCGGATCATTTAGGATTGTCCTGGATCGGACAATCCAGAAAAAAGAAAAAAAACTGAATTTTTAATAATTATTCTTAAAAGTTGTTAAATAACTTATAAAAGGTAAGCTCCATGACCTTATAACGAATGATAAATTTATCACTGGATTACATATTTTCCATATAACACTAAAAAATTTTAACGGGGGCGTTGCCCCCATACCCCCGCCAATGGGAGGCTAGGCTAGCCCCCCTTGGAACCCCCCCGCTAACCCCCCTTGAAACC
>JAOXJP010000001.1:8215133-8263841 GCA_025762735.1 Platanus orientalis
GTATAAGAGACAGGAAGAATTGATTACTAAATAGTTTGTCAAACCATTATCTATGACGTCAATAAAAAGGGTTTACGGTAGAATATCATTATAAGAATTCTAACATCATTTGCAGATGTCATAGTTTCATTGGAAATTTGAAATAAGTACTTATTCAATCAGGTGGCAATATTACATTAGGGGAATTTTGAATAATTATCTAAATAGGTGGAGAGAAGAGCATTTAAAAGATGGTTTTTACAGTTTATTGATGTTGTTAATCACAAGACATACAACATCAACTAATAACTAAATATAACTATCCATTTTGTCTATAAATAGCAGTATAATGTAGGAAAAAAAATGAACCAATTCTAACGTAGACTTAACATAGCACAACGTAATCTATATTTCTCCCTTATGAGAGATCTTTATCTTAATTTAACTTAGTTTCTTCTTATAGGAAAATTTGCTAGAGTTGATTCAATTCTCTATAGATTTCAACTCATATCCCTAAAGTTGATTTAATTTTTCTACAAGTATGACATCATCATTTCATCATTTGGAGTTTGATTCAATTCTTCCACAAGTACACCATCACTATTCCACAATTTGTAATTGATTTAATTACTCCATAGGTTCTACTATCACCATCATCCATCCAATTTCCGTCGATATTCCACCATTGTTTTATAAGCTGTAACAACATCTTTATTATCTTTTCATTTTTTGGAATTTGATTTAATTCCTTCAAGGATTATACCATATTTTCACCTTTTAGAGTTGATTTAATTCATCCACAAGTTGCAATATCACTATCTTCCACCACCATTTATACATGTTACAATAGAGTTTCATCATCTTATATCTACAACAACAACATTACAACACCAGGTTTCTACAATAGTGTCACCATTGTCTTGGGTCATTATTATATTAAATTACGGCATTATTATCATTATTTTTTCATATGTTGTTGTTTTAAACATATTGTAAATATATTAATTTATAAATAAAATATTTTGTTTCAACAAGTTTTATTTTTAAAATATTATCATGACATTTGTTTTAAGAAAATCATCAATCTAAAAACCAAAAAAACTTGGTGGAAAGAACACTCCCCCTGGTAATTGTCTGCCCTATCTTGATTTAGTAGTTGATCGGATGGCTGAAAACAACAATCACTCTCACAATCTGATTTGACACTTGAGGTAAAAGGTGAAAAAGAAATTTGTATCCATGTGACACTGTAAGTACGCCAATTGTCAGGGAAATATAAATCACTTTTGCAACACTGATGTGTCTCCCCTGATGCCATACTGATTTAGGTCACACGGACAGTCGTACCAAATCCCATATAAAATTTCAATCGAATATAGATAATTAGTATTAATAAGACATAGGTGCTTACAACTCAGACCTCTGCTGTTAACTAATAGTGTTGTTCGAAAACACAAGAATGAATTATCGTATCGTGTGTTTTATTTTTTTGTCACGTGTCACACTCCAAAATAGGGCAGCCATATCCGTATGCACTTAAACCTCTTATACACATTAGAGACAATAGACCGCTATTAGGGTATAAGTTGTTTCCCCAGAAAAAAACATTCTGAGCCCAACTTCGCAACCATGGCGCCTGTGAGAAGCAGGGGCGCTATAGTAGTTGCGCTCTCAATGGCCGTACTCTCTTACTTTCTGAGCAGCTATCGATCGAAAGCTTCGTCTCGTAGAACCCTTAGGCTCCCTCTATCAAACAAATTCGGAAATGGGCTTATCGGCGCCATTGGCAACACCCCTTTGATCAGAATCAATAGCCTCTCCGAAGCAACTGGTTGCGAAGTAAGCTTTTATTCTCTCTAATATTACTTTTTTCCTTTTGTTTTAGTTTAATCTTTTTTTTTTTTTGGAAATTTCATGGGATTTCTTTCTTCTTTGGTAGTTTTGTTTGTTGACGAATGGTCGCAAAAAGGATAATTTTTTTTAGTTGATGTAAACAGTTTTGTGTTGGGTTTTTCAGATTCTTGCAAAAGCTGAGTTTTTGAATCCTGGGGGAAGCGTGAAAGATAGAGTAGCAGTTAAAATCATTGAAGAGGTAAGTGCCCATTTCACTTCTTTAGGCCGTTTAAAAAAATATTAAAAAATTTCTTTGTTTGATCTGATTCTTATGCCACCATCCTTATATTAATTAAATGATGGGAAGCTATACGAGAACTAAGTCTAGAGAGAGAAAATTTTGTTGTGATCTGATATAGCATTTCTTATTTAAAAAAAAAACTAAAATATATCTCTTGAAAAGTTGAATTTATGCAGTGGGCGGATTTAATGATCTTGGGAGATTTGTCGAGGTGTTAGGGTGTAAAATGGGAACTCTCCCTGCTACTTATTTAGGAATGCCCTTGGGAGTCCCTTTTAAAAACAAGGCTGCTTGGAATCTGGTTGTGAAGAGGGTTCATAGAAGATTGGTTGGATGAAAAGGAATGCTCATATTAAAAGGAGGAAGAATGACCTTAATTAAATCAGTCCTTGCAAGCTTGTCAACCTATTTCATGTCTCTTTTTGTCATTCCTAGGTTGGTGGCGGATGAGATTGGAAAGTGCCAAAGATCCTTTCTTTGGAATTAGGGGAGTGATAGAAAAGGAATGAATCTAGTTGTTTGGAAGGAAGCTTGTAAACCCAAAAACAAAGGGGGCCTTGGTTTCAGAAGGGTGAAGGAAGTCAACAAAGCCCTGTTTTCCAAATGGCTTTGGAGATTTGGGGAGGAGGGGGGTAGCCTTTGGAAGCAAGTGATTGTGGAGAAATACAAAATGATAAACTTACAGGAAACTAGAAAACCAAATAACCCATATGGGATAAGCTGTTGGAAAGGGATAATGAACCAAGTAGACAAGTTTAGAAGAGCTATAAGGGTGGAAGTAGGAAATGGGTTGAATACTCTATTCTAGAAAGATAAGTGGTGTTCGCAGCAGCCTCTCATGATGTAGGCCCCTCTTATCTAGTCCCTTGATAAAAATCAAGATGCTCAGGTAGCGGATTATTGGTACTGGTTTGAAGAGTTAGGAAGTTGGAATATCACCCTCAGGAAAAACTTAAATGATTGAGAAATTCATCAAATGACCCACCTTTATGAAATGGTTACTAATATAATCCTGAGTAGGGATAAGGAGGATACTTGCAAATGGACCTTAACTAAGAATGGGGTCCTCTTAATGAAATCATGTGGGGAGCTGTTCGATCATCAGGGGGAACTAGATCCTTTGTGGAAAATGGTGTGGACAATAAAGGCTCCGTCAAAGATTCTCTTCTTCGCATGGAAAGCTTGCAAAGATAGATGCCACCATTGACACCCTTCTCACGAAGGGTATGATTCCCACAAATTTGTGTTCGCTTTGTAATATGGCGGAGGAATCAATTGATCATATTTCATTCATTTCCCTTTCTCAATGGAGATATGGCATGAACTCTTAAGGGAGGTGGGGATGCTGTGGGTTTTTCCAAAGACTTTTCTGGATCTTCTTCTTGGTTGGCATGTGGGGAAGGTGGCAAAGAAAACGAGGTTGATTTGGACCTTGGTGCTTCCAGCGGTGGCTTGGTCCATTTGGTTGGAAAGGAATCAAAGAACTATTGAAAATCATAAGGAGCTAGCTTATATGGTGTACAGGAATTCTTCTTCTTCTTCTTTATTCTATTAGTGTTTCTGGTTTTTCTCTGCTACTGCCTACCTTAGAGTAGGCACTGCTACTGCCTGCCTTAGAGTAGTGTGCCTAGTGTGCCTAGTGTGCTGAATTTATAGTCTAGAAGAATCAAGGTTCTACTGGAGAATCTCTATCTCTGCTCACATAAGGCTGTCATTAAACAAACTTTTGAGCTAACTTTCTGTCCAAATCGCCCTTCTGTTGAGGGAGTTTTGTAGTTCTTTCAACAGGGTTTTATCCCCCTATAAGCTAAGTATCTAAATCCCTAAACTCCTCTTGATTCCTATCTGTATTTGTTGATTTTCTGTCAACCCTAAACCTAATCCTTCTAAATACTATTGCTGGATTCATGGACAGCCTGGTAAGTTATATATTTTTAAAGATTGGATTGACCTGAAATTTGGTAGGATTGTTCTTCTATCGACCTTCTGTTAGCCTATAAAATTCTGTACAGTTCTGACTAGTCTAGCAAGGTACAACAACAACAATAACAAACAGCCTTATCCCAACTAGTCTAGCAAGGTATTTTCGTAATTTCCTACATCCTGTCCAGATTTCCAAATTTTTTTTATTGTCATTACTCTTGATCTAAGCTGCTGTTTAGGTCAATTTTGGGCCCATTACCTGCAGGGTTCAACAACCCCATAGGCTGTCTTGCACCAATTAATAAGAAAACACAAAGGTTTCATCCCCCATTGATACATGGAAGGCTATAAAACATAAAGCCTCTCTATGCAAGAAACACATTGAGAAGCCTCTTGTGACATGGAACAAGCCTTTATAAGGTTCTCTACTTCTCTCGAGCTTAATTTTGGCAGAGGTTCAATCATAAATCTGGTTCCTCCAAGCACTAAAGATGTTTACGAAGACAAAAGTAATTGGCATTTTCTGGTGCAAAAGGATATTCGAAATGAGCAACTGTGGAAAGATTCTGACTTTGATTAACCATTTGATTCTTGGGTCCAAGAAAGGGTCCTAGTCACAGGGTTCCTTCATATTTGATACCATGAAATTTAGGACAGGTGGAGAAACTTTACATTTACTTAGAGATGAGAGGAAAACTTTATTTTTCTGATAAGAGAAAAAATTCAATATAAAAGGGTATAAAGCATCCCTGTAAAACCACTGGGAAGCCGATTACAAAAAGGAGAAATCTATGAAAACATTTCCCCACCCTATCATAACATCAACAAGAGAAATATTCGTAAACTCTTTACACTTTATAAGCCAAAAACAAAAACAGAAGAAGAAGAAGAACCAATCAACACCAATCTATTGGCCTAGAGGCACCAACCCCTAGAAGATAATCACAACACCAACCTTGAGAGTAAGGAGACAAATCTCAAATTTTATTTCTTTATAACTGATCTATTACAAGTCATGTAACCCACTTTTATAAACTTCAAAACAGCAAATTTTAGTAACTCCAAAATTTGAAACTCCTAAACTACTTAATACTAGGACTCCTAAATAAAAGAAACTTCTAAAATTTACTCCCAAGAGAAGCTGCTGACCAGCTCTCTTATGGGCCCCATGACATTGACTCCTATATTTCTAATACTCTTAAAATTCTACTTCTATAGAGGGCTGTCGTACAGCTCAATGTGAGCCCCCAAATCTTTCCTCTAAGTTCTAAATAACTCCTAAATTAAAGACTCCTAAGCTAGCTGTCTACCAGCTATGTATACTTCCCTAGAATTCCAACAAAAAACCTTTGGCATCAAGCCTCATTAGAAGGAAAACCCAGAAATTAGAATTCCTGAATTACCCATGGCCTTTAGGCCATATTACAAATAAAACCCAATATCCTAAAAATCTAAAACACTCCCCAACTTGAGTAGGCTTTTGAACTTAGCCCTTTTCTGAGGTGGAACATATATAAATCTCTTAAAATGGGCTGCATCGTCTCCTGAGGTGGGAAGAAATTCGTCCTTGAATTTGAAAACGACTAATCTCTTCTATGGTTTGCACTGAACTCTGTAATAGAGGTGGCCATTGTGGTGGAGGACCAAAAATGGACTTTTGATGCCAATCATCACGCATGGATGTATAAGGCTTTTTTGCTTTCGAACAGACCCAAACCTTCAGTTGCCTTGGTAACTTCTCTCTCTTGCTCATGACCTTTGGCCGAAGAGTCGATAGTGTTGTACTCAGAACACCATCCTTTTTCTTGATGACTGGTGTGCTGAGGATTACGGTATGCATTATGAGATCAGGGTAGTTGGAGCTGGTTTGAACCCTAAAAGAGCAATTGTTAATATTTCCAAACTGGCATTCATGGAATCCAAATGCGACTCGATTGAATCCATGGTGCGATTCATATATGTTAAAGAATGCTCTGTATGGCACACCAGGAACTCGTTGCTGCTACATCTTTCGAGTTGGTGATTACTTGCTGGGCTGGAGCAAAAGTGGGCCTTCCCCTTGAGGGGGACGTGCAGGCTATGGGTATGACAGTGAGGATGAGCGGCTCTAGAAGAGGTGTGTCAACACTTTCACATCAAGGGGAGTTGGCAAGGTGTATCCTTGATGTCCTATCCCAAGGGGACTTAATTGTATCCCCAGCATTCCATTTTGAGGTTTGACGAGGATGTAGCAGTCTCAGCAACCTTCCTCCATCCAACTCATTTTGAGGATATGGAACTAGAGAAGTAGAGATTACTTGGTGTCTCTGTGAGCCATTTACGCCAAGTGAACACATGCAGGTCACATGGAGCACTGTAACCAACTTTACCATGTTATCATGGCAAGAAGTCCATAAAATACCCCTCACCTTCTCACTTGCAATAAGCTCTTGACATACAAGACAATTTCCTTGAGAGATGACATATTCTCCCTACTATCTTCTTAACTTAAGCTCTCAGCAACTGCAGTTTAGGCTTACACCGGAATCTTGCTAAACTCGTGTCTTTTATTAGACAAAAATATATAATATTTGAATTTTCTTTAAATTCCTTCAAATATCAGTTGAGCCTGTTCCCCAATCACTTGAATTTAAAAATCGACCTGTACATCTCTTTTTCAGGGAAAGAGAGAAAGCCTGACTTTACATGCCTTGAGCATCATCATCATTATATCATTAAACTGAGACTTAGCCTTGAGACATAGTTGAATGAAATGTTACCTATCAAAAAAAAGAAAAAGAAAGAAAGAATGGAATGTTTAGTCGTGGCTGTTACCAGTCAAGACCACAGATTTGGCAAGCTAAAACGTACCTCTACTCATACTCTTAACAGACAATGTAAGACCAAGCTTCTTGATCCTGATTGTTTTGTCTATATGGTACTTAACAATATCTAGTATCTGGATTACCCAGGTACATCACATACAATTGCTTTTGATTGAGTTGTGGGCTTAGTATGCAAACATAATAGATTCTGTGAACTGTCTCCCATTGGTTTCCTGTCATATATTTTGCTCCCATTGGTCTCCCATTGAGTTGGTGATTTATATCTATAAATCTCTCGATGAAGGGGGAGAATGGGATGCTATATGGAATGTAGACTCGTAAGGTCTCTCTTGTGATTGTTTGTTTTTTTTTTTTTGGTTTTTTTGTTGTTTTTACTAGGATATCACCTTCGCAGTGACATTCTTTTTTCTGTACTATCTTTTCTGGCTTTTATTAATAAATCACATCCTTACCTTTCAAAAAAAATTTGTGTGGTTTCAGCATTTTTTTTTTTTTTTTTGGGTGACTGTCTTTCTTTTTGCATGACTTTGTAATCTTTGATTCCGTGTGCAGGCTCTGGATTCTGGTGAGCTGGTTTGTGGGGGAGTAGTTACTGAGGGAAGTGCTGGAAGCACAGCTATTAGCCTTGCCACAGTGGCTCCTGCTTATGGATGTAAATGTCATGTAGTGATCCCAGATGATGTTGCTATTGAAAAGGTATCTTGGACTCCATTGAGATCCTAGTATTTCTGATGGGTACATTGTGAAGTCCATTTTGATTTTAACAGTGAAATAGTTCCATTAGAACTCTTCACAAAAATTTTCCCTACTATTAGCTTGTGTGCATTCGAGGTTCAACATTGTGGGTCCAATACCCATTGAAACCATTATGTTCTGGAAGACTCAAACCGAACTCAGGTGGTTCGAAGGGTTTTTTATTTAATGAACTCAGGTGGTTCGAAGGGTTTTTTATTTAATGAACTCAGGTGGTACAAAGTTTGACATGGACATACACAGGGTACCCACTAAACCTGAGTTGGTGGGCTATGACTTGGTTGATTGGTTGTAAATGTTGAGACCATTGTATTGAGGTAGACTTAGACTGAACTCAGGTGGTACAAACTTTGACTCAGGCAGTAGACACGGGTATTGTCTTGACAAAGATGTTACGAACCATGGGATGTTTGAGTCCAAAAACTGGCCCTTGGCTTTGTTGTGAGTTACAAAACCATTTTTATGTATTTTCTTTCTTTCTATTTATCCGTATGTGCGTGCGTTTTTCTGCAACTATGGTCGTAGCCATTTCTCTTTTGTTATAATATTCTATCTGCTCCACTAGTCTTCTGAATTTTTTATCTTCTGTTTCTGTTTCTAAGCTAATATTAATTTTATAATTGGTTTTTTTATTAACCTTTAATAGAACTTCATTCGGAGATCAAAGCTTCCCACACTATAAATGGTTATGTTAAGAAGGTCGGGAGTCTTTCAATCAAATAACAAGGCTGATCAGCAGTTCATTTGTTTGTCTCCTTAGCTAATGCAGCCTGCTCATGTTTTCTTTCTTTGCTGTACTCCAGTCTCAAACTCTTGAAGCTCTTGGAGCTACTGTTGAAAGAGTAAGGCCAGTTTCAATTACGCATAGAAACCACTATGTCAACGTTGCAAGGAGAAGGGCATTGGAAGCAAAAGAATTAGCATTGAAGCAAAGATCTGATCAAATGAATGTCATAGATTTACAGCAAATCAACAGTCACACATTTAAGGAAGAGGAACACCTTCCTGTCTTCTCAAATGATTGTAAGGGGGGTTTCTTTGCGGATCAGTTTGAAAACCTGGCAAACTTCCGGGCCCACTATGAGGGCACTGGACCTGAGATATGGGAACAGACGGGTGGAAATTTGCATGCGTTTATTGCTGCTGCTGGTACAGGTGGCACTCTTGCTGGCGTTTCCCGATTTCTTCAGGTTTATTCATCTCTTTTCCTTTTTAACCCATGCTTCATTCTGATTTGTTATTGGAGACAACTCATAAGTCCCTCGTTACATGTCAAGCAGGAAAAGAATCCAAACATCAAGTGCTTTCTGATCGATCCCCCTGGTTCTGGTCTGTTCAACAAGGTGACAAGAGGGGTCATGTATACCAGGGAGGAGGCTGAAGGTCGAAGGCTGAAGAACCCGTTTGACACCATAACTGAAGGAATCGGAATCAACAGGTTAACCAAGAATTTTATTATGGCAGAACTTGATGGGGCTTTCAGAGGTACAGATATGGAGGCTGTTGAGATGTCCAGGTATATACTCCATACTTGACCTCCATCCTTTTGCATACCTGTGTGATGATAATTTATTAAGCTTCTAGATATTCATGTTATCTCCACCTAAACTTTCAGGTATCTTCTGAGGAATGATGGTCTCTTTGTTGGGAGTTCTTCTGCCATGAACTGTGTTGGAGCTGTCCGAGTGGCAGAGTCTATGGGGCCTGGTCACACAATTGTAACAATTCTTTGTGACAGCGGGATGAGGCATTTGAGTAAATTTTATAATGCAGAGTATTTGGCTCAGCATGGATTGACCCCATTGGCAACTGGTTTGAAGTTTTTGGGTCTTGGTTGAGATATGTTTCGATCCAGAGGTTTCACAATCTCATTAATTTAATCCAAAAGCCCGAACAGCATGACATGACACGATCATCAACTGGCCATGGAATAGCCTAGTTTGCATGTGATATTGGTGGTGTTAGTCCCTTGCAGCCTCTATATCACCATTGAAATGCATTTTTTGAACTAACCAATACCGATAGTGATGTCTCGAAGCAATACTTGGGAACACTGCCTAACACTTTATGCCATTTTCTATATTCACTTTGTAAAACAGTCATAATTAATCAAATAAGAGGGTTACGATAAGGATTGATTGAGAATCATTCAATGTACTTAAATTTGGTTTGGAGTTTTAATGGTGTCATCTCTTATTGCTATAGTTGACGGGCAAAGGATTGGATGCTGAGAACATTGTCCAAAACCTATACATTAAGAGCTTTCAGCTTCAACACAACCTAGGGGAAGTATATTGTTAGAAGCCACACAGCTTAAACATAGAAGATTGCGGGATCTGCGCGGTTGGACTTGAACCCTTTAAGTCCATTTAAGGTGGTGGCTTGCCAGCGATGGAACCCCTTAACATGGGATAACTACAAGGTATCCTTCAGGCAGATGTCTCCCAGAAAAACTGAAATTCTCCTTTGATGACAATGGCAGTGCCGCGGTGGTGATAAAACTGAATATTGACAGTCAACAGAGAAAAATTAACAACAAAGTGGAGGAGTATACATTTTGAACCTATTTTTATAAGTTAGCGCCAATTTTGATTGCTCCATTCACAGGGGAGTTGTTACAACATGCTCAGGTAATGAACTTATGATGAGACCAACTAGAGCAGATTCCCAAGTCACACAACATTGCCTTCTGAAGCTCTCTGCCTCCATCTGCCCAACGAACCCCAGCTCCACCCCACACTGTATGTATGGTCTGTTTTTCCAGAAGTCGACGCACTAATGCATAGATGGTTTGGTTGTTGATCCGATTCTCTCGACTATTTGGATCACCTAGGTTTAATATGGTGATGAACCAGGGGGAATTCGAGGAGAATAATGAAAGATGACCTCTCTGCCTCCCTAAGATATTGTACAGTGCCATTCATGATCTTCACAAGTTTCTGGCTGATGTATAGGCCAAGGCCTTCCTTTGAAAAGCCCTGGCTGTGGTGGAACATCTCTTGAATTAAAGCTTCCGGGATACCTGGTGCTGGGTGGGTGATCCTGGCCATGGTAACCAAAATATCATTTTCGAATGAGCTCAAATTGATAGTTGAAATAATTCATCAGTCAGATTAATGCACACATATACAAATACACACATGCACACAGACGCATGTGCGCGCACATACACAGATTATGATTCTTTTCCCCTCTAAAGAATGTAGGAATGTGCTATAGCAACTAATGAAATCTGATAAGAACCAAAAAAATAAAATACCGAAATTCAAGATGAACAATGTGCACAGCAGTCCCTATACGCTCCTTTCTTGGAATGACCCTGAGAACAACTGATGATCCTTCGAATGCTGGTGTGAAGAGGAGTGTGTTTGTCAAGAAATCTGACAGGACTTGCTGAAGCCTTAAGTTGTCACCATATAAAAACATGGAGGACACTTCTGTGGGTGTATCACGGATGAGCTCCACCCGTCTCTCCCTGCTCAAAATCATAACTTGAGTTATGACCACCTCCAGTGCTTCCCCAAGGTTGAATTCGACAGCATTCATTTCCAGATAGCTGTGATTGGGAGCCACATGGATCGAAAGTCAATTACAAGATTTACAAGATCCAGAGGATGTTTACATCAAGCAACCACATCATGATTCATGACCACTAAATCCTAAGTGAAAGAATGGACATTAAAGGCCAGAGGATAGAAAGAGGTGGGTAGCCCCATACAAGCAAACAAATCTCAAAAGCCTAATATGATATTCGGATAATGATAAGAGGAGATATGTAGTCTAAGTCTCATACACAACGAAAGAAACTATAACTGTCATAGCAATTCAAGTGAGGTACATGCAAGGACCTAACTACTAGATGGTTCTGTAATTATGAACACATGTCAGATCTCAACAGAATCTACATAGCATTTCTCGCTTTATACTTATGGTAGTTGTCCTCTTATGTTTTTGCTTCACTTCCTGCTTCCAAACTGTAGGTCCTTTCAAATTACTGCCACCATGATTTCTCCTAGACATAACTTTAATGTGATCAACTATTTATTTTCTGGTTTGTTTTGGATCTAGACAATAAATATTTCTCTAAATCTAGTTATCAAGTAACTTAATTTCACTACTTTGTTAGATTAAGCATTTAACATTATTTAAGTTATTTTAATACATTATTCTCACATAGATGCATAAGCACTATTGCTGTTTTCCCTTCTTAGATAGTGTATATCATAATTTAAATTATTTCATCCAGATGCTTCAGCACTACTATTTCCAGAAAATTTCAGAGCATGCCTAGTTCCTCTGCTCCTGTTTCATGAGATTGAGCTTTCCCTAGGTCTTCATAGGTTGCAAGAAAATCACCCTGGAAACTTCAGAGCATGTCCAGTCTGTGTGTGTGTGTGTGTACATTATGTAGCCATATTTAGAAATGATTAATTGTTTGTATAAAAGACTAATACCCAAAATAAAATAATACAATTGGAGTGATTGACTGTTTTCCACAAAGTGGCACCTAGAATAATTGAATCTTCTATTCTAGTAACAAACTTAATATTTCCAAAACAAAACTTAGAGAGGATAAATTTATATGAAAACATTCATCACATAGACAGTTTCAAACCAATAAATAAACAGGAGGTTGCAAACAGCTAATCAAGTAAAGAGATCATACCACTCCTCAATACTTTCTAAATCAATGTCATCTACAATCTTGGCTAGTTGTTCCTGACACAGAGTGCTCGTCCTCAAAAGTTGCTTCTGCGCTTTGTTCAAATCAGAAGCCTCCATCAGATTATGTGTGAAATTTATCCCATGAAGTGGGTTCCTGATTTCCTGACGAATATATGCTAATTCCTTGAGGCTATTCTGTGCTGCCTGCTTTGATAATCTTTGCACCTGTAAAGCATGTTGAAGTTCTGGAGTGGCAACATGCAAAAAGCAGAGAGCCCCGGTGATCCTACCATCTACGTCTGTCCTCTTATTTGCAGAAAGTAAGGCTTCCACATACTTATCATGCTTGTCAAAGAACCCGAATATCAATTTATCTGCATCCTGGCCTGCAATTACACCATTCAGTAATATCCTCAGCTTGGTCAATGTGTCCTGATCTTTGAGTCGAAAACCAAAATCATGAAGAGTGAACACCTCCCCGAGAAGCATTCTACCAATGGCTTCTTTCCTCTTCATACCAGACAATTTCTGCATTGCATCATTCCACTCAAGGCAGCCACCATGCTCATCTATCATAAATATTGGAGGAATAAGTGGAGATGGACACCGCACAATTGCAATGTAATCACCTTGGATACGGGTGTATTTGTCCATGACCATCTTTTCCCCTGTTACATCTTGACCAATAAAGCAAACGCCTACAACATTTTCTTTCATGTCCCGGTTACAACAAGCATTGACAACCAAGATTACAGGTCCGTTCTTTTCCTGGGAACCAAACGTTTTAAGTTTGATTTCAATGTTCCTCTCTTCTTTGCCTGCCATTAAAAAATAAAATAAATTGAAAATCCAGTATGCATATCTTGAGATCACAAGAGACACAAAAGCATATCTGTTCAAAAGAGAAAGGTACGAGACTTGAAATCAAGCACGGGTCATGAGTCCAGCAAACCTCAATTTATCAAATACTTGGATTTAGCAGTGTAGTTCAATTAATATTAAAAGATATACTTTTACCTTTATTCAACAATCGGGTTATATGGTATATGTAAAGCAATATATCATATATCCTCAATAATGTAAGATTCATCATAATGCTACATTTAGAGTGCTTTCACGAGAAGAGTAAAACAGAAAACTGTTTCACCGAGTAATTTCATTTGTGCAAGAACTGCCAATTGGTTTGAGGGGTGATGGATCCAAAGTGGTACACCCAAACCTAGGGAGCATCTAAAATCCAATACAAACCAAGCATGAGTGCAATGTATGTTTTGAACAATACGAGGTCCATTTTATTTCCTTGGTAGACAAACATGTCAGACACTCCTCAACAAGTCTAGCAGGCTAAACCTTGTTTTGTTATTCGTGTTGCTTTTGTGGCATTTCAAGACTAATTACAATTTTATTTTTCACATGTTTCTAACTAGAAGTGTTCTTATGCATACTTTTACATCCCTTAATTGATATCTATCATACAATATATCCTGCAATGTTATCATATAACTGTATGGATGAGTTGATGTCTAACAATGACATGCATGCTCATTCCTAAGTCTATTAGTTTTAGAAGAATCTGCGTGAGAAATGGACAAACTTTCAGGCAAAAATATTTAACATGAAATAAGTGTTCAGAGCTTCAGTTTAAGAAATTCTCTATAATTTGAGGAAGCATAAAAATTACCATAAATAGCATGAAATAATAATAATTAAATAGAAGGCAAGAGAAAAAACTTAATATCACCTTGCAAAGCCAAGTAAAGCATGTTCTTTACGACTCCAACTGAATGATCATTAACAAGATCAACTAAAGGCACTCCAATCGCTTGTTGCACAGACAATCCTGTTAACTCTGCCGCTTTGATATTCCATCCATTTAAATAACCAGAGGCATCAACAGCCAGAATGGGGACTGAAGCTGTCTCAATAAGGCGAACCATCTCACTCGTGACAACACGGAGCTCATCTACCATTTGGATCCTTTTATCAATCGATGGTGCATTCACAATTGTCTTGGAGTCATTCTCAGTCTCAATCTCACCTTGCAAGGATCCTCGCAGTATCAGCTGTAAGGAGTGGATGGCATCCATCTCAACATCTTCCCATGGTAAGCTCCGCCTCTTTACTACCTCCAGGAAAGCCTTGAACGATGATCGAGGGTTCATCTTCCTGCCATCATCCTTATCAACAGGGTCATGTTTTGCACCACCCCACTTGATCTCTTTTGCTGTGTGTGATCGGAACCAAAAGAGAAAATCTTTAGAAGTAATCTTAATGGCAGCCATTCCACATACTGCATCACCAAGAACCAAAGCACCTGGATAGCCAGCTTCCATGAGGCTATCTGTACTTAAACCTGTACTCTGATCATGATATTCGAGAAACCAACCAGCTATATCTTTTATTTGTGCCTCTGTAGGGGTGATGCCAAGCAACCAAAATTTGTTCCTGTAGTAGAGTGCAGCCCCATCACACTTAACAAGGTCCATTACATTAGGTGATTGAGTAACAATTCCTACAGGAGCATCCCTAAGAAGCATGTCACAAAGCATAGTCTGTATCCGCAGAATATGCTTCTCCCTCGATTGAGCTGCCAACTCCACTTCC
Organism: Platanus orientalis; assembly: GCA_025762735.1. Taxonomy (NCBI): domain Eukaryota; kingdom Viridiplantae; phylum Streptophyta; class Magnoliopsida; order Proteales; family Platanaceae; genus Platanus; species Platanus orientalis. The sequence continues at coordinate 8,230,017 of JAOXJP010000001.1, forward strand.
TTGTTAAGTTGTATACCAAAAACTTGTATCAAAAACTCGCAGGCATATCTCAGTGGGAATGGGACAAACCTAGGACTTGTATGATGGCAGACCACCAAACCCCACAACTTCCTTCCGTTTTGCTGATCACCCTCATCATCATCCTCATTGATCGTCACAGACATCACAAGAGATGCAATGGAGCCCATATTTGCCATGTACTGTGCATGACATCCATGAGGAGCTCTCAGAGTGGAACCACCAAGACTCAATGGCTGCGCCAATTTCTTGTCTTGGACTACTTTAACAGGTGGAGCTGAACAGTCACAGATCATCCTAACCTTGTTCTTCAGGAAGATGAACCTCGAAGCTTGTGGTATATCAGTAGCTGGGTAATGCAAGCCAAGATAAGGCTCTAAATCAGGTCTCCGGCACTCAGCAACCACTTCACCATGTTCATCTTCATGAAACTTATACACCATTATTCTATCGTAACCTGTCAGATCGCTGACTTCCCGAACCATTACATCACACAACAATGAAATATTTCTGCTTGGTAACGATTGCAATTTTGAGATTGCTTTGGCTGCAAGCTTGTACGATTTTAATGCCCCGGCAGCAGTTACCGGGACATCGTCAGGATTCACTGGCTCCAAATCTATAACCAAGCCCACATCAATCCGGTGCAAAATTGCATAAAAGGGCTTACCAGAGTTCCTACAGTGTACCAATATTGGATTGAAGAGATTAACCTCCACAAAATTGGTGGCCTTCTGCAAGGCCGCAGCACTTGAGGATCGGAAGAGGGTCCGAACATCTGTTCCAATTGTGAGAGCTTCTTGTTGCTCAATGTTGGGGACTGCATGTGGGGCAAGGTTCAACATCTCGGGGGCGTTCTCGCTGTAGGCAATAACAGCAAAGCTCTGCTCTTCAACCGCAAGCATACAACCAAAGGGTTGAATAAGCTTCCCCCTCTGCATCCTTTGGAGGTGGGCTGAAACAGTGGAAGAGGAGACATTGTTATCAGCACTTGCTATGTTGAATTCAATTGAAGTGGAATAATCGAACTGTTCAGACTCTTCATAGTGTACATGAAGTTTGGCATCAACAGAGGTCTGAGCTACAACCCGGGCACCATGTTTCGAATTAGAGCTGCTCCTGGAACAATTCGTTTTGTTCGACTTGGACGACATCTCATCCCTTCTATCTCTTGAATTATTCTTCTTCCCCCTTGCTTCTTCTTTAACTAGACCTACCCATGTTAGCAGAACCCTATAAAAGCTACAGAATATTTCTACTCAGATTGCAATCTACACTATTTATCATTAAAAAACACCCAAACCCAAGTATCTTCTCCAGCTAAATTACCAGAATTTCCACAGAATAAACCAAAATCAAATCGATAAAGAGCCAAGCTTAGTTCATTCCATCATGCGAATCCACCAGAAAGGCAATAAGAAGCGGAATCCACCACCATCTTCATCCCATAAAAGTAATACCCATTTCCATTTCAGCTATCATCAAGTCACAGAAAGCCCGAAAAGAAACGGCTGAAATTCAAACTGGCCCCATGAATCGATTCCCACCGAAAACCCGACAAACAAAAGGAGGGTATAGATAGAGATTGGATTCCCCAAGAACATCTCTAAAGAGGGTTCTCTTCCTTCGATCCCCAAAAGCCCTCTAGATTATTAAAAGTAAATAAATAAATTACAAAACCCATCATCAAATCCTAGAAACTGAGGAACTTTAGAGAAACCCATTACACAAAATACCTTAATCTGCAAGAATTTCATAAACCCATCATAAAATTCAAGTGATCAGAACTGCTCATTCACATTCACAACAAATATTCAGATCCCTGTAGATAAAGTCAAATCCAAATCCCACCACCATAACAGAACATAAGGCAATCAATAAATAGAGAACAGAATAGAAAATAGTGAGGAGAGATAAGGGAGACTGATCATTAAATTTGCAGGAGATGGGCAGGCAACACGTGAATCCGAACTGATCTCTGCACCTCACCCATGAAAATTGGGAATCTGCAACTCTTCTATCAGAAGAAAAAAAAACTGTGATTTCAGTACTCGTTTAGTTTTATTCTTTGGATAAATGATTTGATTATTACTGGATTTGGATAATTAAATATAATTATTATTTAACAGTATCAGTAACCACCTTTTTCTAGTAAAGCTGAAGATTAAAAAAGAAGAAAGAAAATTGAGGAGTTGTTCACTGTTTATCATCAGATTTTCAGATCAGATCAAATCAGATCAATCTATGTTTCATCTTTCTTTTTCTTTTTTTTTCTTTTGATCTGATCTACTGACTTTGTGGGCCCATCGATTGAACGGTCTACAGTGGACAAGGAGACATCTAGAGAGCACCTAGGTACCCCATAAGAGATGCTGGAAGAGGAGCTCGAGGTGGACCCCATGCGATGTTGGGTATCACGTGGCTGTAAACACGTGGACGAGTAGAACTCCTGCTTTACATGAGGTGGCCAAGTGGATGGATGGCCTTCTTGGGTTTGAATCATCGCCAGTCTAACTGGAGAGATATGACTCCAAGACCAATCCATGCGTGATAAAGGATTCCCCACATACGAGAAAGGTTAAAGACGCAAGGAGATTAAAGGAGGGTGTTATAATAAAATAATAATAAATAAGTACATTGATAGTTACCAAAATACCTTTTGTCATCCTCGTGTACGATATTTTTTGACACGCGCGTGATATCTCTCAAGTCAGATGGTAGTTGCCTAGGGATTTAAATGAAGCGAATTTGAAGTAGATTTTTTTTTTCAGTGAAAGCATATGCTGATGCATCCATTCGTATCTAAATTTGTTTACTTAAATAAATAATAAATGTTTAAGTAAATATTGAACGAGAATCCAGATACATCCCATTACATTTTTTTTTTTTGGTTAGAAATTTAAGGTTTTGAATAGTGGTACATTTGGATTTGAAAACATGGGGGGAGGGAGAGGAGTGGAGAACAATGAGACTTAGTAACAACAATAAGAAGAGCATAGACTAGTACATCCTAAAAAAGATGTTAGAGATTTTTTATTATACTAATTCAAGAATGGAGGTGAAGATGAACCACGACTATGATAAAATCACAAAAGATAATAAAGACTTAATAACGATAAAGTTGGAAGATGATGGGTTCAACTAGAGAAGGAGGAGCTTGTTGTTAGGGAGTTTTCAGCACACACACACAAACACACATTTGGTTCATTTATAAACGAATATTTATTAAACAAAACAAATATTCAAACAAATTGAATATAAATGCATTTATATTCACCTTAAGCAAATCGAATACGAATTGAATTCAGATGCTTAGGCAGATGGTTGACAACCCTAGAGAATCAGATATGCCTTGCAAGTAAGGGTGTCAATCGGGCTAGGCTGGGGTTGGCTAAGGTCAATTTGTGCCCAGTCTAAATTAAAATGCCTCGGTCTGAGCTCAAACTTAGCCAAGTACCATTTGTCCAAGCTTAACCCAATTTAATAAATCAGGCTTCAAGCTGATACAAAATGAACAACTGCATATAAATTTAAATTAACTTAAGGTTTACAGTCTTTAAAAATCACATTTCTGAAATATAAATCAAATTGACTTAAGGTTCATAAGCTTTAAAAAATAAATTTATAAAGAAATAATTTAGAATTTATGTACTTCAAGATGGGCGTTGGGCCAATGTCATTCAAATCTAAAAAGTTGGGTTCATTAATTTCAGGCTTCTTATTAAATACATGCTTTGAGCTAGGTAAGACTAACATTCAGCTAAAAAAATGCTTGGCCCAAGCTCAATCCAGTCCAAAGTTCAACTTGTCCAGTCCAAAGTATTTCGGGTCCGCCAAATCAAGCTTTGGACCAGCCCAGCCCAATTGACAACCCTACTTGTGAGCCCAAACTCTACAAGATTTCTTGCGGCTAGGAAAAGCTAGTTGCACACACACCCTCAAAAAAGTGAATCTTTTTTAATGGTAATTTTCACCTTTTTGAGGACATCATACGCCTCTTTTTGCTGCAAGAAATCTTGGAGACCAAAGAGGATCCAGACAAAGCAATCAAAGGTGTAGAACTAGAATCACAAGGATTCTTTTCGTATTGCAATACAATGAGAGTTAGGGTTATCAATGAGCTGAGCTAGTTTTATGAATGGAGCTAAAGCATTATTTGAAGTTCCTGTGCCTCTAATTGAGGTCATTTAAGTAAGTGAACTTGAGTCAAACTACACTATGCTCAGCTTGTTAAAAGCTCAAATCTATATATGTATGCAATAGAAATAGTATGGTCTGATTTAGATAACACATTATACTTAAATATTTATATATTTTATTGGGGATTTTGATTTATGGGTTGATAGGCTTGTTTCATCTAATTATATCTTTTAACATTTAAGAGCAAGTTTGACTCATTAGGCTTAAGATTTAGACATAAAATAGTATATTTGAGTTTGGTGGACCACACTCACCTAAATATTAATGAGTTGATGTAGAACTTGACACCTCAAGTTAAGTTAATGACGAGCCTGAGTTGAACTTGATCTATGATGAACCTAACTTGACTTGGACAAAGCTCGACTTTCTCCATATAGGACTTCCTTGCAAACATTTGGATTTGCGGAACAAGGATTGATGCAATAAAACAATACAAGGTTAGCCTAGAGGGGAGAAAGTCTTCTAAAATCCCTCTACAGTGACAAAAGTGAGTGCGATTTAATTGAAGCATTAACATCAAATTGCAATGGTGTCAAAATCACACCCAACTTTTATGAGAAAGATTTTGTCCGCCTCCTTTCAAGAAGGGGCAGACATGTCAGCGCCAAAAAGTGAAAAGTGTCCCCTACCCTTCAAAAAAAAAAACCTATAAATCATTTTTTGGCGTTGATGTGTCCACCCCTAACGCCGAGCTACCAACCGTTTCTTAAGGGAGGCGAACAAAATCCTTCCTCCGCTTTTGAGTATGTAGTAAACCCGTTTGAACAGTAGACATCTCTTCTCAGCCTGGTGTAGTTAGTTCGGCCGTGCAATGTGAAGATGACACGTGCAGGGGTATTTATGTTATTGTATGAGATAAAAAAAGGGTTATTTTGGTAATTGAATCATTTGTTCAATTATGATTACAAATGCGTGTCTTATGTACTTTAAACATAGCCATTACTAATTATTCTAGTCACACATCTAGATGATCCGACTGGTACGAAGTCGAAGTAGGTGATGATTGTATTGCACACGCCGACATTCACATCAAATCATTTTCTTAGATTTAGGGGAGGGGAAGAAAATGGAGCTGGGTTGTCAAATTTTGCTTTGCTTTGCTCTCTTGTAGAAGCAGACAAATAGCTCAGCATCATAGAACTGAAAAGTAGATAAAACCTCAGATCCGTATATCTGAAATAAACAAGGGTGTCCTTACCTAACTTAGGAGGGGTAAGGGGGTGTAAAAGGCCAATTCTTACCTAACTTTGAAATAAACAAGGATCACAAAGATCAGGCTCAGGCTTGTGACGAAGCTTGTTAAGTTCATCACCAGCCTGAAGTGGTGAAGTCAAGTTTGGCTCATTAAAATTGAGTCGAGCATGGTTCACCAAATTCAAGCTTAGTGTTTCATGCCTGAATCTTAGAACCCAATAGCCCATGAGCCAAAGCTTCTCCTAAAAGGCCAATGATATAGCGGTTGATATAGGCAAAGATCAGGCTCTGGTTCATCACCAGCCTAAGGTGGTGAGCTCAAGTTTGGTTCATTAAAATCGAGGTGAGCTTTGTTCACTAAATTCAAGCTTACTGTTTCAAGCCTGAATCTTAGAACACAATAGCCCATGAGCCAAAGTTGTTCCTAAAGGCCAACGATATAGCAGTTGATATAGATCCACCACCCGTATTACAACAAGTTATATCTATATCTTAATGTACTAGATATCAATTTCATGGACAAATCAAGTGTGTAAGGTTTGTATTTCTTGTAAATATTTCTATGAACTCTAAAAATCAAATACAATAAGTCAAATTGGACCAAAAACTAGAAGAACAAAACTGAAAGACACTTCAGGTTGCCTCAAGCTCTCCATTATCAAAGATATATGCATGCATAATTCATGATGAGGAAAGTGAAATACATAGCTCACAAGGTTCCTAAGTATGTGTAGAATCACTCACATGGGTCTTAAAAAAATGGTCTTCACACTGTCCAGTAGCAACCCTATATAGTATATAAAATCAGGGTCATGATCGATCACAGAGAAGACTTTCTCTCAGACTAAAAGTCCAAAGAGCTTGGCTCCTTGTGCTATGATTGATCACGCACAGGATCACGACCCCATGAAACCTTGGCCCCAAGTCCCATGATTAATCACGAGATGGGCTCCAGGCCTTCTTGGATTAAGGTTTGATTCGTGACCAATTACGAGATTCGTGATCGATCACGGGGGTAATTTTGAGAAAAATTATATTTTATTTCCCTTTCGAAATAGTTCAAAATTTGAACTTCGTTTCAACAATCTAAAGCTCGTAAATGTTACTATTTTTAAAAGATTCTAATCCAAGGACTTAGGGTGCTCCACACCCCTTATAAGAGGGAAACTTTTCTCTTTAGGGCAGACTTCAAACATTCTTGAGAGAATTATAGTTTTTAGTAAAAGTGAGTTGAAATCTTCCTCCCTCATAGTTTTGAGTCTTTAAGACCAAAAATCTCATTTCAATCTCTCTCACTCTCTTCTCTATTATTTCAAGTTACTAACTTAAGAGGAGAGATACTTGTGGGTTGTTTCGAGGAGAAACCCTTGCTTGACTAAGCTTAATGAACTCTAGAGCCAAGGCTTGAAGCATTGTGGGATCAATAGACACAATAGATCATCAAGCACTCCAATTATGTAAAAATAACAACATCAATCATTGAGTGGTAAGCTTTGCTTTTATTTACATACATTTTTATATACATATTGTTTAGCTTCCACCGAAGGCACCAGAAGTTTACACTCGTCAGAGACACCGAGTGTAGTGAATAGCTTGTTTAGTGTAAGTAGAAAGGTTTTTAGTTAATTTTTACATAAATTGTAATAGTCAATCTTAATGAAAATTACCTAAACTCAATAGTAAGTTTTTGGAGACTGGACATAGGTCATCGTGCCAAACCACTATAAAACCTGTCTTGTGGATTGTTGTGTGTGATTGCTTTTCTATTTATTTTTAAATCTATATCCACACTTGCACATCAACTATTTGATATTATTCTTGAGTGACAACACCCTTAGCACACACACTTACAACAATCTAAAGGAAACAAAAATTGAATAAAAAACAATCCAAACAAATCAAAAAGGGGTAAATTAATTCATAAATCCTATTCACCCCCTCTAAGATTAACCTATAAGGTATTTCAATTGGTATTAGAGCCAGGTTGCTCATATAAGACTTAACAACCAAAGTTAGGTCCTAATAAGTATCCTAGAGAATACCTAGATGGCCAAGGAGGAAAGTAGCATATCGGTGAACACACCCCTATTTTTCAATGGATGTGATTATGGCTATTGAAAATCTCGTATAGAGATTTTCCTAGATGCATTTGACCATAAGGTTAGAGGCTCGGTTATTGATGGCTATACCCCTCCCGACAAACCCAATTGTGAGTGGATCACTACTGAGGGAGATGCCCACAAATTCAATTAATAGGGAATTGAATGTCATTGTTAGTGGACTTACTTCCGATGAATTCAGGAGGATAACTCACCTAAAGACAACTCAAAAAGCATAGAAGCTCCTTTCAGTTACTCATGAGGGAACAAGTGCTGTGAAGATGTCGAAGCTTCAAGTGTACACTTCACAATTTGAAGCACTAAGGATAGAGGAGGATGAAGAAATCTCCCAATTTCATGCTAAAATGTCTAACCTAGTGAATACAATGAAAAGTCTAGGAGAAGACATTTCGGAATCTAAAGTGGGTAGGAAAGTACTTAGGTCCCTATCTAAAAGATTTAGACTAAAGATGATGGCTATAAAAGAAAGCAATGATATAAAAACTATCAAATTAGAATAACTAATAGGTTCTCTTCAAACTTTTGAAGCATCAATTAAGATTACTATCAAGAATAAGGGCATTGCTCTCAAAGTAGAAGAACCTTCCAGATCCAATGAGAACTCCAATGACGACTTAGTCCTAATGGCTAAAAGGTTCAAAAAGTTCTTTAGGAGGAATATGAGAGATTATTCCAAGAGCAAACAAGTTAAAATTTTTTTTCATAACTTTAGAAAGAAGAAGGATTTCTCCAAAGAATCTTCCATTTGGTATGAGTGTAAAGGGAGATGTCATATTGTTAATGACTGTGGCAATAAGAAAACAAGTTAATGCCAAAGGGCAAGGTCATGGCCGTAACTTGGGATGATGATTCTAATGTATCAGAAAATGAATCCCAAAGTAATGAGGAGGGTGCCTCACAAGAAATTAAAGCTTTTATGACTTTCAACACCCCCATAAGTTCACTTGCAGATACAAGTGACTCAAGTTGTGAGGAGGAAGGAGATAATGAATAAGAGGATGAGAGTTATAATGTGCCCAAGGAGATTTCAATAACCTTTTTCTTCAAAGTGTTGAGTTGGAAAACAAAAACAAGTAACTCAAGAGGGAAATCAAGGAATTAAGACTACAGTCAAACTCCTTAGAAGATACCATCTCAATCCTTCAATAAGTCTTCTAAAGGAAAGTGAAAAAAAAAGATCTTTATAAAAAAAACTACTTGCTCCTAAGTGCTGAGAAAATGAACTTAAAAACCATAGAGCTAAAAAAGAAGCTTAATGAAACTAAAATATTTCTAGGACTAGAAAAGACAATATGGAAAACAAAAAAAAATAGACTTCTTAAGAACAATAAAGAATTGTCAAACAAAGTTCTTGAGCTAAAGAAAAAGCTCAAAACTTTAGAAGAGGAAAATGATGAGACAAATAATAATGACTCCTTCAATTAAGATTTGGAAGATCAAGTCAAGACTTTGATTAGGAGGAACAATGGGCTAAACATGACTTGTGCCCAACTAACAAAAAAATGTCTTGATTACCTCAAGAAAATCAAGGAGCTTAAGGAGGACAAAAGGAATTCCATTTCTATGCTTGTGCAAGGAAATGACATGTTTGAGAAGATGCTTATAATGGAAAAGGATCATGGGACATGACGAGACTTAGATATAATTCCGAAGTCAATGCCCCATATTCCACTCAAAGGTCTAACAATGTCTTTATTAGAACCGAGGGGAAGGTTTAAATACCTCCACAAGCCTCTTACAAAAGTAAGGAGAAAGTGAATTCATAAAGACCTTATCAAAGGTCAAAAAAGGTTGAGAAGAACCAAAATACTTCACTCAAGGGAAAAGCTCCCATGAGTTAAGTTAGAGCTTGGAAAAGACTAAAGCAATCTCAATCTTGGTCTTATGCTCAAGTGAATGTATCTACTTCTAGAAATGCCAATAGACAACCTAAAAGAACCCAACAATCCTCTCATGTTCAATCTTCTAGGAGAAGACAACACCAACTCTATGTTCCTAGAAGACCACAATTCCATTGCTACTATTGTGGATTAAAAGGGCATATCAAAGTTGATTGTAGGAAAAGGGCTAATGACCTAAAATCCCAAAGACATCAAAGTTTAAAGAAAACACAAAATAGGAAGAATGCTAACAAGAGAAACTATTTTCAAAATATTGAAAATAGAAACCTTCAAAAGAAAAATGACTTAGCCCAAAGATAAAATGTAATAAAGCAAAATCCAAAACAAATTTGGGTCAAGAAAACATGGGTTAGGAAGGATAAACTAAAATGCTTAATCATTCATACAGCCATAAGAGTTGGGAGCACATCAAGGTGGTACCTTAGTGAGTACTACTCTAGACACATGACCGGAGATAGGTCATTGTTTGTGAGATTTGAGGAAACTCAAGGTGGGAGTGTCACCTTTGGTGATGGAAACATGGTCAAGATCATTGGTAAGAGAACTATAGAGGTCCCCAGTATTCTCACACTCATTAATGTCCTTTGTGCAAGATTTAAAGCATAATTTGATTAGTATAAGTCAAATTTGTGATAAAGGCTATGCCATGCACTTTGTAAAGGATGGGTGTATAATCATGGACAAAGAATGAGAAAAAATTCTTGTTAAGGGAATGAGAACAAGCGAAAATTTCTATGTTATAGAACCCAACAAATAAGAGTTGGGAACTTGTCTCATGTCTTAAAAAGACAAGACTAATCTTTGGCATCAAAAGTTAGGTCAGGTCAACTTTATAGATCTAGCTAGGCTAAGTAAAAAGAAGATAGACAAAGACTTGCCTAGACTAAGAAAAATTGACAACCCATTGTGCAAAGGTTGTCAAATGGGAACACAAATTAGAGTCCCTTATAAGAAAACAACTCAAATTGGGACATTTAAACTTCTGGAACTTCTCCACATGGACTTAAACGGTCCTACAAGAACGAAGAGTCTAGAAGGGTAAGAAATATTTCATGGTGGTGGTTGTTGATTTCTAACATTTTACTTGGATAACTTTCTTAAGAGAGAAATCTCGGGCTTTTAACGAATTTCTAAACATTTGTAAAAGAATTCAAGTTGAAAGGGAATTGACCATCAAACTTATAAGAAGCGACTATGGAAGGAAATTTGAGAATCACAAATTCTTGGGTTGGTGTGATGAAATGGATGTCAGGCATGAGTATTCAGTGCCAAAAACTCTACAACAAAATGGAGTGGTTGAAAGAAAGAATAGAACTTTGGTTGACATGGCTACCTCTATGCTCACAAGCAAAGACTTAGCCAAAAGATTTTAGGCTGAAGCAATAAACATCGCATGCTATGTCTCAAACTGTGTCTATCGTAGACCGAGAACTAACAAAATAGCCTATGAAATATGGAATGACAAAAACCCAACCATCAAATACTTTAAAGAATTTGGAAGTACATGCTACATCCTTAGAGATAGATAACATATTGGGAAGTTTGACAAGAAAAATGTAAAGCTATTTTCTTAGGATATTCCACAACAAGTAAAGCTTACCGAGTCTACAACAAAAGGACTCTTACAATGGAAGAGTCAATCAAAGTGATTGTAAATGATCATAAGTCAACACAAGTACAAATAAAATTACCTATTGTATTCTTTGATCATGAGGTAGAGACCTCATCTCATAAAGAGATTAAAGGATCTTAAAAAGGCCAAGAAATGCTCACTTTTTAACAAAGCTCCGAGTATGAAGTTGTCAAAATTCAAACTCGTCTTAAGGAGAAAAGGCTCACAGAAGGACTATCACAAAGTGACATCCTAGGTGACCCAAATGATGGTATGAAGACAAGGTGATAAATTGAAAATATCTTAAGTCACTTTTGTTTCGCATAAAAAATAGAGCCCAAGAGAGCGAAAAAGGCTCTTAATGATCATGATTGGACCATGACCATATAAGATGAACTTAATCAATTTTAAAGGAACAATGTATGGTTTCTAACGGCGAGGCCCTCTGACAAGAATGTCATTGTACTAAATGGATATTCAAAAATAAATATGTTGAACATGGTATTGTGACCGTGAATAAGGCTAGATTAGTAGCAAAGGGGTATGCCTAGATTGACATTAACTTTGAAGAGACATTTACCCCAGTAGCTAAAGTCCATTAGGATCTTATTGTCCATTGTGTGCTATCTAAATTTTAAACTATACTAAATGGACATTAAGAGTTATTTTCTAAATAGGATACTCTAAGAAGAAGTATACGTAGAGCAACTAGAAGGATTTGTAGATCCACATTTGCATAACTATGTATATCAACTCAAGAAGGCATTTTATGGCGTCAAGCAAGCTCTTTGAACTTAGTATGAGAGGCTCACTAAATTTCTTCTTGATCACCATTTTGATAAAGAGAGTGGACAAGACACTCTTCATAAAGAAAAAAAAATGGTCATATACTCGGTACAAATTTATGTTAATGACATCATTTTTAGGTCCACTAGTAAGGAAATGTCTCATAGTTTTGCCCAAACAATGAAATCCAAATTTGAAATAAGTATGGAGTGAGAACCTAGGTTCTTCTTAGGTCTACAAGTAAATCAAACTTAAGATGACATTTTTTAAGTGAAACAAAGTTTGCTAAAGACCTTGTGACTAAGTTTAGATTATAAGAATCCAAACCAACTAACATTCCTATTAGCACAAGTGACAAGATCACAAAGGATCTTGACGGAGCTGAGGTAGACTCCACCTACTACCGAAGTATTATTGGTAGTTTTTTCTACTTGACCGCAAGGCGACCTGATATTTCTTTTAATGTATGTGCATGTGCTAGATATCAAGCAGCTCCAAAGGAGTCACATCTCAAAGTGCCTAAGGGGATTATCCATTACGTCCATGGGACATTGGATTTTGGACCCCGGTATCTCTTTGATTATGGGGTATTCAGATATAGATTGGGTTGGTGATGTCAAAAATCGTAAAATCACGAGTGGATGTTGCTTCTACATAAATAATAATCTTGTTTCTTTGCATAGCAAAAAACAAAACTCCATCTCATTGTCAACAACCAAGCTGAGTATATTACAACTGGTAGTGGATGCACTCAACTCATGTGGATGAAATAAATGCTCAAGGATTATGAGTTGAGCCAAAACACTATGAGTTTGCTCATCAACAACAAGAGTGAGATAGACATCTCAAAGAATCTTGTTCAGCATTCAAGGATAACACATTGACATATGACATCACTTCATCAAGCATCTAGTGGAGGAAAAGGTCGTCTCCTTAGACTATATGAAAACCGAGGACCAATTGGCAAATATTCTCACCAAATCACTTGATTCAAAGCAGTTTAAATATCTTAGAAGTATGATTGTTCTATGCACAATTTCGTGAATCTTTTAAGATCACACGTTTTCACAAGACCAGCTTTAGTGACAAATAGCTATCATGGCTAATAAACACATGTGTGGAAAGCTGGTACTTCCTTTGAGTTAGTCCAGGCATTGGTTTATTGACACAATGGAACCCCCTTAGCAAGCAGGTAGTTAGATTAGGAAACAGGCAGGCAGCAAGCAGGTAGTCAGAAAGCATGATCGATCACGATCATGACCAATGATGGATCTCATAACCGATCACGGCCCTAACCGATCATGGATCTTGTGATCGATCAGGAGGGAATTTTTGTCCATTAAAATGCATGCAATTTAAAAGTGTTTTAGGCGCCTCATTTTCTATTTTTCTTTGATAATTGGTTCTCTTTCTCCTCCCTGTTCAACCAAACCCCCATTTTCTTCATTCCAAACTCTTCCTAAATCATCCAACCTCGATTCCCATGGCATGCATGAAGAAAGCCACTGGTCTTTCAAAGAAGTCTTCCAAGCCGGCTTCCTCTTCACATGCCGTGGGCAAAAGGCCAATGAGCGAACCCCAGACCTCAAAAAAGTGATCCAAGGGTTGGCGAATAGGTTCCTTCTCTCCTTTCTGAGATGCTAAGAGTCATAAAGGTACGAAAAGATTTTTTTCCGTTGTGCCTTCAACTATGAAAGATATGTTGAGGCAGAGGCCTTGAAGACAACCCATAGCTACGTGCGGATTAAGGCCTATGGGTGGTTACTCTTGTTTGAGATCAAGGGACTTATATAGAACGAAGTCGTCCACGTCTTCCACTCCTATGTATTTGGCAAGAACTATGCAACACATTTCTTCATCATGTTAGTTTACAAGGTCCTTGTTCGTGTCAACCTTGATATGATTGCCAAGGTTCTCGGAGTCCCATGTGTTGTCAAATGCCATCCCATTCCCCATCAATAAGCTCACTATGTAATAGAAGGATGAGATGAATAAGTGTTTTTATGGGAAATATGCCAAATGGAATGGGCAATTGGCATACATAAGTTGCAGGCCCGTTGTCAAATTTCTACATCGCATCTTACCTACAACTTGCTACCAACAACTCATCAAGCAACCTCACTAATGACATGGCATACCTTATCGATGCCATTTTGGCAGGGTAGCATATTGATCTTCTGTTCATCATCTATTATTTTATGCTGAAGGTTGCCACAATGAACCACCCTACCGGCAGCCTTCCCTTTCTGACTTTGATCACCAAGCTCCTTATCATAGAGAACGTCCCATTCAAAGTCAATGCAAAGGATGGTCGACCCACCCCCTCAATTAAGTATGGCAATTTATCACGGATGGGATTGATGGCTCCTGTTGGAGGCTCGACATTGAAGAAATCCTTCAAGACCAATCCGAACAAGTTAGTTGCTTCCACTATCAAGGCCATGATGATTCATCTTCTGCACAATCTTGTAGGAAAAGTCACCTGGGTCCGCATAAATCAGAAGAGGACCACCACGAATCAAAAGATGATCATTACACTTCTCAATGCTTAAAATCCAAATGATCCACTTCAATTGGAGTTTGTCAATGAGTTAGATGCTGAGGGTGAGGCTCTCGTCGATGAGGAGTACTTTGATATGCCGCACCTTGGCTCTTTCCGTGTAGATGCACGTGGATCTAATTCAGATGACTAGGGCAACATCGGAGGTGCACCTGACGATGGTGCAACATATGAGATTGATGATGCTACTAACGATGGTGACGATGATGGTGGAGATGAGGATGAAAAAGAAGGTGAAGAACTCGGGGAAGATGAGTCTGATGAGGATGACTTGGAGTATGAGGAGTGATTCCTCTGGCTTTTTGTATTTTTCTATGTTTATGACTATGGATAACATGATGTATTAGTTAGCATGCTTGTGTTTAGCATAAAAAACCTTGTACTTTTGTTTTAATTATAATGCAATACAATACATCTTCTCCTTCTTTATGTTTTTTTTCTCCATTCTATGCCTTGTCAATTCTTGGAAAAAGGGGGGAGAAAATATGTGCAAATACTACTTAGGGGGAGTTCATATACATAAGGGGAACATTATATGTAAGAGGAGCATTAAAAGTAGTAGCAAGTACCACAACACTAACAACCAATTAAAAATGTTCATTCATGCTCACATAAGTTCATGCATATTATTTGTATATATCCTTATTTAGTCAAAAGGCATGAGAAAGGTTGTTCTTGTGTTTGTGGTTGTAGGGCAAAAGTCTCAAGATACATCTCCAACAAGAGACAAGTTCTTTAATTATTTGTTTCCTTCTCTATGTATCTATTGAGTCCATGTATTTAGGGTTATGGTGCAAATAATGTAATGGTAAAATCAATATATTTGAAGTTTTGCTATGAAATTGACAAGGGGGAGATTGTGAATGTACTAGATGTCAATCCCATGGACAAACCAAGTGTGTAAGGTTTATATGTCTTGTAAGTGTCCTTATGAACTCTAGAGATAAAAAACAAGAAGTCAAGTTGGACCAAAGACTAGAAGAACAATGCTAGAAGATACCTCGGGTTGCCTCAAGCTCTCCATTGTCAAAGGTATATGCATGCATGATTCATGGTGAGGAGAGTGAAATACATAGCTCATAAGGTGCATAAGCATGTGTAGAATCACTCACAAGGGTCCCAGAAAAAATGGTCTTCACACTGCCTAATAGAGATCCTATATAGTGTAGGAATTAGCGTCATGATCGATCGGGAAGAGGACTTTCTCTCAGACTGAAAGTCCCAAGAACCTCGCTCCTTGTGTCATGATTGATCACGCACAGGATCACAACCCCACGAAACCTTGGCCCCAAGTCCCACGATTGATTATGGATCTAGTGATCGATCACGATATGGACTCCAGGCCTTCTTAGATTAAGGCTTGATCTGTGACCGATCACAAGATTCGTGATCGATCATGGGGATAATTTCGAGAAAAATTATATTTTATTTTCCCCTCTCAAAGTAGTTCAAAATTTAAACTTCATTTAAAAAATCTTAGGCTTGCAAATGTTGTCCGCTTTAAAAGATTACAATCCAAGGACTTAAGGTGCTCCACACCCCTTATAAGAGGGAAACTTTTCTCTTTAAGACAGACTTCAATCATTCTTGAGAGAGTTATAGTTTTTGCTAAATGTGAGCTAAAATCTTCCTCCCTCATAGTTTTGAGCCTTTAAAACCAAAAATCTCCTTGCAATCTCTCTTTCCCTCTTCTTTACTATTCTAAGTTTTTAACCTAAGATGAGAGACACTTTTGGGTTGTCTCGAAGGGAAACCTTTGCTTGGCTAAGCTCAAGGAGCTCTAAAACCAAAGCTTGAAGCATTGTGAGATCAATAGACACATAAGTTCATCAAGGATCACTCCCACTTGGTAAGAATAGCAACATCAACCATTGAGTGATAAGCTTGATTTCATTTGTATATATTTTTATATACATATTGTTTAGCTTTTGTCGGAGACACCAAAAGTAACTCTACACTCGTTGGAGACACTAGGGTAATGAATAGCTTGTTTAGTGCAAGTAGAAAGGTTTAGTCAATTTTGACCTAGATTGTAATAGCCAATCTTAATGAAAATTACCTAAGCTTAGTAGTGAGCTTTTGGAGAGTGGATGTAGGCCATTGTACCGAACCACTATAAAACTTGTGTTGTGGATTGTTGTGTGTGATTTTTTGTCTATTTACTTTGAAATCCATATCTACACTTTCACATTAACTATTTGATATTATTCTTGAATGGCAACACCCTTAGCACACACACTTGCATCAATCTAAAAGAAACTAAAATGAATAAAAAAAATCCAAACAAGTCAAAAATGGGTAAATTAATTCATTAACCCTATTCACCCCCTCTAGGATTAACCTATATGGTATTTCACAATATATATTATGTATCAATATATTTAATATTTAAATATATAATACAATAGGCTATATCTCTATGTATTATATGCCTATATAAGACTGTTAACAAGCTGAGATTTTAGTGGATTGAGCCTGAGCCTAGTATAGCTTAACTCAGACTCACTTAACTAAGCAAGCTCAATTAGAGTCAGCTATGCAAGCTCGAAACAAGGCTCAAGCTTAGCTCATCACTTGGCTCGGCTCATTGACAACCCTAGGTTGGATGGGATTAGTTGGGGATCTCTTTTTGGGACAATGTTCAATGTAAAAAGATTTGTGTGCTACCATTAGATGAATCCCAACCTACAGATTACCTAGGCCACAAAAATAAATAAATAAAATAAAATCAGCTTGATCATGTGATCACGATTGTGTCTTCTTATCGTATTTACTAGGGATAAAAAAATTAGTAAAGTTCCACAGATCTACTAAATATCAAATTGTTAAAGAATTATTTGATCTTGCTAACTATTGGCTGAGAAATCTTTGGAGTGTGACCGATTGAATGGTAAGTCCTAATCATAAGTATTCAACTCAACAAAGCGTTATTCCAACTACTTGGGGCCCATTACAACAATCATATTTCATCTTTCCATTTTATCGAAACAAAATCCCATAAAATCAATAAATAAGAGACGGAAAAAAAAGGATATAAACTATAACAAATATTGGTGGTTTGACGAGGTTGCCTATATCCACAGAAAACAAATGAGAATCTTCTTCTTCACTAAGAGAGTACATTGGTGCTCTTACCCTCCACACACACACACACACACACACACATATATATACCGCATTCATCATGTATTGAACAGCTTTGGTGCAATGGTAGCGGCTTGGGCTGTCCAATGTGAACATGTGGGTTCAAGTCCAGTAAGCAGCCACTTTGTGAAAAAGCCAAAACTTAGATCTGTTTCCCATCCACCCCTCCTAGCACCTTGTAATTATGGGACAAACATTGGGTTGTATCTATATGAATAACACCCACTCCAAAACATGGGTCCTAAAAGTCTAAGGCGGCACGGATATATGGCCAATTAGGAAACACCCAAAAACAGTTACCACCACAACATTCTCCTACTTAGATTAGTTTCTTAGCTAGCAAGAAAAATACTCCCAAATACTATTGCTTAAAGTCACCAATCACTATTTTATCACCACCCCCCCTAAAAAAAAAAAAAACAATCACTAGGTAACAATAAGCTCAATGTACAAATTTCCCCATACAACAAGCTTTACAAACATATTTGTTACATTGCCACAAGTGTAATTCTTTTGCCATGAGACTTACTCATCTTTCACAACTTCATAAACAATAATGAACATCAATGTACTTGTCCAAGAATGGTAAACTTGAATTCTAACTAAATACAATGCGCTATGACAATCTAATGAATAGTCACTATCTTTTGGTTGACTCCAAAATCTTCTAGCAAGCTCTTCAATCAAATAATTTATTTACATGAATGTGTAGCTTGTTTTTCTTTCTTTTTTTGGTAAGAAACATGCATGTGTAGCTTGTTCTTGATTCATATATGTAATGTGATTCTCCTCCTAGAGAGCAAATTTTGTATCGTCAAAGTGTTAAACAACGGTAGCATACTCATCTTTCATATATCTTTTGCCTTAGGATTCTATGTGTAGAACATCAAACTTTGTAACGTAAGTACCTATTATGTTTTGATTGAATTGGAAGAAATAACAACCTCACAAGGATCAGTGGGAGTTCGCCACTTGTGGGTAGAAATGGTTTTGCATAGGGTTTTACTTAACAACATTTCTAGTTAAATGTTGTAGTCAGGTGAATTTTGAACTCCAGTAAATCAAAAGTAATTAGTACTATTGTTAATCTTCCATGAATAACAAAACGATTTATCAGTAAAAATACCTTAGTAATTAGTAATTGCTCTTTTTCTTTTGTAAAACTTAATTGCATTTCTTAAATAAAAGCCTTATAGAGGTTCAATTATATATCAATTGCTTCTTGAATTTCTTTCAAAATTATTCCTCTAGAAAGATACTCTCCCTTATTATCAACTACTTTTAGCCACTAGATGGACACTTTATTTTTTATTCTACTAACATGTTGGATTATATATAAAACTTACATAAGTCTTTTGCAATTTGCCTCCAAGTCTACTGTCAATGACAATATTACATTCTTTGAATCTCTTTCCCCTATAAGCTTTTTGATTCCTAGAGTTGTAGCCACTTGCAATCCAAGAAGAGCTGCTTCACATTCAGCCATTAAAGGTGAGCATTAATGTCTTTGTTTTGCTCTACAAACAAGTGACTTTCCTCTTGAATCTCTTATTACAACTCCCAATTTTTCTCTTTATTTGTTTGTTGAAAGAGCTCTATTGAAGTTAATATTCATAAAATCTTCCTTTAGAGGATTCTAATTACTTCTTTCAGCCTTTTCTTTTTCCTAATCCTGGTTCATTGACTCGAGATCCTTTATTAGTCTGCAAACATTAGACAAAATTAAGTCAAAATTCAATTGTTTGCCTTCAAAAACCATTTTATTCCTATTTTTCTAAATCTTCCAACAATATATAGCTATTCTATTAGGTCTATGTATTGTCAATGTCCATGCACAAAAAAAAAGTGTGTACATGTAGTGGTCATGTGTATAGGACTTCATGATGTAAATTGTATATGTATGTAAGTCCAAGTGTTAGAGTCCGAGAAAACACCAAGAAGATGGACTCAAAGCCAGAATGACCATGCCAAAAGAGACTCAAGTATCATGAAAGAAGCCCAAGTCTCAAGTGCAGGCTACCTCAAGGAAGCCAACACATCCATTTCTAAGCATAGAAAGGTAAACCAATTATATGAGACCAAATGGTAGGTGTGTGTGTGCTCACGAAACCCCGAGACCATGGTTAACCCTAAGAATCACTTAGGGTCTAATTAAAATGCACAAAGAGCCCAACACTCAAAAGAATGAAAAGGGCTCACTAGGGAAGAAGTACTTATGCTGACCAGTGTTATCTGGGTCAATAAATTTTAAGGCAACTTCCAAGGACTCCCTAGATCACCTCAGTATGAATTAGGCTACGATCCTTATGTGGGTAACCCTTCGTGGGTTAGCCTTATGGCTTTAGGTACTCAATCACTAGGTCACATTAATAGGTGAAGATGGTCATCATGCCTTTTGGTCTTATAACTCGGAAGTCCCCTTTGTTGGTTAGCCTTCATGGCTTTAGATACCTAATCACTGGGTCACATTAATAGGTGAAGATGACCCTAGTGGCCCAACGTATGTGATACGAAGTGCTGTGATGAAGACTTTTAAATAGGTTATGTGATGTGATGTGATGTGTCAGAGACCTTATACGATTATATGATATACTATGATGGAGACCCTTATGTGGTTCATTTGATTTGTTTTCACTATAGGTCTCTTGTAGTTTACTTAATATATGTTTTGTCAGAGACCTTTCATTGTGTACCTACACCTAGACGTATTATGTGATGAAACATTCTTGTGCTTTACATGTGGTACACTTATTACTGAGCATGTACATATAGTACTCAATATGTGACATATAACTTATAGTCTATATATGATTCAGCTATATCTACTTAAGATATTCCTATGATTACAATGAGATAGGTGCATTATTCTATTCGTAGTACAGATGTATGTATGAGATATATCCATTGATTATGCCAATCTTGTTGATTCCTCACTCTAAATTGATTCTCCTATTTGTTACTATGATTATCTTTGCTCTTCCTTAATGTTGTATAAACTACGTACCCTCCCGCTAAACCCGTCAAGCACACCCCAATTGGCATCACCCACAAATGTGTACCTTAAGCCGAGTTAGAGATGGTCGGTGGTTGGATGGCTGACTTAGATACTTCACTTTAGTTTAGTTTCAGTTTATAGTTTACCTGATGGGAGATGTACTTTTATTACCTATTATGCCTATGGGGCTATGGGATATATGTACTTTTATGGGCATGTTTAGCCCTTTCTACATTGGATGATTATGAGATGCTTTTAGACTGATTTGATACTTATCTCCGTTGCACTTAGTTGGATTATGTCATCATTATTTTTATCCTGTTGTGATGTGTTATGTTGGAAACAGACTTAAATGGATGTAAATAAAATGAAATGAAAGGATAAGTAAATGCAAGTATATGAAAATGTTATGTGATTAGGTGAGAGGGTTAATGACCCACTTTGAGCACATTGGTCTCTCTATGTGGGAAATGGGTTCAGGGCGGGTTATTCCCATGTCATGGATCTGAACCTAACCCACTTCATGGCCCATGGATTTGGGTCATAAGTACCCAATCATTGGGTCACTTTAATAGGTGAAGATGGCCATCATGTCCATTAGTCTTATGACCCTAAAGACTCCTTTTTGGGTTAGCCTCTATGGTTATAGGTACCCAATCACTAGGTTAGATTAATAGGTGAAGATAGTCATTGTATCCATTTGTCTTATGACTTAGGAGACCCCTTTGTGGGTTAGCCTTTATAGCTTCATGTACCCAATCATCAGGTCACATTAATAGGTGAAGACGACCCTAGTAACCCAAATATGCTATATGATATGTTATGTTAGAGACCCTTATATGGGTTATGTGATTTGTTTTGTCGGAGACTCTTACACGAGTTATGTGATTTGTTTTACTAGAGACCATCACATGGGCTATATGTTTAAAATTTGACGAAGACCTTTCATGTTTTATTTATATTAGGCTTCATTATGTGATAGAGACCTCTTATGGATTAACATGTAGCATGTAGTACTTGGCAAGATGTATATAGCACCTGGTATATACATATAATACTTAGTATATGGTATAGAACATATGGCATATGCAGGATTCAGTTTAGTTCACTTCGGACTCTCTTGTGGTTATCTTGTAACATTTGAATACTCATTTCGTAGAAGGGATATATATTTAGTAAATGTGATGTACTTTCACTCCTACTTTGATTCTTTTGTTTATTTTAATTCTTTCTATTTGCTACTGTGATTATCTTTGACTCCCTTTAGCATTGTATAAACTGCATACCCACTCACTAAGCCTGTCAAGCTTACCCTAATTGGCACCACCTGTAGATGTGTAGGCGTATAGGTTGGATTGCACCGTAGGAAAAGGAGGAGATGAGGAAGTGGATATCAGGCCAAAGGATTGTATATACTTTATGGATAGATGTAGGCCCCTTTTATTTTGGATGGTTATGAGATACTTTTGGATGGTCATGATGTTATTATTAATTCCATTGCACTTATTTGGACTATGTCATTATTATTCTATTCACCTACGATGTATTATTTATTTGATCTGGATTTAAATGGATGTGAAAGGATAAGAAAACAAATTTACATGGAAAAATGATGTGTTTTGGTGAGAGAGTTAGTAACCCACTTTGAGCTCATTGGTCTCTCCACTATGAGAAACAGATTCAAGGCTAGTCATTCCCATGTCACAGATCCGAACCCGGTCCACTTCTCAGCCCTTGGTTTTAGGTTTTGACAGTTTCTCTTGCAGAATGATACTAGAAATGACACATATGAATTCCTTCTAAAAAAATATCAAACCAAGCTTAAAGGTTGGAAAGTCAAATTGCTATCACATGCTAGCAAAACTACTCTAATCAGATTAGTCTTGACATCCATCCCTTGCTATTACATGGCCACTAACCTCATTCCAAACTCAGTTTACAAACAAATCATCAGTTTCCAAAGAGATTTTTGGTGGGGAAAACAAGATGGAAAGAGTACATTGTACCTAAAATCTTGGAATACATTTCAAGAGAAAAAGAGAATAGATGCCTAGGAATTAGAGAGATGGAAGTAATCAATAATGCATTAGTGGCCAAATTGGTTTGGAGATGCATTAAAAATCATAGAGTCAACTGGGTCAAACTTCTAAAGGTTTAAATAAACCAAATCAGCCTCATCCACATGGATAGCTACTCTTAGTAGCAGGGAATTACTTAAAGAATGAACCTGTTGGTTTGTAGCCAGTGTTCATGACATCAATATTTAGGAATATCCCTGGATTCCTAGTATTCCAACTTATAGAGTCTTTGAAAGCAACACTGGATCTCCCAATGAGAAAGTAGCTAAGCTAATTTATCACACCTCACGTAGCTAGAGGATGGATATACTTATGAATATCTTTCCCTCGCATGTGTCAGAAGCAATTCGGAAAGTTAATCTCAGTGACATGAGGGCGATAAGCTCATATGGACCCTCACCCCATTAGGTATCTTTACCACCAAATCTATATACACTCAATTCAAGGAGGGTAAGGCTTCATCCTCCAACAAAATAAATTCTATCTCTGGTAAAAATATTTATAACATTATGGAAATTCAAAAGTATCCCTCTATGTGTTGTAATGTTTATTTGGAGATACTTACATAATGTTGCAGCATTAAAAGTGAATCTCTCCAAGTTCATCAGTATGATAGATCCATCATATCCTCTTTGTGAAAAAGAAATGGAAACAATTGACCACTTCTTCTTTAATTGTGAAATTTCACAATTAATTTGGTTTGGTTCACTCTTGGGTCTAAGAACCCAAGAGAATAAAATATCCATTAAGGATTGTATCGGGGATTGGTGCCTCTTATATCTAGACATAAATGCATTTAGCATGGGTTCCCTCATCATCTAGTCTATCTGGAAAGCTAGAAATGATAAAGTCTTCCACAACACTCCCCCTTCTGCCAGTGCCATCATTCACAAAGCAACCAAGATGCTCAATGAATACCAACATGCACTCAATAATTGTGAAGAAAGTGGCCTCAATGATGAAACTCATACTCTTCCTTACTCGGTCACCTTGCCATCTACATGGTCTCCTCCACCACAAGGCTACATCAAAATCAATGTGGATGGAGCCACTAGACCAACTGGAGCTATTGCAACCATTACAAGAGATCAATCAGGAACTTTTATTGAGGGTTCTACCAAAATTTTTCATAGAGTTACATTGAAGGAAACAGAAGCTTGGGGATTTCTTTGAGGATTGAAACTTACTACCAAACATGGATGTCAAGGAACCATAATTGAGGGTGATTGGCAATCAATCACCAAGCTACTTCTTAATAACAACAACCAACCCCCATGGAGGATTGCGAAAATCATGCAAGGTTGTCAAAGTCTATTAAACCCAATTATCATGGTCTCTTTTGTCCCAAGGAGCTATAACAATGCAATACATCATATGGCTTCAGTTGCAGCAAAGGAAAATTTTGAGGGTTCATGGAATTTTGAATTAATTGATGATGTATTGAAATCTATCATTATGTTTCAAAAACATAACATAATCCATCTTAATATATGAAAATAAGCCTTGGCTCCTTACCAAAAAAAAAAAAAAAGAAGAAAATAGAAATACAAGTAAATTAACATTAAATATAATGAAGGAAAATAATGAAAGGAAGTAATAAGAACATTATTTAATGAAAGCAAGAAAAGGATGAGAAACGGATTGTCATTAAGAATATTTAAAGGGAGAGATAATGGGTAAAGAGACATTATGGAGAGATTTAGGGACGTTAGAGAGGATTTTTAGGAGGGGAGATGTAACAACCCCAAATTTCATAACCTTATTTAGGCATGAATTTGGGTCACTGCTAACAAAAACTATAATCCAATCCTTATAAATTTTTCACATTTACCTTTACCTATAAGAATTCAACCTTGAAACTTGAAACATAACATACATGTAGCAGATAAAGATAATATCTTGTTAGATATAAGACTTTAATGTGCAACAGAATTAAGATATAAACTTAAAATCATTCTAACCATCCATGCAACTAGGCTCCTACCTACAAAGTAGGGACTTCAAACCAAAACTACAAGGTATCAAAACTTAAACCAATATCTCCAGTTAAGTTTCAAATACAAAACGACATTACCTCATATGCCCCTAACTCTAAATGCTCTAAAAATGCAGCTCTACACTATGATCCGCATGAAATAAAAATGGTATGGATGGGTGAGATCCACGGCTTATAAGTAGGTACACAAAACCTACTACGAAAACTGAATGGATAAAGCATGAATCTTTTAATATAAAACTACTAAATATATCTCCATATAGAAATACTTACTAATTTGTAGCGTATAGGCATGTGCTAGTATACATAGATCATCTACTAGTCATCACAAGATCTATACACTCATCATCATGGTCATCATGTAGGAACTAGGCATGACAATACACATCATTTTATTTATACATGGCATTCTTCTAATATATATGTATGGAAGTATGCATGATTCTACTTATACATGGCTTTCTTCTATTATAAGTGCATGATGATAAGCATGGAAATATGAATATAGAATGACATGGTAAGCATTTCATAAACATATCATGATAAGGATAATTAGTGTAATCGCAACAAGCCTTTACTAATTGTTTTTATGCATGGCCTACACATTACCAACAATAGTAAGCATATGCAAACTACTTCAAGGTCAACATGCATCATCCCTATACATTTAGTAGTTATAACAAGACATTTGACATGGTGAAACATATGTAGATAAACTTCTATTTTTACAAGTTCCCTTTACTTTAGCATTTATTGTTTACATTATAGCTTTCATAAGCTCTTATCATTTATCTTGTTTAATATACTTCATTTTTCTCTTACTTATCATCATTCTTATCATTTTCATTCCTTAGGTTCCTCACTACTTATCGCTTTATCAAATTCCACTTATCACTTTAAATAGCTTTCATTGTTTTCTTTTTGGTATTTGCTTATCACTTTCTTAAGGCTACACCTTTTTCTTTTCATAAATGTCTTATAAGTTTTGATCTTCTTTTTAAAGAGTATGTGATTTCATTCTTCTTGACATTTTATTTACTTACTCATATTAAGGAGTTATATTTTTATTAATAGCTTAAGTGCTCTCTTTTCCTTCCATGAAACTTTTTTTCTTACATAACTTGTGAACTTTTTCTTACTTTTGAAACAGGGGTATTTTCTATTTCATTGTCATAATACTTTTCTTTCTTCACATGATGGATGACTTTACTTTACTTTTAAAGCTTGCATGCTTTCATTTATTTTCTTATCATAGTTTTACTAAAATCCTAGAGGGGTTGAATAGTTAATTTGCCCATTTTTAAATTTACCTTGTTGTGGTTATTAGTTTTTTTTGTAATTTGTTCACTTAAGTGAGTGTGTGCTTCAATGAAACTACTCAAGTACAATATCAAACATGTGCTAAACAAGAGTAGTATAGAATATAGCAATGGAGGGACAAGCAATCACACAATCATATACCACAACACAAAATTTATAGTGGTTTGGCACTCGGCCCATGTCCACTTTTATAAAGCTCACTACCAAGCTTAGGTATATTTCATTTAGGTACTATTACAACCTAGGCCAATATACAAACCTTATTACTTACTCACAAGCAAGCTAAACTACAACACCCGATGTCTTTGGCGAGTGTACACTACCTTCGGTGTCTTCGACAGAGGTTCTCAAGCTTCCGCTGTCTCCGGCGAAAACAAAGTAATAGTAAAATAAATATGAATGCAAATGAATGAAGAGTCAAGCAAATATTACCACCATATGGTTGATGTTGCTAGTTGCTCAATATGTGGGATGCTTCTTGTTGAGCTGATGTGCCTTAGCTACCTACAAGCTCTAAGTATTTGGCTTTAATGCTCCTTAAATTCAGCCAAAGGTGAGTTTTACTAGGGAAAAATGCTCACCACAACCTCTCCTCAATGGATCACGCTTCTTCCAATACTAACCCTCCACGAAAAAATGGGTATAACTCTTTGTAGAAAACTTTAAATCATGTGTCTTTTAAGGCGTTGGAAATTAGACTCAAAGACCTTTCCAATGATGTATGGCTTATACTCAAATTGTCTTGATATTGGTACAGGTTTACCTATGAAATTACCTTAATTACGCACCTAGAAAAACTTTGAAACTTGACAAGTTCAAGTGCAAACTTGGGTTTTACACTTCTAGCTTGGTCCAAAGATTCTTAAACCACTCTATGGTCTTTCTAAAACAATTGAACTAACAATTTTACCCTTATGGGAGTAAAATTATAGTTTTCACTTCAAGCGCAATGCATGGTGGTACATTCATCCCTCCTTACAAAAGAATTCATCCCTGAATTTAGTTTATATTAATCTTGGAAGAGTAGCTCCAATACTCCCTAGTCCTATCCATATAGGTCATTCCGACACATTCCTAATGACATGGTCTCACTAGTGGGGTATACATGGTTAATGATAACATTAAAACATATAAAATGGAAGAAGAGAACAAATACTTGTATGCTCAAGCTGAGATCTCCCAACATGTTGGTCAAAAAGGGCAAAGACGCAGCACTTAGGAACTAATGGCCTGTCATCGGATTTTTGAGTAATCTCTAAGAGCTTTTCAAAGGGGGGTCACCTTTTGAGACAGTGTGACAATAGTTCACTGAAGAATGGAAATATTAAGCTAGCACAAGTCTTTCATTGCTCTGGTTTGGGAAATAGTCTTTTCAAGATAGGGAGAAAACAGGCTTAACCTTACAGAATTTTAA
The DNA here is from genome assembly GCA_025762735.1 of Platanus orientalis. NCBI lineage: Eukaryota > Viridiplantae > Streptophyta > Magnoliopsida > Proteales > Platanaceae > Platanus > Platanus orientalis. The sequence continues at coordinate 8,257,355 of JAOXJP010000001.1, forward strand.
GTATGGGAGAGTTCTTGGTGGCTCATTGTGTGCTGAATACAAACAAAAAGTGTTTTGACCTAATTTGGAAAAAATGTGGTGAATAGGCTTGTAGAATTTCCAAATGAACTTGTTCAGGGTGATAATCTCAGAGTTGCCAAGAAATGACCACTAACAAACTGAATTTTGGAGTTCTAGTGAATTCTCGGGGTTCAGTGAAATACCTATCACGTGGCTGAAATGTGCTACTCATTTTGAAGTAATTTGGGGAATCTAAGTGGATGGTCCTTTTAAATGCTCTTATCCATTAGGGGGTCTTTCAAAGGTTTCATCGATCTGGAGAGACGAGTATCGACTGATCAAGATTTGGATGTTCAAGGAACATTCTAGACCCATAAAGGTGAAATGTAGCCAAAATTGACTTTTCACTCCCTAAGGAAGATTTAAGATTTCAAAAGGGTTTGAGACCTCAAATGCCTTTTGTTTTGGGAGACGACTGATTAAAGAGAATGAAAAAAGTAAAATACAGCCACCAACCTTCTTGAATTCTGATACAAGAAGAATCTTTAAGAGCTTTTCTAAGGTCATTTTTCGACTATGGGTTTTCGAAGGTTGAGAAATCGGCTATTGCCAGATTTGAAGAAGATCTGTCCTGTAATTCCTTGAAGGTGCTTGAAATTGGGGTCTGGAGGATCTAATATGACACCGTTCAAGTGATGGGGGAGCTTAGTGGAGATCATTTGAGGATACAAGGGTAAATTTTGAAGGTAAAAGGGTAAAATGGTAATTTTTTGCTTATGATGCTTTGTTGAAGGAAGGCTTATGGAGGATGGAGAATTTTAAAGACAATGTATTTGGTAGTCTTAATTGTGGACCCTCATAGTCCCATTGACTCTTTTTGGAGAATCAGGGTTTGAGTAAAAACAGTGTATTTGGGTTGATTTTTGTGGTGTTACTGCACATGGTATGATATGTGTGATGTTTTTTATGACCAAAATATCCGAGAAAGTTTTCACAAGGGATGCCTAACCTCCTAGAGTCCATGCTTGCTCTCCCTAAACTAGGGTTGCCTAAGGTCTTGATGCCTAAGTGCTGCCTTGATGCTCTTCCATTCCATTAGATGACCCGAGTCAAAATTTAGGTGATAATAGATGCCCTTCTTTGGTATATGTGGCTTTGCCGTATGTAGCAAAGAAGGGAATACCTTAATTTTGACATGGGTGAGACAATACCACTTTCTTAAATGTAACTCATCGATATTAGGTGGGTGGTTTTAAAAATATAGAACATTTTTTGTTGAACATGATTTACTGTTTTGAAATACCTTCTCGAATAGATAGTCAACCTTTTCGGTGTTTTGTAATTATCTTTGAAGGCATACAAATTTTGAAATGGGTATCAACCGATGAAGAGACCTTCTTTTTCTTTAAAAATAAGGTTTATCCATGAGTTGTATGCAAGAAATTGGTATTTTCTCTAACCTTAGGGGTGTTGCTATTAGCATATGCACTATGTCGGGAGACATGCAATTCATCGACATAGGATGCAACCGCTTGAAAACATTGTAGAAACCTAATCATGCAAAAGCTATAAATCATTTGAACCATTTAGATGACTTATGCACCTGCATTTGTTTCTGGCATACTTAAGGATTAAGTTGTAGAAATTGTTGAAGTTTCCTATGAAATTTTCCAAGTATTAAGGTGTTATGTGCTTGTTGATTATTCTATTGAATAATTGTTGACCATTTGAAAGTTACTTGCTTAGAAGTCTTTTTGTGACTGTCCTTGAACGTTTTAATGGGACTCATGAAGAGATGTTAGTGAAGCTCTCTCTAAAAAAGCTGTAGAAAAATAAGCATTATATATCATTCATGAAGATTGCTCGTGGCTTTACATCAATCATGATATGTAGCTGGATTAATCTACAACATTGCCCCCATCCCGGTTAGACAAATCTTGTATTTTATAGGACTCACTGAGAGATTTTGGGAACCTCTCTCTAGAAAAGCTATATATCACTTATATATTACTCATGATACATAGGCTAATGGATTGCTTTGTAGCATTGTTCTCGTCGCACTTAAACAATGTCATAACAGAGGGATGTGCAAGGGATAATGTACAACAACTCTCTCCAAAAGTCAGGGTGGGATCCTATTTGATTAGTTGTTGTGCCTTACGTAGGTAATAACTACCCAGTCATTGTTATAGAAGGTATAACACACAATGTTTGAAGTAAATGTAACATATGGTAATGTCCTAATAAGCCAATGTTACGGGGGGTCGGTGTTAACAGGTCAGTCTGTTGAGCGGTGACTACCAGGACTGGTAGAGAAATGTTTTTGCGCTCTTTCTCGAAAAGCTATGGGGAGCTGTTACAACTCTTACTATGACAATGCTACTTAAACTTGATAGTTGTTTAAACTATGGCTAGAATTTAGCATTTTATAAACTTAATAGATTGAAGTGTGGCATTGCTTATGTTCGGAGTTCAAGAAAATCTCATGGGGTGGCCGTTAGTAAGTCATTAGATAACTTATTGAACGAAGAGTGGCTGGTGTAAAGGGCAAGCCGTTCAATAGGGTGGACTGGGTGTACCAACGATTGAACTGTAGGGAGCTTTGTGTGGATGTGTAGAGAAACGTTGTTTCGCTATTTCTCGAGAAGCTGTGGAGGGTTGTGAGTACCCCATATTGCTGTGATGGCATATTCCTTAGGCATGATAGTAACCTGTACTATAGCCTTAGGAATTACACAGACTTTATGGAATGAATTGTGATGTGTGCTTATGTCCTAATAAACAGACATCACAGGTGGGTTATACCTTATAGTTGTCCCGTCTTTGACATAGTGTATGTAGAGGACCAATCAGGAGTGGTGGAGATACCGTTTCCCTATCTCCAGAAGCTGTGGGGGGTTTTGATAACAAGGAACCCATTGCTATGTCTTAATCATGACTCTCTAATGGTGTTAACGCGAAGATAATACGTAGACTATGAATTGAGGTGCAACATCTGCCTATGTCTAAATAAACAAATGTTGCGAAGTAATTTGTTGTATGTATCAAGGATTACTGTCAGGGCTATGTCAAAATGTTTTTAGGCTTACTCCGAAGGCCATGGAGATCCTGAGAGATCAATGGTATTCATCTGTTTCAACCATCCAATTTGCAAACAAGGTTGTCATAATATGTAGGCAATTGTATGAAGCAATACTTACCTACACCCAGATAGATAGTTGTCTTTGAAGGCCTTTCATTAAAGTCATGTACTGACTTAACTTAGTGAACCTAGGCAGCCTGATGAGTAGACAATGTAATATGTCAAAGGTTGCAGCCTTTTCTTGTGAGGAAAGATGTGGGGTCCTCACTAAACTTGTTGTGGCCTAAGCGAGGTATGTCAAGAGTTTTTTTTAGGCTTACTCCGAAAGCCATGGAGATCCCAAGATATTGGTGTTATGTATTTGTTTTAATCATCCTATTGGCAACATGATTGTCATGATATATAGACTATGGAATGAAAATCGACAATTGTCTATACCCAAGTAGACAATGTAAAATGATGAAGGTTATGGCCTTTTGTTGGAGATGGCACATCATCTCTGATGAAATTTTGCATTTTGTTGAGAGGTGACTCATCATCTTCAATTAAAAATGAATTTTGACAAGAGATGGTGCATCATCCTTAGTCTTGAATGGCATTTATTGGAGATGACGCATCATCTCTGATAAAATTGAATTTATCAGGGGACAAATCAGAAAAGAATGAGGTTTTATTGATTATGAAACCAGATATACCCATCTTGAGAAAACTTATCTTACTTTGGTATATGCGACCAAAATATTGTGACATTACTTCCTATCATACAAAGTCTTTCTGATTTTTTGAATGGATCCCATTAAATATCTTTACTATCTAAGTTTGACATTTCTTTTGTTTCGTAGAAGGAAATCAAGGGACACACCATTGTTGATTTCTTAGTCAACGACCCGATTAATGAACCTCTATTTACCAAACTTGACTTCTCAGATGAGCAAATATTGTGTATTGAGATAGAATAAACTAGGCTGATACGATGAAGGATGTGTTTTGATGGAGTAGCCAACCAGAGAGGAAATGGTGTTAGAGTTGTGCTTATATCTCCTCTAGGTGCCCTTATTCCTATTGTTGTCCATTTTTGTTATCTATGTACCAATAGTGTTGCAGAATATGAAGCTTGTATTGTTGGTCTAAAGACCATTATTGACTCAGGTATTATTGAACTTGAAGTCTTAGGCAATTTGGCTCTGGTTATTTTCCAAGCTACCGGGGAATGGTTCATCAGAGACTAAAAATCTCACTAGCCCTTTCCAAAAATTTTGAATATATAAGCTTCAACTATGTGGCCCAAAGCAAAAAAAAATCAGTTCATAGATCCCTTAGCCATGCTTGATTCTATGATCGACATGTCCCAAGACTCTTAGATGAGACCTATTGAAATTAAGCAAAGATCAAACAGAGAGCCTTGGCTTTTCAATATCAAGAAGCACCTTAAAGATCAAACCTTTCCTTCTATGGCCTCCACGAATGATTAGCATACTCTTCAAAGAGTAGCCACACATTTTGTTTGACATGAGGATTCCTTATACAAGAAATCCCCACATCATGTTTTGTTAATATGTGTAGACAAGTCTGAAGCATCAACTATTATTGAAGACATCCATAGAGGAGAGTGCGGCTCACACATGAATGGACTCATGTTAGCCAAAAAGATTCTTGGGTTAGATTAATTATTGGTCAACAATGGAAGTAGAGTGTTGCAGTCATGTAAAAAGATGTCACACTTGCTAATCTTATGCCAATTTTATCAAGGCACCATCTTCAGAATTGCACAACTTAACTATACCTTAGCCATTCTCTATGTGGGGGATTGATGTGGTAGGACCATGCCTAAGAAGGAAGCCAATGGACATAAGTACATTATAACGGTTGTTGATTACATAAAAATATGGGTAGAGGTTGCATTCTTGTCTACAATTATAATGAAGAACATAACAAGATTTATATGCAAGGATATCATCTACCATTATGATGTCCCTTGCAAGATTATCACAGACAATGCTACCAATTTTGCGACTCCATCATAATATTATAAGGACCAAAATACCCTTTTGAATGAAAATAAAGAAAAACATAAATTTTTCAAAAAAGAAGCCTTCTTTTGACAGATGGTAAAAAAATTAAGGGTCGTTCGGTTGGATTCCCCATCTTTGTCAAAAACGAAGAGTTGGAAGGATGAAAACTTCAGAAAGCCATAACTTTGCGCTCGGTTGTCCGATTTAGGTGAATTTTTTTTTGATTTTGGGTAACTTTTCGCGATCTATGCGACCCAAGGTGCCGTAGGCGCCTTGCACCTCTAGATTTTCAAAAAACACGTCTTTTTTTGCCTTAAACCTAAATTTTTTGTTTTTTAGGAGGATTTTTGCAATGTTTCTTACAAAATTTGTTTACCAATATGGAAATAAAAGTTGAAAATACACTAATGGAATGTATGGTACATCAATGTCATTATAGAACATCTTGACCAAAATTTGTAATTTTCCCCTAGGGTATAGCTTTTAGAACTACAAATATATTTATTTATCAATTCTTACATATAAATTGATGTAGTGCTTGTGGCTTCCTATATTGTTGTTGATTCTCTTTGTTCAATGTTCAAGTCCTGTTGTTTACATTCATCAACTACTTTTTGGTTTTTAAGACCGCTATCATCAGTGAAACAGGCTCCCCGTATCTATTTTTATCTCTTGTTTATCTTTTTTATTAAAAGACAGTGACAAGGTTGTTGGTATACAAGGGCTACAGGGAGGCGTTGCTGTAACACATACAACTTCTAGGAGTAGGAATCTTGACATGTAATCTAAAAGTTATGGTAGAGACACTATCATCTGGGTGTTAACCACGTTAAATAACCAGCCCGTTAGTCACAAAATCAGCTTCCGACATTACATTTAAACGAAGCAGTCATGGTTACGGCATACCAATTTTTTCCATTATATGGTGGAATTGAATAAAACAAGTGTCTTCCCTCTCATATTTCTTCTCATCTTTCCAAAGTTGTCTCATTATTTTGTACCATATACATTTCCCATAGTCATCTATTTTACTTTTGCATAGTGGAGATACATACCTTGTACCAATGATAAAACATTGACCGTTTCCCTTTGATTGTAAATGTTTGTTAAAGACACAGGTAACCTCACTAACATCTTTCTGAAATGGCACCTCTGGACTTTCCCTCGGAGGTTTCTTATTACGTTTTCTTCCATCAGGAGATTCAGAAAATATTTTATTTTCATTTATTGACCCTTAATTTATTTATTAATAATTATTAATTAATAAAAACATTAAAACAATGCACGTTAAAACAAATGAAAGACGATATGCTTTCGGGTGCGATCATACCAGCACTAATGCACCGGATCCCATCAGAACTCCGCAGTTAAGCGTGCTTGGGCGAGAGTAGTA
>JAOXJP010000001.1:8266510-8285093 GCA_025762735.1 Platanus orientalis
GGATTGGGGTCTTTTAATCCCCCCTCCCTACCCTTTTTTTGTTATTGTTTGGTGGGAATTTTTCTTCTCTGTTTTAGTTTTGGTTAGAAGCTTGGAGTAAGGAGGCCTCGAGTCTTGCAAATAAATCTGGCTATTTTCCCTTTTAACTCACTTCTTTTCTTGGTTTGAAAAATGGAAAAACATTGGGTTTTTAGGTTGGAGATAGAAAGAGTAGATAGTATGAAAGATAAAGAAATTTATATGGAAAATTTTCCCTTTTTGTTGTGTTTTTTTTTTTTTTTTGGTAACGAACTACTATATATATTACTTTTGAAAGTTTTTCATTTTTGAGAGTGATCTTTCTTCCTTCTTTTTGGGTCTGTGTGTGTATGTGTTTTTTTATTTATTTATAGAATTTGGGTGTATTATACAGGATAATAGTTTCCTTACCCAAAAAAACAGAGGGGATAATAGTTTAATTTAGTGGAAAAAGTGGATTACTATTTGTTTATGTTATACTAATGATATTTTGGTTTTTTTTTTCTTCCTCCAAATCCTATGCTGTTAATTTTAAAAGGGTTTTATAGTAATTAAATGATCAATCCTACACTGGTTAATAAGTCTATGGTTGAACTTTATTTTATTTTATTATTATTTTTGGTTCTCAATTTATTGAGCCTTAATTTTATGGTTCCTCGTATTAATTTTAACTTAATGTCATTTTCACCCTACTGTTGCAGATATTGGGGTATGGATGGGCTGGGATGCTGAGGAGATATTTGGTTGATCCTGTTGAAATGTGGTGGCCTTCAAACCTTGCTCAGGTTTCTCTATTCAGGTCTTTCTCCCTCATTTTTTCTTTTCGTTTCTTCCTTAATATCTTACTTAAAAGATCTGACTCTAGTGTAGATGCTTCAAAAGTTCTAGTCTTGAAATGTCAATTAATGTATACCAAGAAAAAATGTTCATGGTATTTAAGTAAAATTCAAAGCATTTCTTGGTCTGAATATGGAAAGGGGCTTAAGAAAAGGTGAAAGGAAATAAATGATAGCGCCTCTCCTTTCAATTTTATGAAGATTGTGGGTGCCTTTGCCGTTCCAAATTCCAGGAAATGTTCCACTAATTGCATATTTCATCTCATGGTCTGTCCTGCTTAGTGGGTTTAAGATTCTGTTTCAGGACATAAAAAGCATAAATAGAGGGGTACTAAAATAGAAAAGGAACAGTAGATGGAATGCTTTCTTAGATTGTTACTGGTATTAATGGAGAATTTGCATAGGCATAAAAATTCTCAAAGGAATGTGAATAAAGCAAAAACAATCTCTTTGTGTTTGCTATAATTTTATTCTTGTTTTCTTTTCTTTTTTAAATTCAAGTTAAATAATAACATTGTTTATTTGTCTTTCTTTTAGTTTATTGTTTGTTTTTTTAGTAGTTGAAACTTTATTATTGCGTACAAACATTACTTTTTCCTTATATTGTATGTTTCTCTATTCTGAATGATTTCATGTGGCTTAGTGCAAAGGTGTCTAATCCCACTTTGATTAGGTTCTCACCTATTTCCAAATTATATATAGGATATGGTAAAATCCTTGTGTATTGGTGTTTCACGTAGATTCTTCATTGCTGTAGGGTGCCTGTTTGTGACGGTTGAGAACTTAATGTCTTACAGATCTATTGTATTTAATGTTCTTCAATAAAACAATTAGCTGTCTCTCCTAAAACCCTAAGGTTGTAGGAGAGGTTAGAGTTACTATACCTAATATATTTCAACAAATGGTCTGCGACATGGTTCAATCCATGCCCATACTTGGAACCCATAGTTTAAATTAAAATTTACTTCAAGATTCTGCTATGGTTTAGATTCTGTTGCTTGTTGTTGATAACCCACTATTTTATTTGGATACTTTTGTTGATAACCCACTATTGCTGCAACAGTTTCCTTGGCCATTTACTGGTGGTGAAAATTTGTAAACTTGTGTAGGACAAACAAGCCTGGTTGACTCTTACAATAATGTTTTAAAATCCATTCAGATAATTTTGATCATTCATAACTTTGATGTTGCAGAGCACTGCATGAGAAGGATTCTCGATCGCAAGGCCTTACCCGGATGCAATTTTTTCTTATTTTCATGGTTATGAGCTTTGCCTACTATGCTCTTCCTGGCTATCTATTCCCAATCTTAACGTTCTTCTCGTGGGTCTGTTGGGTATGGCCTCACAGCATCACAGCTCAGCAAATTGGGTCGGGATACCATGGACTTGGGGTGGGGGCCTTCACCCTCGATTGGGCAGGGATCTCAGCTTACCATGGCAGCCCATTAGTGACACCTTGGTTCTCCATTCTCAATATCGCGGTTGGATTCGTCATGTTTATCTACATAATTGTCCCTCTATGTTACTGGAAGTTTAACACCTTTGATGCTCGGAAGTTCCCAATATTTTCAAACCAACTCTTCACTTCTACTGGGCACACTTATGATACCACCAAGATCTTGACTCCGCAATATGATCTCAATATTGCTGCATACGAGAGTTATGGGAAGCTCTATCTCAGTCCTCTATTTGCCCTTTCAATTGGATCAGGATTTGCAAGAATTGCAGCAACAGTCACTCATGTAGCACTCTTTCATGGCAGGTAGGCTGCTTTCAGATTATGAAACTGAAACTTCAATTTCAATTAAGGTTGCTCTTTTTTAATGCAATGACTTTCTTAGAAACTAGATTTGATTTAACGACCCTCATTTCCTAGAATTAAAGGCTGTGGCTATGGTGATTTAGTTTTATATATGTTCTGAAATTGTACCATATATCATTCCCTATGGATGAGTTATTGATTGGCTTCCATTCTGTAGTGACATTCTGAGACAGAGCAAATCGGCCATGAACAATGTGAAATTGGATATTCATGCGAGATTGATGAAGAATTACAAAGATGTCCCACACTGGTGGTTCCTTGTCCTGTTAATAGGCAGTGTCATGCTATCTCTCTTAATGTCTTTTGTGTGGAAGGAAGAAGTGCAGCTTCCCTGGTGGGGAATGCTCTTTGCATTCGGCTTCGCATGGATAATTACCCTCCCTATTGGAGTTATTCAAGCAACTACAAACCAGGTACTATATACAGCTTTCAGGTTTCCTGGCCTTCCCTTTGTGTTCCAAGAGATTAGAGGCTTTAGACCAAGGCATAATATAGACTTGGAGCATAAGAAGGGAAATTAAGAAATCATAGATTGGGCCTTGACATTTTGATGTTCTTATGGCTACTGGCAGCAACCTGGATATGACATTATAGCACAATTTATAATTGGATATATCCTACCTGGAAAGCCGATCGCGAACTTGCTTTTCAAGATCTATGGACGAATCAGTACGATACATGCACTCTCTTTCTTATCTGATCTGAAACTTGGGCACTACATGAAAATTCCACCTAGGTGTATGTTCACAGCACAGGTCTGCAACTCCATAACCTTATATTAACCATTTTCACTCTTAGTACAGAACAAGAATCATTAACTACAATACAATCTTCCTTTTCTTTATCTACAGCTGGCAGGGACTATAATTTCCGGCACTGTCAACCTTGCAGTTGCATGGTGGATGCTGGGGAGCATTGAGAACATCTGTGATGTTGAATCACTCCATCCCGACAGCCCATGGACATGCCCGAAATTCCGAGTCACCTTCGATGCTTCTGTCATATGGGGCCTAATTGGACCAAAGCGGCTCTTTGGACCTGGAGGAATGTACAGGAACTTGGTATGGTTATTCCTCATTGGAGCTATCTTGCCAGTGCCTGTATGGGTATTGAGCAAAATCTTCCCTGAAAAGAAATGGATTCCCTTGATCAACATACCAGTTATCTCTTATGGCTTTGCTGGTATGCCACCAGCAACCCCAACCAACATAGCTAGCTGGCTTGTTACTGGAACCATCTTTAACTACTTCGTCTTCCGATACCGAAAAGGGTGGTGGCAGAAATACAACTATGTTCTATCCGCGGCATTAGATGCAGGGACGGCATTCATGGGTGTTCTCTTGTTCTTTGCTCTACAGAACGAGGACCGGAATTTAAAGTGGTGGGGTACCAAGATTGATCACTGTCCTTTGGCTACATGCCCAACCCAACCTGGCATTGCAGTTAAAGGATGCCCAGTTTTTAAGTAGTTGGGTACATCTCTGAAGATGTTCAAGTTGGTTATAGAAGAGTTAAATAACCATGACTTGGAGATTACTATACATGGTAGTTTTCTCATTGAAATTGAAGAGAGGGCTTTCTTTTCTTCTGTCTTTTACTTGTTTTGACTAGCATAGTTTTTTTTGTTATTTGACACGATTGGCTGTTGTAGTGTTTTCTTTTTAAAGTTGAAAATATAACGAATAAAAGCAGTCACTACACACTTGTACTGATATTTGGGTCTCATGCATATTTTTATTAAGATTCAACTTATGCACTAAGCAATGCAATTAAGTAATTTCCTCCAAGGCAATATATATTATGGACCTTTCGTCCATTATCCTCATTGAATCATTCAATCAAATGCACCTACATATGACTATCCAGACCATTCAGTTGATGTATCACCTCTTAGATTGGGCAAGTCTTTTATTTTTTTTTTGAAAAAAAAACTGGCAAGACATTTCTAAATGTCACAGGTGTCATTTGATCGGAGGATGGACATAAGTGCGAGGGGCACTGAGTAGGCCTCAGGTCCAGCCCCGGCTTGGATTTTGGTCTAGTCAGACCCACCCAGTTCAAAGGAATATGGGCTGGGTCCTATCAAGCTGACTATCTGGAGGCCAGACCCAGCTCAACCCAATGTCAAGCTGGGCCAGCTGATCCGAGCAGACCTTTGCCACCCCTTAATGCCATGGATAATGAGTTATTTCCAATTGAATTGATGGTTCAACATTAGTATGAATCAAATTATTGTCCGATAGTATGGCATCTGCGGCCACCAGTGCAACCTCTTCATCCTAATCACTCAAAACCAGGTCTCTTTATTTGATGATCAAATATTGTGTTAAGTTACGTTTAAATGATCTGCTGTAGAGATTTTCTTGTTAGGGTTTACCCAATCCATGATCCGGAGATGCAATATTAATCAAACGAAAAGCAATCAAACAAGAATAACACAAGAACACACAATTTACATCCAAATCAGGCAAAAACCATGGAACTGTAGAAGTTTCATTATGCTAGAAGAAAATGTACACAAAACGCTTACAGCCCTAGTTGCCGAAAAGTACATATAAATACCCCAAGGAATTTGGGGTTAATCTATCTCCATATAAAAGTACAATTTTTCCCTTCAGGTCCCCCAGACCCCCGAGCAGGGGACACGCTGACCCCCTGCGACTCCCCAGCAAGCTCATTGCTGAGCTCAACTGGTGGAGTCACGGCTTGATCACCAGGCTCCACAAAATAACATTTCTTCCCAACCATTATTTATTTTTATATAGTCCCTATATGGATCCCCATTCTGAACCCTAAGGAGGATGTGAAGCTGAACTCAGCAGCTTTGGTGGTGGTCCAAAAGGATTCCACGTGTCCACTGCATTACCCGCTCCTTGTGTGTCAGTTTCAGCCCAATAATCTTCTGTCATATGGCCAAAGAAAGCCCTCTTTTCCAATCATTCTTTTATTCAAAAATTTCAATTGCTAGTTGCTTGATTGGAGAAGATTCCAACACAGACCACCCTTTGGATTGGCCAGATCATCTCCCATCACTAAGACATGAAGCAGTAGGGCCTAGAGTCCGACTCCGAATCCGGATCCTCTCTTGCTGAAACAAGAAGAGAGCGTCTAGCATCAAGGAGGATGCGACACATGGTGAGAAAATTTTAAAAAGGTTTTAAACTAAACCTTTTCTCACCAGCTTGACCCATTTTCCTTTCACATTTGTTTAGTATTTTGATAAGAATCTATATCATCCAGAATCCCAGAGTCCATTCACCCATTACCAGTTTTATAGCTACACAAGTCCAAGTTTCCAACCATGGAGAAAATTCAAAAAGGATCAACTTCAATGGGACCTCTACTTCAGGAAGTACTTGTTACTCCTTGGCAAAAGAAAGAAAACAATATTAACACATGCGATTAACAGTCAATAACCTTTTGCATAAATGCAGATGTGGCAATAACATCCTAATCTTTTACTATATTGGTTCTTTGCTTCCTATCAATTGGTTGATTAGGAAACATTTTTCTTCTGATAATTTTACAGATTACATTAAGGAAAACTATTTCAAATTCCAGCTAAACAGTGTAATTTACCTATGCAGGGACTTGTAGACCACCACTGTCACATACTTAGACAGAAATCGATGTGTTGAACCAAGTGCCACCACAGGCTGGCCACTATTCCCTTTCTGCACATACAGATGGTTAAGCATTACATGTTGGGGCCTTGACAGAGGAGGGAAGCTGTCCATGTAGGATGGTGGCACGTTGAGCAGCGTCATTTGTAGTTGCGGCGGAACCAATGGTGGCTCCTTTCCATAATCTTCTGAACCGAGGTGCATGTTGTTATAACTAGACTCTGGGGACTGAGGAGGTTCAAAACCAGCAATGCTTTGGAGGTCCTCCGGAACGTAATCCTGCAACACATATCAAGAAAAATTCTGTAGGTTGGTGTGCCAAATTGTCTAATAACCAATTTGCTGTACTTTTCTTGTTATATGCAATAACTGGCAATGTTTGCAAATAGCAATGTTTTAAAACCTGGACCGACCCAAGCAGTTAGACCATTTACCCTGGAAAACTGATCGATTTGCAACAGATTAGAGAGATATTAGAGTTTCAAAAGGTTTTGGAGAAGGAGATCTACAAGTTATCTATTCTCTCCTCTCTTCTTGTCTCCTCCCTTGATTTGTTTTTATGTATATGGTATTAATAAATAGAAGGAACAAGATGGAGTACCTAGTGCTTAACCAACAAAGGACTAGGTAGGGTGTAGTTTCATACACACACATATAGAGATGCAACCTGACGGTTGAACCAGATTGACCTGATCCTCACCCATTATTGGGTCAACGTCCGGGATGAGTTTTAAAACATCACCCAACATGATTGCCATGACTTAAAATGCGATCATAATCCCTGTCAAGCAGTCAAGAAATCCCTATTTAGAAACACATGTTAGCTGTGTTAACCGCATTCATGGAGTAACTATCTACTAAAAATAAAAGAAGAAAAAAGCTCCATTTCAAAGCCCATGGCTCCAGACCCAAATAACATGTTAACAACTGCAAGTTGATTATAGGAAGCCCTTTTCCATCAACTCAACATTGGCAATGTACCTAACATACAATTGAACAAACCCCAAGTAACCATAGATGAGTGAGAAAGTTGATTGTATACTGGTGTAATAGTCCCAATAGCAATGGTAGATGTAATGGGAAGACGAAAGTAGACTGCATGATACAGAACCTAAGGGAGAATAATATGAAATCTCTTTTTCAGGGGTTAGGTAGTTTTATGGATTTTTTTTATGAGGATTATGATTGCTGAATTGGTTCAGACCATAGTTACTAGAGCGAGAAGCGAAAGTGAGAAGCGGGAAGCGAGGCTCAATAAATCTTTAGGAAGCGAGAAGCGAAAATCGATTAAGATACATTTGGAGAATGGATAGGAGGCGATTGGGAAGCAAGTAAAGTTCAATTTGGAAAGTAACTTCAAACTACTAAAAAAAAATGTTATAAAATGATTATTAAATGAAATGAAAATAATAGGTGAATGGCTGATTACGAATATGTAGTAAATAAGAAATCTACAACCAATAAGTACTTGTACCATAATTGATTACTAGAAGGGAGTTAATAACAATAACTTATGATCAATAATTTCAACTACAGTACAATAAAGTGAACAAACTTAATAAAAAAGTAAAAAACCTACAACCTACGCAATGTAAGTAACAAAGAATCATGACATACAGATCAATCTGTAAACCATTTGTTATTAGTAAGGCCAACGAATAAAAAAGATTCAAATAAGATGGTTTTTATACAAGGTATTTTATAGTTGGGATTCATGTAGCCAACCCCAAATAGTTGGAATAAACTATCATTGTTGTTGTAATAAAATAATATAAACAATAAAATCGATGCTAAATCATTTTTTTCTAGAAAATCATTACCAAATTTCATTATAATATTTTATTCAATACAAACAACATAGGATTTACATTAAATAAAATATAATTTTGTTTCTTAGATTGTTTTCCACTTGATTCTATAGACATTTCTACTCGCTTTCTACAAAGGCTTCCACTTGCTTTCCCATTTAGTTCACCGTGTTTCCCACGTTTGGGAAGCATGCTTCCCATTAATTGGGGAAGCAGTTTGGAATTAGCTTCCCAAACAAGCTTCCCAGGTAACGAGCTTCTCACCTTGTACCAAGCCTTGCAACTATGAGTGAGACACTGCCCAAACTACAAATCCCGACAAAGATGGAGAGCATCGCTTATTAATGTTGAATTTCTAGGCTTCTTCGAACAGAGAATTGATTCCCATCTTATAGATCCTAGCGGAAACTCGTAAAGCTTCCTCAATCACAGAACCTACCACTGCGCAAAGACTCCTTCAAAGCCCTGTTGTCCGAGATTGAAGATGAGTGGTTTATGAGCCAAACTTAAAAGGGTGAGGTTCATATGGGGACAAACCAGGGTCGATTTGATTAGATCGGGATCGTTCATCACATCGCATCCATACCCATGAGGTTGTGTTCAATTCCTGAGCCACATGATTAGTTTGGTCGTTCAATCTAAGTCTGGATTCCAGATCTTGATCATCAAGTGGTTTTGATGAGTTACCAATTTTGAAATTTAAAAAGCCTTTCCATTTTGTTCTTTCCTCCCTTTCCGCCCACAAATTGATGTGTGTATTTATCTTGGGAGGACATGACCAAGAGATTTTTGGGTTTAGCACCCAAAATTCCTTTTGATAATAGTTTTCAGATCAGGAAGTCCAGAGGAGTCCACCTGCTGGCCATCAACAATTGGTTGGGAGGTAAGGATGACACATCATCTTCATCTCCCTCAGCCTCAACTTTGCAAAGGGAGTTGCTGACCATCTCCAGTAACCCATCTTCGATGATTTCACTGCATAAAAAAGGCGTTCAACCTCCATCACGATCACTGGGCTTTTGCCATTTGCCTCAAGGCTAACAACACAAGGAATCCAAGACAAATGATGCAGCCAACCTTCAAGCGGGGAGCTAATAGAATCTGGAGGTTACAAGTCATCTCGTCAATACCAAAAGACCACCACATTTGGTAGCAATGTTTTTGAAAGTTTGCATGTTCCAAGAGTCAAGAGGAACTCCCCAAAGCTTAATCCATCTTGTTCCATATATTGCATTCTGTTGAATTTGACCAATACCGGACAACCATCTTCTAAACACGATATGCCTTTTCCAACAGAAAAATGTCGGAGTTTAACAATTGATCTAGCTTCCCTCATGAATCTGCAATAAAAATTGCTTAGTTATTAGGGCTACCTAAAGGGAAAAGCTGCAGGGTATTTTCACATTTGCGACAGATGACAAGTTCCACAACCTTCCATGGAACATTAACGCCCTAGATTTCACAAACCACATTATTTACCCTGTTTTCTTTTTTTTGTTTGTCGTTTGATAATTAAACGAAAGCTTTATTGAAAAAGAAAAAAGATACCGCATAATGATACTACAACATAGAGAAGCCCACAACTTAAAACTGAAGACATGAACCGATGAACATTATAGACTGCCCAACACCCCAATTTGCAAAGTTATCTACTAGAGAATTTTGTTCCCGAGGGATGTGAACAAAGGAGCATCTTAACTCAAAATGGGGCTCCTTGACTTCATACACCAATTCCCACAGGTGCCACGATTTGCACTCCTTACCTTGACCCCAAACAATAACAGTCGAGTCCCCTTCAATGATGTAACCCGAGATACCCATTTTCTTCAATTCTCTAAGGCCTAAGAACATACTAAGAATTTCATCTCTTGTGGTATTGCTTGAGACTAGTGATCCACATACGACTTTAAAAATAGAGCCATTGTGGTTTCGTACCACACACCCGAACCCCGCTGGTCCGGGGTTCCCTTTAGATGCCTTGTCAAAATTGAGCTTCAACGAACCATTTGGAGGAGGCCTCCAATAGAGTGCCATTTGATTGTGTATGGGAAAGGATGAGCAAGAGATGGTTGTCACCCAGTCTCTTACAAAATCTAATAAAAATAAACCTTTGAATTCCATAGTAGCAAGCAACCAACTGCCCACCTCCATAAGGATGGCCTCAATCACCTCTCCATGGCTTCTAGATTTGTTATGAAAAAAAATTGTATTCCTCTCCTACCAAATAACCCATTTAATAGCATGTAAAATACTTTCCCCAAACTGCTTACTCCTGACATTAGCACCATAGCTCCACTAAGAGGAGAGCGAATAAGATAACTTTTTAGGCATTACCCAATTAATTCTCATACATGAAATGAAATAGACCCATATCTTATAGGTGAAAGAGCAATGGAGGAAAATGTGGTGAACCGATACATTATTTACCCTGTTAAAATACTGGTCTATGTAATAAGGAGTAGGATATTGTATACCTGAGGGTATAACTATCCACCTGAGGGTATATCTGTCCAGGCTTGATATTTTATAATATAAATGAGAAGGGGGCATAATTGGATTCTAACGAACCTTAATCCCTCCTCCCTTGCGACAACCTCTCTTCTCTCTCTTTTCTTCTTTCTTCCTCTTCTTCTTCATTACTTCTTGTTTCTTCTTATTTCTTTAATACTCTTTATTATTCCTCTATCCTTTTGCTACCCTTTTGAAAGTGTTGAGAATCCATGACGGTTGGACTGGTTTTGGGATAAGGGGGTGGTAGTCGTTTGGAAATGCAAGAGCTACAAAGCTCGAAGAACCCATCCATCAGATGAGTTCTTCCAAGCTTTTCCATCCTGTAGATTTTTCACCTTTAGAAACCATGATGAACCAATTAGGTTTGTTTGCTCGCCATTCAGTAAGACGCACAAAACCATCCCATGCATTAGCACCACAGCAAAGGAACAGAGTTCCTATATTTGATCAACAAGTATCATTAACCATGATGTGGATATTAGATTTCCAAGCTTTTTGTAAGAATGTACAAATCTTCTCCCTTGAAGACTGATGCGAACATTGTAAAGAGGTTGTTGCATGAGCCAATCTATAAGAGATTCAAGTTCAAGATGGGTTAGTTTAAGTGTTTTAGGTGGGTTGTGATAATCATGTAATAAGGCCTTTCGTGTCATGGGTAATTTGAGTTTTTTTTTTATAAGGGTATTTTTGTAATAAGGCATTATTGCCAAGGGTATTTTAGAATTTTTAGTTAGTCAACAAGTCAAAGTGGGGTCCTTTTAGAGTACTGGACAAAATTCTCTAGAAGGCCTTAATTTTGGCAGCTTTTGTTTTTAAAATGTCAATCTTTTAGTAGTTTTAGGCTTAGGAAATTCTAGGCTAGTTAATTTACGACTTTCCATTTTATTAGTTTTTGTTATTTTCTTAGTGTTTTGAGACTATATAAAAGGTTGCACGTTTTTGTATTGGTAGACATAGATTATTGAATTAAAGTTTGGTTTGTTTGGGTTTTATCCCTCCTCCTTTTTCCTCTTTCCCCTTGTTTAACCTTGTGGAACCTAAGGTTCTTCCCTAGCCTTATCTTTTTCTTCCTCTCTTCTATTTCTTCTTCTCCTAGTTTCTTCTTGTTCTCTCTTCTTCCTTCCTCCTTTCTTCTTCTTACCTCCTTCATCTCCTTTTCAATCTACATTCAAGGTTGTTGCCATTAATACTATCAAGGCCTGAGTTGATGTGGATTGGGTCTTGAGTTGCTAGATTATCCATGCTGAAACTATCCTCCAAATTGATGCCTACTCGATGACACACCAGGTCTAATGTTAGATGTATGGCTTATCAAAAGGACGTGGGGCCTAGGGTCCCAAGTAATGCTCTAGTTCTTGGACTCGCCTATAGACTTCACCTAGGTCAATAACATGGTAGAGTATCAACTCCTTCTAAAACTCAGGTCGGAGTCCTAGCTTGAACCTACTCAACGTGACAGTTGGATCCTCAGTAACATTGCACCTCAACATGAGCTCCTCAAAGGAATTGATATAATCCGTGATAGACAAATTGCCTTGTCTTAAGGAGTTCCATTGGTCCACTAGTCTTGAATAGTATGACAAAGGTACATATTTTTCTTTCAATCTCTCTTTCATGTCATCCCAACTCTCAATTGGTTTCCAACGCCTTAATCGCATTTGTTGTTCCACATTATCCCAATGAAGTTGAGCTTACCCAACCAATTTTATCTTAGCAAACTTGACTTTGCGTTCATTGGGCATATGGTACCAATCAAAATAGGAATCCATCATTGAGATCCATTCAAGAAAACCCTTGGGATCCATGTTTCCTCCAAATTGAGGTGCTTCTACCTTGACTGATCTCATGGCCAAATCATCAGTCACCTTGAGGTAAGTCATCTAGTGGAGGAGTATTTATAACTTTATTTGGTCCTCTAGAATTTTCTACCTCAACTAAGCCTTCCCTTATAGAGTTCTCTAACCCATTCATTCTTTTGTTTGTATTTCTCACCTCTAAACTCAAGACATACATCTCTTTTCTCATCTGGCGTATGTCTTGAAACGATTGTTAGATGACTTAGTACAAATCAGGGTTATCTACAGCCATCTTTGGGTGATAATCAACCCCTAACCTTGTGGGCATGCACTAGTACAACTAGAGTGCTGTATTACCTCTCTAGGGTGATGGGAGTACCTAAAGGTAATGCTGGACAGAAATCAGCCACCTAAAAGACTCTAAATGATACTTAAAATAAAGGAATGTAAGGCTGAAACCAACACTCAAACCATGTCATGCAATGCTCAACCAATGAATGAAAGTGATGGGGTCAACACCTAAACAACACTAGGGTGGATATGATTACAACTAGATGGAATTAGCTATAACCTGGCTTTGATACTAAATTTGATATAGCATGCATGAGAAAAGTGATGTGCAAAAAGATCCACAGTATAATAATTTAACAATTCAAAAGATAAACGAGATTCCTACTCAAATCAAGTACTCTTGCAATTTAAAGAAATGAAACTAGTAATAAAACTAATCAACCTAACAAGCAAAGAACATATAAAATCTTAAAACAATTACTTTATGTGCTTAAATTATCAACTACTTTTCTATTAGAGAATAGCTAAGCAAACAATGCATGTAATACAGGTATGCTTGAAAAGAAGCTGTGGGAATGCTTATAAAATAAGCTGGCAGCAAGCATAAAAGGATATATGGGTGTGATAATATATGATCACAAGATCTTGCAAGAAAAAGGCGAAGTAAAGGATGATGTCAAGCAAGCTTAGGGGTTGTTTTGTAGGTCAGAAAATAGTGAATATCATAAGGAGATAGAGCTTTGAATATGCCTCAAATATGGGTAGCTTCACTTGAAAGTTGGAGCAGCCAATAGTCTCTAACACTCTCTTACGTATTTTTACAAACACCTTAGATGCAAATTCTAGGCAAAGTCCCTTCTTCAAGTTCATAACTTCAATTTCAGCAACAAATAGTCCATGTAAATCTTCCCATATATGTGGAATCCTCCAATAAGATGGTAGGTGATGAATCAAATACAAAGAAGAGGTCTATTTGTAAAAACACCAAAAACCCAAGTACAAGGTGCTGGCCGCAGGTATAGAATGACAATTTCCTTATGTTTCAAACTTCCAAAACTTCAAAACAATATTCTCATGTAACCGCATGATTTGGAGTATCAAACAATGATGGAGTGTGAGAAAACCTTATAAAAGAAGTTGCTAGAAAATTCTGGCAGCAGGGTTTTGAGTTTCTTAAAGAGGTTTTGAATGATTTTCTGAAGTTCCTATGCCAGCCGATTGGTATGGATGATGGGGGATGTGTTAGTTGACTAAGGAAGCAAGAACACTATAAGATGGCCGGCTGGTGTAATGGAATTAATGGAGTGAAAGTTTGAAGATTAATGAATATGAGGGTGGTAGAAGGCTTATGGAGATGGGCTTTGGACTGTGGGACAGCAAGTTCTTCAAGAAAACCAAAAGTAATAAAGAAGAATAATAATAAGATGATGGAGACAAGAATGAAAAAAAGAATGATAGATTACCTGTGGAAAATCACCAATCCACACCTTAGATCATCACCAACCTAAGTTCCAAGCTTTGGTATTCATGGAGAGTTGCAGCCGTGTGGAGCAAACAAGAGAGAAAGTCCTCAATTTTCTTTCACAAACTATGGGTATCGACCAAAGAGGCCTACCCCTCTTTATAAATTCAAAATTAGGGTTTTACTTCTTGGTTTACAAAATAGAAAGCAATATAATAAAATAAACAAAATCAAAAAAAATGTCCCCCTCTAATATGGTGGTCGACCAAGCCTATTTGAGAGGCTTCTGTGACACTTCCAACTATACCCCATATAAATAATTCAAATGTCCATCATGTCCTCTCTCTACTAAACATAAACAATCACCTATAAACTGAAATAAAAGCCTATAAAAAACCAGAAAACTAAAAGAAATACATCCAATAAAGTCTAGCCAAATGTCCTTCATGCAAACAAACATATGTGGCCCCACAACCAAGAGAAATCCTTCATGCAAACACACATATGTGGCCCCACAACCAAGAGAAAGTGGGCCCCACATGCCTCCGAAATAAGTCCTCCAAACACCTCCAAATCTATCACAGATCGAAGCAATGCTCTCCAAAACCATCCTAGTCCATGTAAAGGATCAAAGGAACCCTCCTCTTACGCTGGTGCACCCTGAGATTGCCACGTAGCAAGATGTCCTCATCTTATTTCCTTACCTTCTTTTATCTTTACCCTTTATACCCCCCTTCCGTTCAAACCCTAAATTGTGTATCCCTTTTTCCATAAATCTAAGCCCACCTATTTTATACTTTTGGGAGTTCGTCCAAGCATCATATTGATAACAGAGCTAAAGTACCCATTATGACAACTAGAAATGGCAAGTCTTGAGGACCTAGCTACTTGGAGAATCCCATAGAGTAACACCTACTCCTAGTGGAATAAAGCCTCCGTTCAGCACCCTTGTCAAGAAGCAAACCGAGTGACCCATGTTGGTTGTAAGATTGGTAATATGTTGGACAGAGAAGATTGATAAGGGCTTGATGATGATGTAGCACTACATGTTGTTTAGCATATACTTTCTGAATTAAAAGTGGAAGAGAAAAAGAGCTGCACACAAATATGGAGGCCCATGAGGACTATGAACAGAGCTCTTTTGGGCAAATGGCTATGGAGATCTGGGAAGGAGTCAGAATATCTTTTGGGCAGGTTATTGCTGCAAAGAATGGTTGCAGAGACAATGGGTGGAATAGAAATCAGGTGGGACAAAGCTGTGGCACATCTCTTTGGAAAGGTATAGTTAAAGTTTATAATGATTTCCTTCCAAATACTGCTTTTTTTTATTTATTATTGGAGATGGAAAAAAAAGTGCACTTGTTGTTCAACCGATGGTGTGATGAGATGCCTATAGTGGTATCCCTCCGAAATATTGTCTCTATAGCAGGAAACACGGAGGTGTTTGTTCATGATAAGATGGAAATCAGGCATGGGCAGATTTGTTGGTGCACCAGATTGAAGAAAAACTTTAATGATTGGAAAATTGAATGTGTCCAATCTCTTGAGGCAGCTAAGCAACAAAGAAAACACTGGAGCAGGTGAGGATTGCAGGATATGTAGGACTAATTCAAGGAAGGTTTTCTCCATAAAATCCTTATTTTCTATTTTATCTCCTAGAGATTCCAATATGATTCCCCACCGCTTTTTATAGAAAACCCAGGTGCCCCCTAGAGTGATCGTTTTTCTTTGGGTGGCAATTCAAGAGAAGATTCTCACAATAAGTCAAGTGATAGTGAGAACATCTTCATCCCGAACAGATATGCTCTATCTTGTAAGATGCAGAATCAGTAAATCATCTCCTCATCCATTTCCAGGTGGTGAATAGCATATTAGTATCATGTAGAAGCAGATTTGGAATGGAGTGGATCATAGTCCATGAAGCCTTTTGTTTGGTGCTGGGGTACCCAAAAAGCCCGGAATGAATGTATCTTCGAAGTTAAGAAAGTGGATCTCCCTATATATATATATATATATATATATATAGATAGATAGATAGATAATTCTTTTTTTGGTCATCCCATCTAGACCGAAGAGGTGAAATTTCACAACTTTATGCTAGATTGGGATCCCATTGTATTTCTCCATGAGGGCCCCTTGTAAATTTTTGTTTCTACATTTCTCATGTGGATCCTATTGATCAATAATTTGCTTTAATTAAAGAAAATTGAATGCATTCGCGAAACATAGGAGTAGCACGAATAGGTGATAAAATGAAGAAAAGTTGACAGAGATGATATTGATAGGTGCAATAAAGACAATACGTGCCATCAGAAAGGAGTAATGTGGTGCAAGTTAAAGGTGTTAAAAGAACACAGGTAGAGTAAAAATGACATAGGTTGAAGTAGTGAGGAGAGACATGGATACTTATGATTTAAATGGAAGATATGGCCCTAGATAGAGTGAAATGACATAACAGGATTCGTGTAACTGACCCCTAACAGTTGGATGAGTATTTGATTGAATTGCACTTTTGAAAGACAACAAGGTGGGAGGAAACCGAGGGAGCTTAAGAACCTAAGGTCAGATATTAACTATGAAAGAGAAGACTAGGGGAGGAGTAGAGGGAAGGGGAGAAGAATTGCAACTCAATATGGTACACATGATGAAGCCGACAATTTGTACCTAGAATATTAGAGGGATGGGGAGAGTGGAGAAACGATCGGCGCTGCGGGATTTACTGCGAAGGTGGAAGGTGGACATTTTCACTATCCAAGAAACTAAGGCCGGGAGCATGGGTAGAGGTTTGACTATTGACATGTGGGAGCAGAGACCGTTTGACTTCATTCATAATCCAGCTGTTAATGCTGCTGGTGGGATTTTGGTTGCTTGGGATAAGAATGTTGTGGAGGTTCTTGCCAATAAAAGATCGGGGAGTTTTCTGTTTCAATCTTACGAAAGAACCTGGTAGATAATTATAGGTGGGCTTTCTCAGAGGTATATGGACCTTCAGATCAAGCTGATTTTGGAGTGGTAAGTGAAGAGCTCTCCCAATTATGTGGTGATTGGAATTTGCCTTGGTTCTTTGGATGGGACTTCAATGCGGTCAGATGCCCTGAGGAAAGATTGGGAACTTCCAAGTATTCCCAGCATAAGTGGAGCTTTAATGAGTTTATTTAGGAGTAGTGCTTGGTGGACCTACCATTGAGGGGAGCTTCCTATACCTGGTCTAATTATAGAGCTAGCAATCGTTTGGACCGATTTCTTTTCTCGCCTGATTGGTTGGATCACCTTTCTTTCTCTTAGGAAGCTCTTACTGGCACAAGCTCAGATCACTCCTCTGTTCTCCTTAGACCTATTGAGTCTTCGTCGGGTCCTCACCCTTTCAAGTTTGAATTGATATGGTTTGAAGTTCCGGGCTTTAAGGACAAAATTAAGGGCTAGTGGGAGGGGTTTGAGGTGGAGAGAAATCCAAGTTTCAGATTTGGGCAGAAATTGAAGTTGCTCAAAGAATGTATTATCAGATGGAAGGAGGAATTTGGAGGCTTGGAGGATAGGAAGATTGTCTGTGCAAATTAGAGGCCCTAAAGTGCAAAGGGATGTGCTTTAGTCTAAATGAGGAGATGGGGGTGAAAAGGGAAGTTGAACGCAATTACAATTCTTTATTGAGGATGGAAGAAATTTCGTGAAGGCAGAGGTTGTGAGCTACTTAGCTAAAGGAAGGGGACAGTAATACTAATTTTTTCCATAAAATGGCAAACTGGAGGAGATCTATTAATCAAATTAGTAGGCTCAAGGTTTAGAGGAAGTGGGTCTATGATCAATCGACGACCCGATCTAGCATCAAGAATTACTATGTTTATTTGTATAGGGACCCTATCCCTGTTCACCCTATTCTGGAGGGGGTGGAGTGGGATATTTTAGATGAGGAGCAATGCATTGGGCTGGAAAAACCCTTCTCTTCTAAGGAGATCTTGTTTGCCCTCAACAACATGGAAGACGAAAAAGCTCTGGGTCCAGATGGTTTCCCCTCCAAGTTTCTCAAAGTGTGTTGGGATGTGGTGGGTAAGGAGGGTTTGGATGTCTTTGAAGCCTTCTTCACGCATGATCAATGGTGCCGAAGCTTAAGTGCTACTCTCATATCTCTTATTCCTAAGAAGAAGGAGGTTTCTAAAGTTAAGGATTACAGGCCCATTTGTTGTGTGAGTTGTCTCTATAAACCTTTGGCAAAGACTCTGGCAATCAGGCTCAAACAGGTTGTTGGTTCTATTCTTATGAAGATGCAACATGCATTCCTACCTAGAAAAAATATAGTTGATTGTGCATTGATGGCTAATGAATCTATTGATGCTATGCTTAAGGTTGGTTGGCCTAGGGTAGCATGCAAGGTCGATATGGAGAAAGCATATGATCATGTGAATTGGCGATACTTGGAT
>JAOXJP010000001.1:8298465-8325022 GCA_025762735.1 Platanus orientalis
GGAATGGCGGAACAGGATTCATGTAGCCGACCCCAAATAGTTGGGATAAGGCTATTTGTTGTTGTTGTTGTTGTTGTATCTGTTAAGTTAGGCAATGGTTGTTCTAAGTTATTCTTCAATGTCAAACTTAACCATGCATTCGTCTTTACTTGTAATTTTTTTTTAACTGCATCTTATATATTTTAGAACCTTTTTAAAGAAAAGTACCATGGTTCATAGTTAGCATTTAGTCTTTTTGTAGTTTCATCAAACTATGTCATCGACAAACAATATATACCATTTGATCCCTATTGTATAT
Source organism: Platanus orientalis (assembly GCA_025762735.1). Classification (NCBI taxonomy): domain Eukaryota; kingdom Viridiplantae; phylum Streptophyta; class Magnoliopsida; order Proteales; family Platanaceae; genus Platanus; species Platanus orientalis. Next base: position 8,298,764 of record JAOXJP010000001.1, read on the forward strand.
TGTACATGCCTAGTTAATTCATTAATTTTTATTGCAATGATATATGAACTCAATGCCAACTTCTCGTGGAAGCCCACTATGATAGAAAACTACTGCATTCCCCCCCACCAATTATTTTAACCATAGTTATGCAAATATAAAACATTTATCTGAGATTCTTTTCCTTCTCATAACGTATCTATTTGAATTCTTTCCTAAAAAAATATTTGAGACTCTTTCATTTTCTAAAGTCAATATAGATTTCAAACATCCATACTTTTTTCATCAATCCTGTAGAAGATAGCTTCACAGTTAGTCTTTCTCTTTTGAACTATTTTAAAATTTTCAAGGGCATGCGACTACCCTGTTTTTGAAAATGGAAATAGAGCTATTATAAACCATAAAGAGAGTGTGAATGGCAACTAACTGACTCCCACCTTCTTTGTTAGTTCAAAGACATGTGGGAGTGAGTTAGGGATCTGCACGTCTCTCTCTTCTTCCATAAATAGGATATGAAGGAATGGATAAAATGGGATTTTTGTATTAGAGTTTTTGTAAAGAAAAGAAGAAGAAGAAGAGTAGCTGCAATCGTGGGTTTTTCAGAACACGTCTTTGACGAAGAAGAAGAAGAAGAATACGCGTTTCTGTCTTGAACTATTTATTCGCTATCTCACACTTTCTTTATTTTTCTTATTCGGTTCTTGATCTCAGCTTTCTTCCTTGAGAAGAACACATCCTTGAATCCTCGTAGCCAAGGTTCTTTTGATTCCATTATATATATATTATGAATAATTCATACTTTCTATCGAGAGAGATCGTCTGATTCTATTGAGTATCATCCTTTTGAAGTCTACTCTTTTATTTAAGGGAGCTTACCTTGATCTCTTGAGTGATTTGTGTTTGAGAAAACTGTTAACACAACGTTGTTATGCTGTTGAATTTTCTACAAAACTACATCCTGAGACTTTTTGGGCTTTTAGAACACATCAATATATCATTTGTCTTTATTTGAAAATGCAAATGTTGGGTTAATATCTTGTATTCAACCCAAAATATAACCCTGGATGATGATCCGAAAAACCCTAATATTCGCCCTTGGCTGAAATTTTTTTGACTTGTTTTGTATCCGATTTAGGGTTTCGATCTGATCAACGGAGATTAGGGTTTTTGAGGGTTTCTCGATTTTTGTGTCCACACAATGTTCATTGTAATCTATGTTTTCGATAATAATGAAAACTTTATCTCTGTTTTTGTCCGTAGATGTAGGTTTCAAGCCAAACCACATAAATTGTCTTATTCTTGTTGTTCGATTATTGTTTGCTTTATTTTCTCTTTTCTTGTTTGCTTCATATGATCCCAAATTTAGGTTTCCGCATAATAGTAAATCTATAGAAAGACAATGGTTCTATTCAAACTAGATTATATCTTAGAATTAGTTTGGCCAAAATCCCTTGCACCTTATTGAGAGGCCTTAACTATCTTCAAGAAACATAATAACGACACATTTTACGCTTGGATAAATTAATTTAAAAAACCCAAAAATTAAAGAAAACAAAAAAATCAAAAACCAAAAATTGGTGATTGGACTATTGAGTTTCGAATAAAATCGTTCATCGCGACTTAACTAACAATCCACCACTAAGCAAATGAGTCGCGATTCCATGACTAATTTTCATTTGCAACTGAATTAAATAAAAAAAATAGATTATTCTATTATTATTCAATTTCCCATCACCACAAAATTAATACTCTCAACTTTAAATTCAAAAACTCGTTTTCTTAACTGTCTTCTAAACATTCAATGGTGAAAAAGGTCCAAATAATCAGTTTTTGGTTTTAAATCCGAACAGTTTTAGACCATAATCCAGTGGTTGTTCACCACCCATTCAAATTCATTTAGTCATTTGGACGGTTCAAATGGTTGAGATGATCCATTCAGTTGGAGCCAATTGAAGTGTAGTGTGGGTCAATCAGACTTGACACTTATGATAGGAATAACCTTCCCTTAGAACTTGGATTTCATCAATTCTCCTATCCAAACAGACCGTTGTGGTGTCTCATCTTAGCTGATTCGGATCATGAAATGCCATTTAAGAAGATGAAATAAGCAAAAAAAGAATAGAGGTTTAACCCCAGCCAGGCAACGAACGACATGAAAGGTTCAATTATATGAGGAAAGGAAGGCCATCGTCATCAAATTGGGGTTGATAAACTCTGCTGCGGATAAGCATTTCCACGTGGGAGAAGCATATGAACTTTTCTGCATTTCAATTTTTTTTTTTAGAAAGCACATTCTTAGGTGAGAACTTGGTTTTAACCGTTGGAATAAAATCTAAGAAAAAATTGGCAATGCACATGGCAATCCGACGGTTGGTGGCACGTCCGCACGTAAGTAACGTGCTTTCTCTGTCACGGGCTTCAATTATGCTTAGCCACGGGTGCCTGCCATTTATTAATTTTTCCTTGTTTTCTTGAAGCCTATTATTCTGTTATTTTATTTTATTTATTTTTATAACTCCTCTTACAACACATTACCCAATTTTATTCTTGAATTACAAAATTACCTGAACTTTTTAAAAAATGTTCTATATATTTAACCTTGGATTTGGTACGACCCTTACCAAGGTTCAAATCCAAGGTTTACCCAACATCAGGGGTGGATACATCAGCACCAAAAAAAGTGATTTACATTTTTTGGGGGGTGCTTTTCACTTTTTGGTGCTGATGTGACCACCCCTGATGCTAGGCTGACCTTGGTTGTTCATGTAAAGGGTCTTACCAAATCCTGAGGATCTATATTTGTGCTCGTCCATCTTTGCAATTGAAATTGGAAGCAAATTTTCTGTAACAAACGTGTGAGCACACATGGTATGTGTAGGGTTAAAAGCAAATAAAAAAAGTTGGTGTCCAAAATAAATCACATGTGGAACGGATCCTCTCCTGTTGCTTATGACTGATGCATGTCACACAATGGTCACACCAACATTGAGTGAATGGATAAATAATGCTCACCTTAACGAATGCTAACAACTGCTCTTTGTCAGGCGGTGGGCACATCATTGCTGAAAAGTGAATATACAATCCCCAAAAAAGTGAAAATCACTTGTCAACACTGATGTGTTCGTCCTTGACAGGGTGCAGCGGTGAGTGTTTGTTAAGGGAAGCGTTCATAAACCGCTCCCCAACATTGATAACAAAATCATTTCCCTTTGAAATCAAGGGGTTTGGTAAAATACATGCTGTGTCAAGAAGGCATGTGCAAGTTATACATTTATATATACATATCTGGATCTTTTGAGGCAAATACATAACAACGTATATCTAATCTGTTTAAAAAGGAAGCAAATGTTCTAATCCCAAATTGGCTGCTCCCCATGCTTCCAGACACAAATGCTGGCACGTGATGCTTTTTGTTTTTTAACCTGTTTTTTTACAGTTTTAACCCCATACACCTAGCCTTTGTGTTTGGGAGCATGGGAGAGTAGACAATCTGGGAGTAGAACATCTGCTTCCGTTTAAAGAAATTACGGACCAATAAATATCCAATCCATTTATTATCCATCTGGTTATAAAAACATCAGACAGATATTATTAGACCAGATATGAACATATATATATATATAATTTTAACGGATCGGATAAAGATGTGCCTATATTAATGTCTATGCACAAAACCCATTAACATGTTTAGCAATAATGTTCGAGGCAATAATTCCTGACACATGTTACTGGTTAGGTAAGAGTGAATTCAGGAATGATGAAGAGGGAAAGGAAAGAACTAATATGTTTGAATCCAGATCCTCTACAATCGTTAAATATATATAGAATGTGCTGCAATTGTCTAAAGTACAACACCTACACAAAAATATAAGTACCCATCTAAATTTAGTTATTATGTAAAATTTTGTATACATATTGCATGGAAGACAATTATTGCATGTCAATGTATTTTAACGACCATAGAAGATTTTAGTGAACACTAGCTATCTCCCAAAACAGCTCCCAAAAAGATCTCTAATAGTTTTAGCATGTGGGGTATTGAGGATAGGATATCATCCAAGGCTCTTAGAAGATTAGGTACAAATGAAGTTCTCACAAATAGGTGCAAATGGCATCAAGATGCAGACACATCAGTGCCAAAAAGTGATAAGTGCCCCCCAAAAAGTGTTCAAGGCTTCAAATCACTCTACACTCCGAACAGTCATATAAAAGTAATTATAGTTTGCCTTAAATTTAAGATTCAAATCTCAAGGGTGTTAAAGTAACTGTGATAGGTCCATTTGGAATGTAGGGTGATTTCTTGCTGGACGATTTCATCCCAATATTTAGAGGTTGCCTAAATTCCAAAGAGAGGATGAATCTAAGTCATCAGCTTGGATTTTATACACGGACCCCAAAACTTCTTCTAACCTTTGTGGAGGGTCAAATTGGCGGAAACATCAGGGCCGAAAGTGATTCACTTTTTGGGGTGAGTGTAAATCACTTTGACACTCATTTGGCCGCCCCTTGACTTTAGCGTTTTGTACGCCGAACGTAGAAAAGCCTCACTGGTGGGCTACAAGTCGAGAGCAAATCCTCTACTGCAACTTAAAGTGTAGCAAAATGTAATATAATGTGCAGTGTGATAAATACTAAAAAATAAAATTTGGTAGATGATCTTAACTTGTTAGTGGGTGATTTCCATTTTTTTGGGTATCTATTGCACTGTAGACGATACTACACTTTGCCACACTTCAAGCTGCAGTAAAAGATTTGTTTGCAGAGGTGTCCCATTCAGTCTCTGTAATGGCGCTTGGGGTTATTCTCGATATTCTAGCAAAATTCCAGGGCAATTTGGGGTAAAAAAAAAAAGAAAAAAAAATCAGTCTCTCAATTTAAAATACGAATTGCGGAGTTTCCCATCTCATAATTTCTGAAATCTAGCTCGCTCGGCGTTTCGACCTCTCGATCATATCTGATCGATCGGCCGATCGAAATGGCCGAGCACGGCGGAGTCGCCTGCAAATGCTTGGAGAGGAGAGTCTACAATTTCAGAGAACTCTTCTCCGATAAGCGAAAGACCAGAAAAAATCTCAAGAATGTTTCTATGATACATCCTCTCTTCGAAAACGGTCTCCACAAATGCGGATCTTCCTTTGGAAATTGCTGCATATTGAGGTCAGTTCCTGTTTCTAATCTCAGTTTCTTTTAATAATTTTTCTTATTTTTTGTTTGATTGAATTTTCTAATATATATATTTTTTATGGAGAAATTCATGGTAGTTGATCTGTTAACTAAAAATTATTAATTCGTTCTAAGTTGATTTGCTTTAGTTAGCTATTCCCCCTTCTTCATATTCATTTTTCTGTACTTTTGTTTTATAATAATTTTGTGTAACTGCAGAAGGTCCACTTTAAGGTAAACTTTAAAAAAATATATATCTTTTTATTATCTTTTCTTTTCAGAATAAAGTTATTGTTTTTATTATTATTTTTTGAGTATTTTTAATAGTGGAATTATATACGGTAGAGCTGAACCCGTTATCACTCACTAAACTTGAATGGTTCCTAGTCTGAAAAGATAGAAATTGGGGAGTCTTAACCTGCATGATCAACTAGTAAATGTTTTAATGACTTGGGTAGTGCCAAGAAATGTGATTGAAGGTCATGAAAAAAATCCGTACATAAGAGGGTTAGGATCATTATGTGGAGTGTCCTTGCTTCATTGATGATGGTGGTTCCGTCTTAGGTTCTAGATAATATTATGTGGGATGACATGTTTTTGATTCTGGATATGGATATTGAGTGTTGGAAATGATCACTCTGATATGTTGTTTGTACTATCTGCTGATTTGCTGTATTTAGATAGTGAAATTGAAAAAAATATGTATATTGGGATACAAAAAGAGATTTTTCCAAAGCTGTGGAGCATGGTGGTACTTGCTTTTTTATTTGGTACTCCATTCCCAGTGACTTTAGGAATACCAAATTTTCGGATTTTGAATTTGGATGGGAGGCTACCATCCATAGCTTGCATTTTAATTGTTTTGAATAGCCACTTTTTAATATATATATATATATATTATCTCTGTAAGAAAATTTAGATTCATCAAAAAAAAAAAAAAAAAAAAGCATTTGTTTGAAGTTTTTCTTATTCTCTTAATTTTGTTAACTGGCTTTGTGTTATAATTGGGTAACAGTTATGATGCATGCAACTAGTCCATATACTTTTTTTTTTAATATAGATCTATGAATTTGGGTGAAGTGGTGGGTGTTCTTTTGGATGCACGTGGGATCTTTTTCTTACTAAACTTTGCAATTTGTTAACTTTGTAAATTATTTATTGATGTTCTTCTCTGAGAATAAAAAGGAGAACTTAGCCTATATTTGGTGACTTAACAAATTGCAGCATGGCTTCCCAAGAGAAATCAAGATCCACGATATTGGAATCAACTAAACTGAAGAGGGTCCCAATCTTTATGATGATGCCTGCTGATGCATTTGGCTTTGATATTTCTGGGGTTCCGAGGATTAGAAAGTAAGTTCTTTTTATGCCTAGACTTTACTCCTGTTTACAATAAACTCAACTCAAGTCAACAACTCTACCTAGGATTGGCTAAACAAATTTTGTTCTGCCATTCCACCCTATCTAAGGCCATATCTTCCCAAAAATCACAAGCACTCATATTCATTTATAAAAATGCAAGCACTTATGTCTTTCCGAACTATGTCAACCTAAGTAAATTTTGTTCTTTTTCTTTCCTTTTAATGCCTTCAACTTACACCATCTCACTCTCTCACTGTTGCAGTCATTGGTCTTTGTCACACATGACCAAACCATCTCGGTCGAATTTCCCTCATCTTATTACCTGTTGATGCTACCCTTAAGCTCCCGTAAATGCATTCATTTCTGATTTTATCATTTCTAGTCTTGTTACCCATCCATCTCAACATCATCATCTAGTTACACCCATTATGTATGTTTTGTTTATTGGCTGCCCAACATTCTTCTTCATAGTCCTCTTATAAAATTTCTCTTAAATTAAGTTATTTTCCTATCACAAAGCACTCCAAAAGGACCTCTCTACTTCATCCATGCTAATCCTAGGAGAAACTCCTTATGGATGATTGAACAGAGAAACTGAAAATGGTCATTCTAGGGTTTCTCTTAGTTGTCAATCTCAGATACTCCCTTGTTTGTACTTTTGTTTTTACTAAGATTGCAATATTCATATTTTGTTTTAGTCCATTTTATCTTAATTTTTTTTTATTCTAAGACATCCCTCCATAGGTTTTACTTGACATTTACCCCTTCGATAGTCTCATTAATCAAAACAACAACATTGGCAAACAACATACACTATGCCTAATCAACTCCTCCATATGATCTCAATGCTGATCTCTGGTGTAAACCTTCTGTGATCGCAAACTGATCTCTCTCCTCGTTGTCTAAAAACACTAGTTACATTCCATCGTACGTATCCTTGACTTAAAAGCCATATCTACATGAGACCCCGTTCTTTTCCAAAACACACAAAATGATCTATGTACGTACCCTATCATATGTTTTCTCTAAATTAATAAAGACCATGTTAAGATCTTTCTTCTCCTCTTTAAAATTTTAAGTTGGCTAAGTAAGAAAATAGCTTCAGTTGATGATCTCCCTAGCCAAATCCAAACTACTTTTAAGATATTTTGGTTTCATGCCTTTGTCTATGTTTAATCACTCTTTCCCAATGTTTTATTGTATGGGCCATGGTGCAACTCTGCATATATCCTTTGTTTTTAATGGCACGTTTCACACCGAAATGGTTCAGTAGTCTTCAAGCAAACAACATAAACTCCTTATTCGAGTTAAGCCAATCGTTCGCTAGCCACTTCATAGGGGAAGGCATTACCGGAGACCTGCCACTTATTTGCTCAATGTCAGACAGTCAAAGGGAGAGTTCGTTAAGAGATTATGTCTCCCACTTCAATCAAGAAGCAATGCAGGTAGACGATGCAGACGAGAAGGTGTTGCTCACGGCTTTCATGGGCGGGTTGCTACCTACAAAGTTCCTATTCTCTCTCTCCAAGTCCCCGCCCTGCAACATGGCCAAGTTAATGCTCCGAGCCCAAAAGCACATGAACGCAGAGGATGCCATGGCAACAAGAAGAAATCAGGGGAGCGAACATCAAGAGCCATTGAAGAGATAAAGGGACGAACGACAAAAGGTCATCGAAGGCGAGTTTAGACCAAGGCTGATTGCCAACCGAGGGAGGCACATGCCCCTATTTGGCACACGCGAGCCTACACTCCCCTTAATTCACCCCTTGAACAAATCTTTATGTACGTTCGGGATGACCCATCCTTAAAGTTGCCTGAGAAGCTCAAGACCTCGCTGGAGAAGAGATCCCAAAAGTACTGTCGATTCCATCGAGACCACGGGCACAACACAGAAGATTGTTTTGACTTGAAGGAGCAAATAGAGGTGCTCATCCAACAGGGCAGATTGAGACGCTTTGTAATGGGTCACCGTCGGACAGTACCAAGGGTAAACGAAAAGTCTCCCGACAAGAAGAATCTTGAATCAAAGCCATTACGGGAGATAAAGGTGATTGTCAGAGGGTCTACTGGAGGCGACGAATCAAATTCAGCTCGAAAAGCCCATGCACGGGCAATGAGAGTATCACAAATGGAGGTCTACTCAATAGACAAACCCAAGAAATGTCTCCAAATCACTCAACAAGACATCACGTTTACTGAAGAAGATTCCCGTGGAGTGCAATACCCGCATGACGCCGCCCTGGTTGCCATATTGGTCATAGTCAATCACCGAACCAGAAGGGTACTCAGAGACAATGACAGCTTGGTGGATATTTTCTATCTATTCGTCTTGGAACAGATGGAAATTAGAAGAGACAAGCTCCGACTGACAGCGGCGCCTTTGGTAGGATTCACCAGGGACAAATTTGTACCTCATAGGGATCGTCACGCTCCTAGTAATTGCCGGGATCAACCCTCGTCAAGTGACCAAGGTAGTCGACTTTTTGGTTGTCAATTGTCCCTCAGCGTACAACGTCATCATCAGCCGACTGACACTAAACAAAATGAAGGCCATTACCTCTACCTACCACTTGTTGATGCGCTTTCCAACTGAGGAGGGAGTCGGAGAGGTCAGAGGTGACCAAATAACTGTCCAAGAGTGTTATGTGTTATATTTAAAGGGGAAAAAGAGTAAAAAAAGACCCTCATCATTGACGACATGGAAGGTGGAGAAGAAGTCTAGCTGAAGCAGACCGGGCCCGCTGAAAATCTAGAGGAGCTGAACATTGACCCTGACAAATCAGGAAGGGTTGTTCAGGTCAGGAAAATGCTCTCAAAAGAACTAAAGCTCCGCTTACAGAAACTCTTCACGACCTATAAGAACGCCTTCGCGTAGACGTATGCAGACATGCCAGGAATCGACCCGAGAGTAATCACACACAGGTTGAGCGTTGATCGTTCAACAAGATTGATTAAACAGAAGAAAAGAACATTTGCTGTCGACAAAAACCAAACTATTGCTAAAGAGGTAGACAAATTGTTAAAAGCAAGGCTCATACGAGAAGTCACCTACCCCGACTAGATCGCCAACGTGGTGTTGGTCAAGAAAAACAACGATAAGTAAAGGATGTGTGTAGACTTCACCGACCTTAACAAAGCCTGCTTTAAAGACAGCTTCCCACTCCTGAGAATAGACGCACTGGTTGACTCTACCTCCGAGCATGCTCTACTCAGTTTTATAGACGCGTTCTCTAGTTATAACCAAATACGAATGGGGAAAGGAGACCAGGAGAAAACGTTTATTATCGACCGAGGCACATATTGTTACAAAGTCATGCTATTCGGATTAAAAAACGCAGGGACCACTTATCAAAGACTGGTGAATAAGTGTTCAAGGAATAAATTAGGAGAAATATAGAAGTCTATGTAAACGACATGTTAATGAAAAGCATGGAAGCCGAAAAACACATAAATGACTTGGAAGAAACTCTCTACACCCTCAGGAGGTTCCAAATGAAGCTTAACTCCGCTAAATGTGCCTTTGGGGTGTTGGCAGGAAAGTTCCTCGGTTTCATGGTTTCTCATAGAGGAATCGAGACTAATCCCGAAAATGTCGAGGCTATACTGGGCATGAAGCCGCCACAAACCACAAAAGTACAACGGCTGGCAGGAAGAGTTGCGGCCTTTAGCCGATTCATTTCAAGGTCCATAGATAGATGTTTTCTTTTATTTCACCTTTTGAAAAAAGGATTTGAATGGACGAAAGAAGCCGATCGATTGTTTAAAGATCTCAAGGGACACTTGGCGCGCCTACCAACCTTCGGTCGCACGACCTAACGAAAAGACCTGTACTTGTATCTAGCAGTATCAGAGGTAGCGGTAAGCTCAGTTCTAGTCCAAGATGAGCACAATCAGATCCCAGTATACTACGTCAACAAAACCCTCCATGGAGTGGAGTTAAAATATCCGCCCTTAGAGAAATTGGCATTCGCACTCATAACCACGACAAGAAGGCTTAGGCCCTACTTTCAGGCCATCCCATAGTGGTGCTGACCAATCAACCTCTGAGAGTAGTGTTATAGAAGCCAGAGGTATCGGGAAGAATGATCAAGTGGGTTGTGGGATTGGGTGAATTTGACATTAGTTACCGACTAAAGACTACTATAAAAGGGCAAGTTTGCAGATTTTTTAGCTGAGTTAATACCTATAGAGTCAAAAGAAAGGAGTTCCCCGAAGTTGGAGTGGACCTTGCACGTGGACAGATCGTCTACTGCCTCAGCCAGCGAGGGTGGGTTGCTGCTGACTACCCGCTATGGGGTCAAGTTCGAATATGCGATCCGCCTTGGATTTAATGCAACGAACAACGAAGCAGAATATGAAGCCTTGATCGCGGGTTTGAGCGTTGCAAAGGAGGTAGGGGCTGAGCGCATCGTAGTCTATACTGATTCTAAACTGGTCGAAGGACAGGTGACTGGCGAGTACGAGGCCAAAGAAGAGCGAATGAAAAAGTATCTAGCCTGGGTGAAGGAACTCATGTCTCAATTTAACGATGCCAAGATCTAGCACATCTCTAGAAATCAGAATGAATATGTAGACCGATTAACACGACTAGCATTTGACGACAAGTATGTGACAAGGAACCGATTACCTGTAAGCCGCTCCATCAAACTTAGTACAAAGAATGAGTCGAGCATCTACGTATGCATGAATGAGCCTGAAGATGATTGGAGGGCCCCAATCACGTTGTTTCTTAAAACAGGAGATTTGCCGCCTAACCGAGGTAAGGCCAAAAAAGTCAAACTTCGGACCAGTGGGTATACCTTGATAGATGACACCCTCTACAAACGGAGCTTTACCATGCTATACTTGAGATGCTTGTCGCCAGCCAAAGCCGATTATGCAATGAGAGAAGTCCACGAAGGTATATGCGGAAACCACTCGGGCAATCGGTCGCTAGTCCATAAGCTTGTCAGAGTAGGGTACTATTGGTCAACCATGCAGGCCGACTTGGCAAACCTTGTCCGAAGGTGCCACAGTTGCCAAAGGTTCTCCAACATTCCTCGACAACTAGTAGAAGAGCTCATGCCCATCATGGAGCTACGGCCCTTTGCCTAATGGTGAATAGATATTGTGGGTCCCCTCCTAGCGAAGAGACATAGGAAATTCCTTGTTGTAGCCGTCGATTATTTTACCAAGTTGGTCGAGGCAGAAGTGTTAGCAATAATTACTGAGAACAACATACGCGACTTTTTTTAGAAGTCTATAATATGTTGGTTCGGAATACCACAGGTAATAATCAGGGGAAACAGTTTGACAAGAGGCACTTCCGTGAATTTTGCTCTCAAGTGGGAATTAGAAACCACTTTTCCTCTCTGACACATCCCCAAGAAAACGGTCAAGTGAAGGTGACTAACAGAATTATTCTAAAGATAATTAAGACCAGGCTAGAAGCATCGAAGGGGCAATGGCTGATGAGCTACCTGGGGTCTTGTGGGCCTACAGAACCACCCCTAAGAGCCCTATAGGGGAGACACCTTTCGCGTTGGCCTTCAGCAACGAAGCAATTATACTCATGGAAATCGGGGTGGTGAGTCTGAGGACCCAAAAATCACAGACCGAGCAGGTAGAGAGAGAGCTACAGTTGAACTTAGACTTGTTAAAATAAAAAAGACATGAAGCCTCCCTCCGAGAGGCAGCATACTAGCAAAGGATGATGAAATATCACAACGCTAGAGTCCGACCGAGAGATTTTCACAATAGAGACCTTGTCCTCCGGAAGGTAAGCATAGCAATACAGATTCCAAGCAATGGCAAGTTAGGACCTAACTAGGAGGGGCCCTACCGAGTAACCAAGTCAGCACGAAATGATACCTATTACCTGAAAACCATTGAAGGGAAGCTCCTACCTCGACCATAGAACATTAAGCACTTGAAAATGTATTACCAATAGATGTGTAATTTTAATTTTGAAATAATAAATTTGTTTACTATTATGTGTGACGCAGCATTCTACAACTAAAGTCCCAAGCGGTGTCGAAAAAATGGACCAAATCCAGTAAAACAACCCTCGGTCTACTATGACATTCTACAACAAAGTCCCGAGCGGTGTCGAAAAATGGACTAAGTCCAATAAAATAACTATCGGTCTACTACGACATTCTACAACTAAAGTCCCAAGCGGTGTCGGAAAAAATGGATCAAGTCCAGTAAAACGGCACTCGGTCTACTACGACGTTCTACAACAAAGTCTTGAGCGGTGTCAGAAAAATGAATTAAGTCCAGTTAAATGACCTCAGTTTACGAAAACAATCAACAACTAAAATCTCGAGCGGTGTTGAAAAAATAGATGAAGTCTAGTAAAACGACCATCGATCTTCTACGACGTTTTACAACAAAGTCCGTAGCTGTGTCGGAAAAATGGACTAAGTCCAATAAAACGACATTCGGTCTACTACGACATTCTACAACAAAGTCCTGAGTAGTGTTGAAAAAATGAACTAAGTCCAGTAAAACAACCATCGGTTTACTACAACGATCTACAAATAAAGTCCCGAGTAGTGTAAAAAAAAAAATGGACCAAGTCTAATAAAACGACTCTCGGTCTACTATAACGTTCTACAATAAAGTCCCGAGTGGTATTGGAAAAATGGACAAAGTCCAGTAAAATGACCATTGATCTACTACAACGATCTACAACTAAAGTCCCGAGCATTGTCGAAAAAAATGGACTGAGTCCAGTAAAACAACCCTCGGTCTACTAAGAAGTTCTACAACTAAAGTCCCAAGTGATGTCGAAAAAATGGACTAAGTCGAAAAACAACCATCGGTTTACAACAACATTTTACAACTAAAATCCCGAATGGTGTCAAAAAAATAAACTAAGTTTAAAAACAACCCTTGGTCTACAACAATGTTTTACAACTAAAATCCTGAGCGGTGTAGGAAAAATGGACAAAATCCAGTAAAACGACCATCGGTCTACAATGACGATTTACAACTAAAGTCCCGAGCGGTTTGTAAAGATGTTTAACTAAAACGAACCACTTAAACAAATAAATGATCTACAAAATGGTATTATGTCAAGTAGTTAGTTAAAAAAGCTAGCATGAGAGATCAAAAGGGAGAAGTCTATTGATTAATGGTCAGAATACAAAAAGAAGAGAAAGAAATGACACTTGGTCCACATGTACAATGAAAAAGAAAAGAAAGAAGCTTCGTCCTCAGGTGGTCGCATCGTCCTTTTCCAAGTGTCCTTCCTTGGTCCCCTCGGCCTCCTCAGGCCCAGTGGATTTGGACTCTGCATCAGACTTGAACATTGAAAGATCAAGGTTAAGGTGCACCTGCAAGGCCTGGCGCCAAAGGGTCTTGAAACCACTATTAAAATACTCTGTGGTCTCGTCATTGAAAGCCTCAGATTATAGATAGGTGGCGATCGCATCCCCTGCAACTTTCTCCTTCTCCGCCTCCCAACCGGACTTCATTTCATCTAGGGATGCCTGCAACATAGCGGCCTTAGCTTTCTCCCCTTTAAGATGGTCTCGGACCTCTTCTAGAGTAGCCTTACTACCCTTCAGTATGTTTTCAGTTTCGTCAAGTCTCCTCATCAATGCCAACCGATCAAAGTCGGTCTCAGACAACTTCTGGAGCTCGCCAATATAAGTGTCTGTGGTGAGTTGACAACTAGAAAGAACCGCCACCTTCGTCAGCACCTACAAACAGATGAAGAGATGCTCAGTTATAGATAAGAAATGGTAAAAACTGATAACAATAACCAAATTGATGGTCAAAAGGAAACTTACACTCCCAAGGTTGAAGAAAGTGCTCATTGTCAAGGCGCTCGTACTGTTGTACCTAAAGCTCTCCATGTCATTGTCAGAGAGTACTGAACGTAAGTGGACGACTGCTTGGTCTTCATTTGCCAGCAGAGGAGGAGTTTTCTCCTTCCCCTTGGAGGAAGTCCTCCTCGGAGTGTGAGAAAGGAGGTCATTGATGTACTCATCAAATGTGGGTGCGGTGTCCAACGCTGCCTCAAGATTGATGATGGAGGGAGGCAGAGCAGCCGGAGGGACGACCGCGGATTGCACAGTGCTCGGCCTATCCTTTTTAACTGAGCTTCCATGGGAGAATTTCGGTCGCTTGTGTGGGCTGCTGGCAACAGCTTTCGAGGCAACCCTCGCCAAGGAAGCCTTCAATAGTTTGGCAGTCATATCTACAAAAAGGAAGAAGCGTAAAAAAAAGAGAGAAAAAGAAAAAAAATAATAACAAAATAATAATAATGGATGAGATGAATGGTAGACGACTTGGTTGACCGACAGGTAAGGCAAACGACCCAAAGGGAGGAAGTTTGGGGCTAAACAAGTAAGAAGAAAGTGATTCGAGGTTTACAAACAGAGAGTAATCTTGAACCGGATGTGCAAAGGCATGCTTTAACTTTGCAAGTTTAGCCTCAGATAGCGGACGCTCGGCCAAGACTACGAAAATAATTGAGATTAGACCGACCAAACTGAAAATGGGCAAGAAAAACTAAGGTGATCGAGATTTACTTGTTCTACGCGGCTCTCCCTATATCTTAGGGACTGTGTGAACTTGATCGATAGGCAACTCTCACGGGAATGACTCCCATCCTTCCCCAAATACAAAAAGCAATTTCTTTTTCCAACCTCTGTTCAAAGTTGGAAGACCTGTGATTAATGCTTGGTCGGGGTTCGAGCGGTAAAGTACCACCACCCCGAATGCAACTCCACTGCCTTGTAGCAGTAGAGAAATTCGGGGATAGTTAAATGATCCCGACCGTCGCTGCACGCAAGCCATAACATTATGCATGCTATCAGAATTCTTCACTCGTTAGGCATGATTTGCCTCGAGGCAAGACGAAGGTAAGTGAGAAGTTGACGAACAAATAAAGGGATTGAGAAGCGTAAACCGGCTTCTAAAGTTTGCTCAAAGATTGAAACCTCGTTCGGGAGGAAAGAAGAGGCCCATTTGTCAGAAGCAGGAACCCTCAGATTTATCGACTCTAAGATTTGGAAAAGGTGACACAAATCCCTAAGTCGAGACTTGGACACAGTCGAAGTGATGTCCTCTGTAGCGTACGAGATATTAGCAAAACGAGACCACCTGAAGGGCTCCGAGGGTTGAGCCGAGTCAGGAGAATCTTCTCTGATCAGGTTCTCGTTAAGAGCCATGACAGACTCAGAGGAATCCAATGAAGTATCCATGCGACCGAGGGCGTATATAATGCCAACCTAATATTTCTAAAACCTGGTTCAGAATGTGGCTCAAAAAGGGAGATTCGAATCTCAAAATACTCAAGTTAGGCAAACGCTGACGGGTGTAAAGGTAATAGCACAAACGAGTTAGATGAAAACCAAAAGGAGCTTTGATAGGATCTAGGGTCAGACTCTAAGGAAGACTAGCAAAGACTGACAAATAGGGGCACAACCATGACATAGGGGGAAGAAAAAGGGGGACGATATACAAGAACACACCTCGGCGGGGAAATGAGAATGCTGAAGTAAAAAGAAAGAGACGAGAATTGCAAAAGAAAAGTGGCTAGAGAATACCTCTCGACAACCATCCCAATTGATGAACTCCTGAGCACAATACTGGCACAAATGGAGTAAGTAACACAAACGCAACTCCGGAAAAATGATCGAAGATAGATGGAAGACTCAGAAAAGGGGGCAAGGGCATCTCTTTACAGGATCCTCAGGTAACTCCTGACCATCGGATTGCCTAAGTCATCCCCTATCGTCAAATGAATGCCCGATTCGAGGAAAAACGACAACCGACATAACATGTCTTGTCGTCATTAATGGCGTGAGGCTCAATAAAGGCGAAATTGAAGAGCCGACAATCCAATCGTCTCGGGTGACCATCCAAATTCCCAACGCCTGATCAAGTCAGCAGACTAGGGAATGGGGGGAGGGGGGCAGGTGATGACAAGGAATTTAGCCCAAGTGGCCCGAGCTGATTAATCGAGTGAACCACCCGGGTTCAACCAATTTACCTATTTGTTGGAGGTCCCCTCCCCCCGTTTAGACCAATCGTCGTGTATTCCGAGTGCCTGATCGACGAGCCCTCTAGTCACATGACATTACAAACCTTCCGACATCGAATGATAATAACAAGCCACCCAAGAAAGTAGATAACAGTCATATTATCATCAACGATCACTGAGCCGACCAAGCAACATGACGACCAAGCTGACCGACCAACATGATGATAGAGTCGATCGAGCGATAGGTAGCGACTGCCATCAGGATAAAGAACGGTTACAAGATGAGGAATGATGCAGGAGGACAATCAATTCGATGCTGACACATGCACCACTAACCCATGTCCCTCTAACTAACTTAGGGAATATTCCTGACAAGAACCACACGCTTGTACATAGCCGAGGTCCACCATGCGTAACTACTTGGAGAACCCCTATATAAAGGGAGGAAGTTCGGAGAAGAAGGTATGCACAAATAACCCTAAAAAGAATACCCAAAGGGATTTTCTGAGAATCTGATCATTGATTTGAGCGTCGGAGGGGTGTAGGCCGGTGCCACACCAACGCTATTCACTGTCCTGGTGCAGGTGGACTCCAAGTGCAGGTTCCAAATCGAGAGCAACCAGAGGACCATCATGGTGAGCCGATTCCCGGCATCATCAAATATCATCATATCACCTAATCTTTTAACATCTGCAATTCCGTCATTTATATCTTTATCTACTATTATTTGTAGCCGATATCTTTTACTAACTTCTCTTGTATACCAAAGTTCATAGCCATCAATTTTCTCAACCTTTTTTACCCTTTCCACTTAATCTCTTGAAAACAAACTATATTTACTCTCCTTTTTGTCATATTTACCAACTCCATATTCTTACTTGTCAACATTCATGTGTTCCAACTTCCAAGTTGCTAGAGTAGCTTCTTTAGCCTTTGTCGTCCATTGTGTGGAAATCCTTAGCTACTCATCACATCCAGGCAGCGATGTGGCTGATTGCTTCCAAGAACACCCTGGCATAAGTCGACATGACAACTTTTCAAGATTCATGTTTAATGATAATTATTAAATATTTTATTATGTAGGAATTGTTCCTCTTTATCTTCCATGCACATGCAGTTTATGGTGAATACACCTAGGATAGTAACATTTACGAACTGACATCTAATTTTCCCTCTTAAGTTAACTTTGATATATAAAAAACACTAGCATTCTTAGTTCTTTTTTGTCCTTTTTTTCGGTGGTGACATAGAAACCTTCTATATGTCGCTCCTTTGCTGTTTCAGAGTCAAGGCCTTAACTATGTCTCTAAAAGCACTCAAGTTGGCAGGTGTTCATGGAATTGCGGTTGAGGTTTGGTGGGGAATTGTTGAGCGTTATTCTCCTTTTTCATATGATTGGTCTCTCTATGAAGAGCTGTTCAAGCTGATATCTGAGTCAGGGTTGAAGTTACATGTTACCTTGTCTTTTCACTCTAATATGCAATTATCATCTAATGGAAAAGGGGGTGTCAGTCTTCCACTATGGATTGTTGAGGTATGTGTGCTTTTTTCTTTCTTTATCTGGGAAGTATACAGTACCTTTTGAGAGGGTCAAATAATAGGTTGCATCCACTTCATATCCCCGATATACTACTATATTGTTTTGTAAGATCAAAAAGGTACCTTATACTTCCCATTCGGAAAAAGAACAGGAAAATGAGTCTTGGACTTCAGTTTTGTGCAAAGCTATCTTAGAAATTTGAACTGAAACCACAAGAACTAATGTCTTTTTTCTTTTCAGATTGGTTATCTGAATAGGGATATATATTATCGAGACCAAAATGGGTTCTCAAATGATGATTATCTTACATTAGGTGTGGACCGAATGCCTTTATTTAGTGGCCGCACTGCGCTCCAATGTTATGAAGATTTTATGTTTAGTTTTATAAGTAAGTTTCAGTCACTTATGGGAAATGTAATTGAAGAAATCAGCTTTGGTCTTGGTCCTTCTGGGGAACTAAGGTATCCTTTTTCAGTCTAATTATTAATCAACTTTGAAGTCTTGTTGTAATTGTCTGATGGAATGTAGCCTCCAGGTACCCTGCCCATCCTTCTGGTGATGGTAGATGGAGATTCCCTGGAATTGGTGAGTTCCAGTGTTACGATAAGTACATGTAAGTCCTACTAATCTTTCTGCAGTATATACTCAGTCGATATTGGATTTTCATTTTTGACAAGTTTGCTTTACTTGTCAGGATGGAGGACTTGAAGATGGCTGCATGCCAGGTGGGAAGACCTCAGTGGGGAGATAAGGGCCCACAGAATGCTGGCTATTACAACAGTCTTCCATCAGGAGTTCCTTTCTTTGAAGAGGGAGTTGAAAGCTTTCTTTCTGATTATGGTCGCTTTTTTCTTGTATGTATTTTGTCAAACTTACACCTTTTAGTCATTTCAATATCAGAATTTTGGCATAATCAAGACTACAGACACAATGCAGTGAATTAACACTCCATATTTTGGTAGTGGAGCACTGGAGCATGTACTTTCCACTCTAGAAATTATAGTTTATTGTCCGGAAAATATGTACTGATCAACATCTAAAGACTTCACTGAATGGTATTGGCTGGTAATGGAGTCTGTTTAGTCTAGCAATTGTTTGTTTGGCATATGCATCTAATATCATACTGTATAAAACATATACTATTTGTATTTTGTCAAATGTTTAGCTACAAAGACTCATCTGAGTGGTTTAGACTTATTGCTGGTGGCTCTCATTCATTGTATCACAATTGAAAAACATACGATACAATGTGAAACATTTTTGTTAGGAAAAGTTAACAAATTGCAATAGAAATAAGCAAGTGTTAGAAGGTATGGAAATAGAAGTGATTAATAGGTTACTTCTTTTAGCCTAATATAGATGGTCTACTTGAATATTATATCTTGGAGATATCAGATTGGAGAACTGCACAATATTTATTGTATCATATGCTCACAAATCCGGTATACTTTTCAGTCAGCAGGGCTGTGTTGAAGAATAAAAGAGGATCGTTAGGATCATGTTGAATGCATTTGTGTATTGTGTGGTCACTAATAAAAGAGTAAGAAGTGTGATAAAGTATTATTATCTCTTTATAGGAATGGTATAGCGGGAGGCTGATCTGCCATGCAGATGATATTCTTGCAAAGGCTGCAAACTTGTTGGAGAAATATCAAAATAATGAAGAAAATTCTGTTTTATTAGTGGCTAAAATTGGTGGCATATACTGGTGGTACCGGACAGATTCGCACCCTGCAGAACTCACAGCTGGTTACTACAACACAGCTCTTAGGGATGGGTATGATCCATTGGCTTCAGTGCTATCTCGACATGGAGTTGCTTTGCATATCTCGTAAGTTTCTTCTCCAGAATGATTTTCATCTTGTTAATGTTAATTTGCCCATAATTAGACACCTTTACCTATATAATTGAAGTAGGTCGTTGATGGATTGTGTCAACCTGACGACCCAATCTGATCCAATCATTTATTTAGGGTCTGAGACAGCTATACAGATCCTCAGGACTTTGGATTTGTATATTTCATTCCTATTATTTTGGATCTTTCCAGATCTAGCCATTCCAGCCTGACTTATATATGCATTGAAATACAAATCTTTAGCATTTGTGGTCGAATCTTGTGATATTGCAGGAATTGAATAGTGAAATAACCGTTCTGCGTCATTTTGTGTTTAAATAATCATGGACTTGTCCAGTCCAGCTTTGGCCTTGAATTTTGCATCCAGTTCAGCTTGCCTGGTGTTTGGGCCTAATCCTGTCTAAGAACAGGTTGGGACGGCCACCCAACTCACTGCCTCTCTAGTCCCACGTTGGATTCTAGGTGAAAAATTGATTTTGTCTAATATCCTATCTATCCATCGTATTCTTCAAAAACATTGCAAATGATCCAGAAAAATTTTGATAAATGGGATGGCTAGAATCATCTGATCGGTACAAATTTTTTTGGGAAAGGTCTTTTATATTGAATTAATCAAACGGGGTGTCCCATTATCCTGCATGTATATCAGATGTACCTTTATGCTATTTGTGTACTGTTTCTACAATCTTCCCGTGGTTCGCTTCGATTTCCTCAAATGTTAATAAAATTTTCAATTCACCTTGTAACACGCTCATTTTGTTGGAACTTTTGCATGTAGCTGCTTAGAAATGATTGACGGTGAAACCCCATCTACCTATCGTTGCAGCCCTGAGGGTTTACTCCAACAGGTAACTTTCTGGTTTTGACTAATTAAGATTTCTTTCTCTTTTGTTATGGTCTATCTTTTAGTGGCTCATATAAGTATATAACTTCTCATTGTAAGATCCTCCTTACTTTATACAGATATGTGGTTTCAGTGGATTGGGGTTTCATTCAATGACCTTAGTGCATAGATGAGCTCTTTGAACACCCTATTCATTCTTATAGTAAACTAGGTGTGTTTTTTCTGAAAGATGGCTTTAACCATATTCTGGTTATGTGCCACATCCCTATATATATGGTACACCTTCTGGACCTGTCATGGTATGAACCACTCCTTGGAAAGGGCATTCCTAAAATTTTATTGAACAGTTTTAAATATCTACTGACTGGACTTTTCCTTTCTGGTTTTATCCGACCATTCACCTTCTATTTTAATCCCCCTTGGACTTTTGCTTCTGGCACAGTCGTTGGGCAAGGACCCATTCGAGGAGTAAGTGCCTAACATCTGCTAGGTTTAAAACACCTCTTGGTCTTGGCTGTGACATGATTTAAGCAAACTTCAAGGTTTTCACTTAATTAAAAATTATATACATGCATTTATTTTGTATTGTTATTTGTTTTTAATTTCCTCAAGTTTTTATTTCTTACTTCACTTTTATTATGTATGTATTATTGTAACATTTTTCAACCAAAAACTCTCTTTTATTGGGGGGGGGGGGGGGATATTTAGTTATGTATCCAATTCTTGTTTTATTTTGACTTTGCTCATACATTAACTCTCACACTGACATTTTAGTTCTTAGTTTTGTATTATTGAGGCTCCACCAGGTCGACTTTCTCAGGTTGCTGCTGCACCTTCTCCCCACGAGGGAGTTCCTTGGTTCAGACCACTGCATTGGCAAGGATTCCCTGTTTGGCAGTGTGTCAGTGTTGAATCTGCCTTTGCCCATTATCTATTGTGGTCCTGGTTTGAGGCTGGTTATCTTGGGCCTTGTGATGGCACCTGGTCCCTTGGAGGCCATAGCTGTAGTGCCTGCCAAGAAAAAGCAGAAAACAAGATGGAGGATGCACTAGTAGACTTGATCCATTAAACAAAATCTTGGAGAATCCACTAAAACCTTTACAAGTGGACTGTTAGATTGAAGCCTATGAAAATCATGCTTTAAATCATCCTCATTGATCTTTCTGATTCAGTGTCCTACATGCTTGACAATTTTTGTATATTCTCAATTTTGTGTGTGCTTGAAACAACAAATTTCCATAACTCGATTTCCTATTTTTAATCTTTGAAGTTTTGGGGACACCCTTTTTACACTTAAAACGCACCCGTTATCTATGAAACTTAACTTCCATGTATAAACCAAATTGGTAACCATATAGTTCCCTACTTTCATAAATGTTGTTTGATAAGAACTGTTTTGTCCATATTATGTTTTCTGTGCTTCTCCTACCCTTGTAAATAAAGTTGCTTTTCCAACAGATCCGGTCAGTATCACAGAAAAGGGTAATACACCTGACTGGGAGAAATGCAAATGAAAGATTCGATAAGGTACTTATCATTTCTTACTTTCCTATATTAACCTTCAATTTTTTTCACCCAAAAGCAAGTCAGGCATAGTTTCTTTTTTCACCTAATAACGTGGATAAGTTGAATAGAAGTTTGGAGCATGGGATGATGTAGATATGAATGTGAAAGTTTGAAGCTTCATATCTACCAAGATCCTGCTTGCCTTGATATATTTGTATTAGATTATAAGCTCCATTTTTATGGTTAATGATGGCAAAGTGAATTTGAGACAATTTTTCGAAGAGTTGTTTTGTCCATTGCTTTGCACTCCAACTATTAAAAACTTATTGCTGCTGCCTATCATTAACATTATATGATTTCTCTGTCAAATTTGGTTGGTGGTTCCCATGCTCACTGGCTGTTGGAAGCCAATTATCAGTTCTTGTGTTATGATTTTCCCAGTACTCTTTTTTCTTTTTTTAACACCTGTTGTTCATGCAGGCTGGACTATGGCAAATTATTGATAACTGTTACCATCCGCAGGCTGAATCTGTACGATCATTTACTTATTTCCGGATGAATGATAAGATTTTCAGAGTTGACAACTGGAACAACTTTGTTCCCTTTGTGAGAAAAATGAGCACAGATCTGTAAAAATACATTTAAATTTTATAAAGTTATTCAAGAACAAAAAATGTTGCTTTCACCCATCTTTTTCTCCAAGGGGGTAACTGCAGGGACTATGTAACTTCCTAATACACTGAGAGTTGTATCCGTAGACTGTCTGTTTAGAGGTAATGGTGTAGGGAAGTGTACGGTTCTCCCACAAATTTGCTTGTCTGTCTTAGAAAAACCGCTTTGGAAACAAAGCTTTCCCACCTCTTGCCAACACCCTTATAAACCATTTTGCTGCTTTTTCTTGCCAAATGGAAGTTAAGTGTGGGAAAGCAAAGTGAAAGATAACTTTTCTACACTTTGCTGTTTTTTCCTTGCAAACAGACATGCATTGGCACAAAAACTTTGCTTTGCCACCTATGGCATCTTTGTCTGTTTGCTTGCAATCATACATGCATTGTGCACTGTCACACCTGCCTTTTGTTTTTTTATTTTTATTTTTACACTTCGCTTGTTCAGTTCAACAAAGGCTTAGCCCAAGTACTTAGGATTTATAACACACCACCAAAAAAATAACTATAGCTGGTGACTGAGCATGGTTTGGGTTGTCTCTAAAAGACTTTGATCTGGGCTGGAGCTTTGGATTTACCTTAAAAATCTTAGGCCCATCGAGCTTAATTGGCTGGTTTATAAAATCTTGGGCTGGAGTGACCCTAGCTTAGTCTTTACTATGGCTGTCAAGTGGGCCAGGCTGAGCCGGGCAAGGGTTAACCTGAGCCCAGCCCATCATAATTATACGGGTTTTGGGGCAAGTTTGGGCAGCCTGAAATGGTCAAAAATTTTATGTCTCCTATTAGATTTGAACTCTTGGTACTTAACAGGTACATGTCTTAACCACTAGGCCAAAGTGATGGTTCTTGATAAAAGTTCGGGCTGGTATCAAGTTTTATTCACTTCGGTCCAGACCAAGTATCGTGCTGAAATAACTTGGACCTGAGCCGAGCTTGAAAATTATATCGGGCCTAACATTTGGACCCGTGTCCATCCCAGTCCGAAATCCAACCAAGTATCGTGCTGAAATAACTTGGACCTGAGCCGAGCCTGAAAATTATATCGGGCCTAACATTTGGACCCGTGTCCATCCCAGCCCGAAATCCAACTTGTCCAGCCTGTTCAATTTTTGGACCGGTCAAGTTGGGTTTCAGGCCAGCCCAGCCCAATTGACAGCCCTAGTCTTTACCCATGATGGGGTAGGTGATGCTCTAAAATTTCCTGCGGGTTTGAATTTGCCTTGGGTGGGTCCATATGCTCCCTTATCCTTTTTTTTTTGGGTGAAGATATGCTCCCTTATGCTTAACCTGCATTAATATCATCAAATGATTTTAAAGGCAGACTTAGCCGGCTGTTTCAACATAAGTTGCAATAAATATGCTCAACCTGCATAATGTGATTCAACTTTGAACCCCCATGGGAAGACAGGTTAATGGGGCTGACATGGACAAGGACAAGGACAAAGATGCTACCGCAGACATAGTTAATGCAGAGGATCCCAATCATATGGATGGTCTGGATCTACCATGCAATTATCTCCAAGCGGATTTCTTGTAGCGTCAAAACTCGCGGTGACCTTGAAGCACCAGGGTGCTGAGTGACACATGCTGAAAAGTTAAAAAACACACAGCACGGGCATAGAAAATGTGGTGGTTCACTTTTTTTTTTTTTTCTATATATCACCCAATGTCTTGGGGCTTCAGGGTTGCCGCAAATTTGGTGCTGCAAAAAATCCGCTAAATGGCAGAAATGCTTGTCATTGCAAGCTTCAGTCATTTATGGGTGCTCACGGAATTCAGAATGATCGTAAAAAAAAAGCAGATTTCCTATAGCGCAAAAACTTGTGGCAACCCTGAAGCACCGGGGTACGTGGTGGTTCACTTTTTTCACCATGTGTCACCCAGCGTCCTGTGCTTAAGAGTCGCCACACAAGTTTTTGTGTTGAAGGAAATCCGCTATGCTTAATAGAGGGTGTCTAGGTAATTTACACATTAGTCAGCAGAGGGCATTATGATAAATTCACAATAAATGAATATACATTGAAATAATTGAATCCTCCAAATAAGAGAGAGGGAAGGTGGCGCTTGTAGTGCCTAGGAAAAATCCTAGGCCAATAATTGCCCTATTCTTGGGAGTCTGAGAGGATCGGATCTGAGGTCGTGGGAGGTTTGATAGGGAAGGAATCTCATGCCAAGAGTACTCTGCCAGCTTCATTAATAATGAAGGGAACAACGTGCATGGGGGCTCGCAA
Source organism: Platanus orientalis (assembly GCA_025762735.1). Taxonomy (NCBI): domain Eukaryota; kingdom Viridiplantae; phylum Streptophyta; class Magnoliopsida; order Proteales; family Platanaceae; genus Platanus; species Platanus orientalis. The sequence goes on from JAOXJP010000001.1 coordinate 8,323,888, forward strand.
GATCAAACAGAAGCGACAGTGAAGATGGGGAACAGTTGGAGAGCCCTTTAAGTGCCATGGGGAAGACAGAAGATGAGGGAATGAACCTTCACTATGTTGCACCCGGTGAAGGAGAATGACAAACTTATTGTCCATTGTCCCAAGGAAATGCGGACATATATACCTTGGTTGGGAATTTTCTAGGGAGGAGGCCAAGCAATGTGTTTGTCAAGGAGACTGTGAATAAAGTATGGAAACTTAAAAGGGAGTGTTGATGCTAGGCAGGCTGTTGAAGGCATCTTTGTGTCTATCTTTAGTTGTGGTGAAGATAAACAAATGGTTCTCGAGAGTGGGCTGTAGATGATTGCTCGAAAACCTTTATTGTTGAGGCCATGGACGCCGGATTTGTAGTTAAAAAAAGTTGAATATGCGTTTGTGGGTTTCGTTCCCCTATTTGCCCTTTCACTTATGGTCTGCAGAATGTTAGAATTTAGGCTAGACTCATTATCTTCCTCCTTGGAAGACTAAAATCTTTCTTGGACTACATTCATCTTGGAGTTTTGAAATCTCTTGGACTACATTCATCTTGGAGTTCTACATTCACCTTGAACTTCTACATTCATGTTGGTTCTTATTGCATTTAATATTTTCTCTTTATTATTTGTATTGGGAATATGAAGTGTCTTTCTATATACATCTATTTTCATTAATAGGTTAGTGGTTCGATATTTGGAAAATCTAAAAGAGTTAATGTGAGTCCAAATTCGTTTTTGTGATGTAGCCTATAAATACTATCTTGTATCTTGGCATTTTCAAGTCATTGGAATGAAATTCTAAGTCTCCATTAGGTACATAACAAGATAGCTTTGTTTTTCTATGTTTGTTGGCATCAAGAGTGCATTTATCTCTTAATTTTCTGTCATCTTTCTTCCAAATAGTTGGTTTTGATCCAACAAAGTGGTATCAGAGCCTTGTTGAAATAGAACCATGGCTTCCAACAACAACATGTTGCAGCCACAACTTGCCCGTTTCAATGGGAAGAACTATAATCAATGGAGCATACAAATGAAAGTGTAATATGGATCAGAAGATCTATGAGATATTGTAGAGAGCGGATTCGTAGAGTTAGAGGATGAATCAACTCTCACTCAACAAC
>JAOXJP010000001.1:8332695-8346802 GCA_025762735.1 Platanus orientalis
GACAGAGCGAAATGGCGTAACAGGATTCATGTAGCTGACCCCAAATAGTTGGGATAAGGCTGTTTGTTGTTGTTGTTATCTTGGGTTTTATTGAGATTATTGGCTATCATTCTACATCAACTTTGATATCATCACCATTATGCTGCATCGATTTTGGTATCAAAGCTTGAGTGCTGCATTAGTTAATTTGGGAGGACATCATGGTTTCAAGGATTGGGATTGGCCAATCCATCCTCGATCGAGGCTGATCCCGATCCCGAGTTTGAAACCATGGAAGACATAGTAGTGGTGAATTTGTCTTCAGCTATGCTGCTATAGCCATCAAACTGCAAATCTGAGCTAACAGCTGCTGTTCCAACAGTTATAGTCAAAAGCCTTCTGCTTGACATCTACAAGCCATATAGCTCACTTAAATCTGATACTTGTGTATTTAATTAAAGTTCTATGGGAAGTAATTGCAACTATGGTAGCTCCTAAAAGGTTCTTTTATCGCTCTATACTTGTATTGACCTTTTCTTTTTGGGGGATCTTCACCCACTAACAGAATGTCTTTTACTTATGAAAAAAAAAAACCTATGATGTATCATCATAAACATGACTTTAACATTTGGGCTCACTGTTCTACATCATTGCATTGGCTAACACAACCTGATTTAACTTCAGGTCAGGTTTGAGTTGGGAACCTTCTGACCTAACGCTATCCACCCTTTTTTTTTCACAGGTTAGGGTAGACTAATCTTGAATCAGTTTAATCTGGGTCAGGTTCAGGCGTGGCAAATCCTGAGCAGACCCATTATCACCCTTAATCATTCTTAAACCATTTACCATCACTAACAAGTGGAACCGATGGTTAGGGATCCAAAAAGTGTGATATTGGGCAATGTGCACATAGGCTGGATAGTCCAGATCAACAAGTTTACACAACAAGTGCAGTCAGTAGAGAGGGTTATTACATTTGATTTAAATGCCAGTGGAGTTCTCATGAGGTTTCTTATTTACAATCCTTGGTAGGATAATGAGAGTTGCACCCTTTTAAGGATCACTCAGAGAGACTCACAACTCAGTTACTTTGTCTCAACTGTGAGGGGGATTGATGCCACAATATTGATCCAGCTTCTAAACCAAAAGGGGGCAAAAAAACGAAAGATGGTAATAACAAACTTACAACTGGATGGGAATAAAGAATGGCAAGTGCACGTGCTTGCGCACGATCATCGCCTTCCAGTTGGGGAAGAGGAAGAGAGTTCGTTTCCTGAATCAAGAGTATCAAAAAGACTAAGTGAAGATTCAAATGACCACTTGATTAAGAAAAGCATCTATTACAGAACATGCCACACCTTGAGCAAAACCAACTTCCGCAAAATCCCATTCACCATGTTACCTGCACCAGGCCTGAGAGCAACCTTTGCAAGCCTGACATTCTAGAAGTTTTTTACACATGCCACAACCAAAAACGTTAATAACATTGGCCAAACCACAATCAAAGGAGAGCATCTGTAAAAGATTCTAGTTATGACTTATGCCAGAGGAGATGAATGCATACAAAGCCATAAAAGAAGATCAAGATATCTGACCTCAGCCAAGGCCTTCCTGTGATATACACATGAGGAAAACGCAGAGGGTTAGCCCCATCATTGAATAGGTCCCTCTGTTGAGACCCCCAGGCCAAAATCAACAAGATTGGAAATTCTAACCAACCAATGTATACTAATTTTCGTGGAGGATTTTTTTTTTTTTTTTTAATTTTTATCGCTCCAAAACAAGGTAACAGAATAAATCGTTTATTAGATTGGGTTCATTTTTGGTGAAGCAAAACTCAAGCAAGGAAACATTGGATTGTGGTTGGTAAAGCCTCAACATCAGTGCCAAATGTGCAATGCAGATTGATTGTCATGTCTGCCATCTAGGATTCATAGATTAGAAAGTTACATCCCACTTGGAGCCTGTCATACCTTCACAAATATTTCCTTACTAAGCAAGAAGAATCCCACGTCAAGCCCTTTTAAAATAGTATGAATGAAAACTCTGGGAAAAGGAGAAATTTACCTCATCTACAGCTGCATATGGCGGCATATCTAACTTAACAATCTCATAGCAACCAATTCGGAGAATCTAGATACAGAAAAAAATAAATAAAGATAATTAGTTAAACTAACATCAGAAAGCCAAAGTAATATCTGAAGCATTTGTAAAGAATCTTTTAAACTAGCATGCACTTTCAATATTTCAAGTTTGTTTCATATAACCTCTTCACAAATTGCACAATCTAACCACCCAACAAAGGGGTAAAAGATCAATAGTTAAAAGTAGGAAAAACTACGTGTTCATTTGGGAAGAGATGTCCATATATCAAATTGTTAAAGTGAATCTATAGGTGATTCTTGTTACCCTATAATAACTTTGGTGTTTAGAGAAAATAGACCTGCAAGAGAAGAGGTTCCATGCCTTTAAACGCTCTTCCATCATAGCATAATGACATTATCAGATGATCCAGATACCGTCTCCAACGAATGGCACCTCCAACAATGTCTGTCACCTATAACAGAGAAAAGTATGAGTTCAGTGCTATAATAGAAGCACAGCATATCATTTCCTGAATTCTAGCATTCCAATCTACAAAAGTTGATGAATCTCCAAAATTCCTAAGCGGTGGAAAGAACTACAAAGAAGCATCTATGTTTAGATTTTGGCAAGACATAAATTCACAGATCCATATTCTTCAGTATAAATTTCTTTCCAATACAATGCATTCGGAAAAAAGAAATGTAAATATTGTTCAACACAAGTTTGGAGGTCAAGTATAATGAGTCCAACTACAATTGTACCTAGAGAATACCTGTGAATGAATGAGAGAGAGAGAGAGAGAGAGAGAGAGAGTAATACCAATCTGAGATCTCTATTGTCCAAGTCCCGGGTGCGAAACCCAAGGGTTCGTTCAACATACCCCATCTCGTTATCACCAGAACCCTTTCCTTTCTCATTCAAAAGGTCGGCAAAAGCACCCCCTAGCTCTATTCGCATCAATCTCACTGCTGACACTATAGTGCAAAAAAAAAAAAAATGCATATAGATATATCAAAAGAATGTGAAAAATCAAAATCTGCTTGTGAGTTGTGACCAATGTTATGCAAACATAAATGAAGTAGGTGCAACAGTCAGCTCATTCAACACCGCCTCAATCTCCCAACATGATCGAATACTAATGTGCATGACCAACTTAAGTCCCAAAAAAAAAAAAAAATACATAGAAGAACAAATTGAGTATACCTGCTCTGTGAGGTGAAACCTCCAAATTCAGCTTGTGGGTTTTGTTTGCTTGATTGAGAGATCCTGAAATCCAAATTCTATGAGCTGACTTAAAAAATAAATAAGGAGCTCCACCAGCATCTATGAGCAAGGGAACTCATGTACATAAAACTTATTACATTCATACTTTTGTCACAACACTATTGCTAATCTGCAACTCAATATACACACAAGCGAGCAGAGGAGGAAAAAAACTGACCAACCAAAAAAACAAACACAGAAACTACAATGTCCAATACTGAGAAAGGCAATTCCAATGAGCTCCAATCGAACCGAAACTACCAAAACAAAGCCCAACGCAATTACCCAATGGTTTATACTCTATATTCAAGAACTCAGTAGCCTACTAACAATAAAATGAGCCTGAAGAAAGGACTAGAAACGAGTTTACCTCCCCGGCGACGGGAAATCTCCGAGCTCGGCTCCCTGCCTCTTTTATTGAACTTCAAGGGTCTTGAAGAAACCTTATCCCTCTTTACAGAATTAATCACTCGAACAGAAAGCACATCGGTCATTAATATCCGTTCTCCAAACTGAGAGCGAGACTTCTCCCGGAGAGAGAAATTCGAGTAGGAAATGGGGAGGAGAGGATAAACGTGGATGAGGGTTCCCTCCATTTTCCGAGGAAAATCAGAATTCGGCGTCTTAGTTCTCAGCGAAAACTTAAAAAGAGATAATATGTAGACGTACCATTATTATTACAGTAGTACCCCTATTCAAGTGAAATATATACATTTATACTATGTTTCTCCCGTAGTCCAGAGAATTAAGAATTTACCCCCAATAGTTCTTTGGGCAAAAGGGAAGGTCTTCTAAAGTTGTAATATAGGATGTCTTCATAGGAAGAGTAGAGGAGAATCTTTCTCTTCGATGGCTTTGTCTACAGAAGTACCTGTTTTCTCAGATACAAACCTGGGTACTCGCTTAGCGATGGCTGTCTCTCCTGAGATTACAGCAGGAGGTCTTAAAAGTAAGGAAATCGAGTTACTTGCTTCCCTTCTAGCTTTCTTGGTTCTCTCTTTGCCGAAGGAGTGCAGTATTTTTTTTTTACTTTTCATTACTGTTCTTGGGTTGTTCTGCGTTTGTGTTATTGAGTTATCTTAATCCTTAGATAGTCAAAACTCAAAATGCCTTTTTTTTTTTTCTTCTGTACAATCATCTCTTGATTAGTTTCAGACATGGGTTCTTGATTTTATTCTCCATTTTGTTGTAAAAATGCCTATTTGTGTGTGTGAAAGGTACTTTGATGCTCTCTTTTTTTCCTTCTTCTGGTTAATGTAGAATACCAACCTGATATTATAAATGTCTGAATATCAATACCTTTTTTTAAGTTTTCTTTTGTGAATTTTTTGCTCAAATTGCAAAAGAACCCCTTTTTAGGCGCTGATGCTTGTGCCCATTTACTTCTTTCCTGGAATCTGTATGTTTCTTCTTATTCATGTGTAAATGTTTGAATGTTAGCATAGTCGTTACAAATTTTTTACTGAATTCGTTTCAATTAGAATACATCTTCTGACAGAAAAGATTTCTTTTTTCTATTTTCTTTTTCTCTTCATTGGGGTTCAAAAGCATTGTTGTTTGTTAGTCTTCTACAATAGCAAGGAACTGGAAGTTATTGAATCACAGCCAACCCTCCGTAATGGAAGAGTGATTTTGTTCCTAACTTATGCTGCTCATGGGTTGAATTTCCTCTTGGATGAAACTTATTTTATGACCTCTAAGATCTATGATTCGGATAATTTTACTTGCAAACAACATCCGAAAAATATTAGTCCATAGGTATGAAGGGTCAATAGGGTTAGGGGCATGTACAAAAATGATAAGCATCTTACTTGCAAAAGAAGGAAAAACAAGAAGATTATACAAGAATAGACCGAAAGGTCCTGAGAAACTAGGGGTCACATGTCAAATTGTGAAAAAATACATGAATACCAATCCTTAGTAAGATCATTTATAAATAATCCGGCAAAGTCCGTAGACACAACTGCTGAAGAAGTGACTTCAAAGAGAATAGAGCCCGCCACCTCGGAAGGAAATCTCTTTATATCGTCGAAAATCATTTTATTCCTCTCACCATATGCCCTAACAAATACCATGCATGATTCCCATCCAAAACTTCTTGCCCCAAACCTCAAAAAATTCACAGTATCATTGTTTTACATGATCGATAAGACTACAAGGCATAGTCCAACCCAAATATGCACAACAAACGAAATGATCCCAAATAATTATCACAAAGGGGCAATTTATCATGATGTGGTTGTCAGATTCACTGTCTCTCATGCATATAGAACAAAATATGTGGTGATAGTGACAAATAGGGGTGCCTCTCTGAAGAAGATCCATTATGTTCATTCTACAATGAACGGAAAAGCATGAACCCGCTCCGCGGGGTGGGGGGGGAGTGGGAGGAACCTTTCCAAACCTTGGAGCAAGGAAAGGAAGAATAGAGATTCCAGTATGATAAATAACGAATGCTAGAACCACAAGCAGTTTGACTAAAAGCTTACTAATCTCACTACTCACTTAGATCCCATCAAAATTTATACCCATAGATGTTTATAGGCAGGTTTCTTGGCAGTGTAGTGAGTTGCTAAGCATTCATGGGGTAAGAGAAACTAGATGGTTGTATTCATCGAATCTTAAGAATGGAGGAAATTTCTTGGAGACAAAAATCTAGAGTCGCTTGGCTTAAGGAGGGGGACCAGAACACGAAGTTTTTCCATAAAATTGCAAGATGGAGGCAGTCCACCAATTCTATGAACAGGTTAAAAGTGGCAGGCAAATGGGTTTATGACCAGGATCGGATTAGAGATGTAGTTGAACAATACTATATTGACTTGTACACCAACCCGATCCCCATTAGTACAACTCTAGAGGGAGTGACTTTTGACCGGATTGAGAAGGATATGAGTAGATGGTTGGAGAGACCTTTTTCAGAGGAGAAAATCCTTTCAGCCCTTAATTCCATGGAAGATGGCAAGGCTTCGGGTCCGGATGGTTTTCCGCCCAAATTCTTAAAAGTTTGTTGAGGGGTGGTGGGGAGGGAGGCTATGGCAGCCTTTGCTGAGTTTCATTCGACGAATAGATGGTGCAGAATTTTGAGTGCAACCTTCGTCACTCTAATTCCGAAGAAGAAAGGAGCCACGGAATTGAAAGATTTTAGACCAATCAGTTTAGTTGGGTCCATCTATAAGTTATTGGCTAAGACTCTTGCAACTAGGTTCAAAGCTTCATTGGTAGGAATCATTTCCGAGTCCCAACATGCTTTCTTACCTGGAAGACAAATGATTAATTGCTCCCTAATTGCAAATGAGTACATTGATGTCATGACCAAGGCGGGGTGGCTAGGGGTGGTATGTAAGGTGGATATAGAGAAGGCTTATGATCATGTCAATTGGGGATATGTTGATTGGGCTCTTAATCAGATGGGCTTTGGGAATAAATGGAGGATTTGGATTAAGATATGCATTTCTTTCTCTTCTTTTTCGGTTCTGGTAAATGAATCACCCAAAGGTTTCTTTAAAGGAGGAAGGGGTCTTAGACAAGGGGATCCTCTATCGTCCTATTTGTTCATTTTGGTTGTTGATTTGCTGGGAAGGATGATGATCAGAGCAAAGGCAAGGGGCTTAGTGCAAGCATTTGTTCCGAATGGCGAAGGCCCTTCTATTCCGTTTATCCAGTTTGTTAATGATTCTTTATTCATGTTGAAAGCGGAGTAGGAGAGTGGAAAACCTCAGATGCATTCTTCTCATTATGGAGCTAACAACCAGTCTGAAAGTGAATTGGAGCAAATCAACTTTGAGTACAATAGGGTCAGTCCTCAATGCTAGAAGGTTGGCTGATGTTCTGGAGTGTGAGCTGGTTTCTCTTCCTATTACCTACCTTGGGCTTCCTTTGGGAGTTAAACCGACCTTTGTGGATATTTGCAATCCAGTAATCGAAAAAATGCAAAGGAAGCTTGCAGGATGGAAAGATAAATATCTTTCAAAAGGGGGAAAGTTGCTTCTCCTTAAAAGTGTCTTGGCCAGCATTCTAGTTTATTTCTTATCTCTCTTCCAAGCGCCTTTATCAGTGATCAAGCATCTTGAGAGGATTCAGAGAGATTTTCTTTAGGGATCCGACCTTACAGGAAGAAAAATTCATTGGGTAGGATAAAGGGAAGTATGCAGTCTGTATGCTTAAGGGGGACTTGACATAAAACCCCTAAGGATTATTAATAGAACTTTGCTCAACAAGTGGTTATAGAGGTATGGAAATGAAAGAAGTGCTCTATGGCGCAGGTTAGTGGCTGCGAAATATGGAGAGGAGGGGTTTGGGTGAAGAAGTGGAGAGTCTGAGGGTGGGATAGGATGTAGCATGTGGAGGGACATTTATAAGGCATAGACTCTTTTTACAATCATGTCAGTTTCAAAATCAATATTGGTGAGAGTGTTAGGTTTTGGCAGGACTGGTGGTGTGGCAATGAATCTCTGGCTAGTCGTTTTCCTACATGTTATAAGCTGGCGACAAACAAATTGTGAACGGTTCAAGAGCACATGAAGGACAAGGAGCTTCTGCTCATGGAACATCCAATCGAAGAGAAATCTGAATGAGTGGGAGATAGGAGAAATGGGATGTTTGCTCCAGATCCTGGAGCACCAGCCTATTGGAAATAGAGAGGCCAGAGACGAGATGATCTCGCTTCTAGATGAGGAGAATGGTTTTTGGGTAAATCCATGGGTTATAGCTTGATCCCCCCTTCATGTCGAGGCCGGAGCTTGGAGAGTTGTGTTTGGAATCCGCTTCTTCAGAATAAAGTTTCATTTCTTCTTTGGGAATTGTGGTGGAATAGAGCTCCAAAAATAGATAATTTGATCAGAAGAGGCATGTATATCCCTAATTGGTGTTGTTTATGTAGGAATAATGCGGAATCCATCGCTCACTTATTTATGCATTGTTCATGGGTTCATCCTCTTTGGAGTCACTTTTGTGCTCGTTACGGAGTAGTGTGGGTGCAGCCAAGGACTATGTCGAATTTACTCCATTGTTGACCGAGTCAATGGGTAGGTGCTTCTACAAGTATGAGCAAGCGAATGTAGTTGTTGATGCCAGGAGCACTTTGTTGGGCTATTTGGGAAGAGAGGAACAACAGAATCTTCAACAATAGGAGTAAGGATGCGCGTATTACCCTGGACGCCACCCTTTCCCGAATCTATGATTGTTTATTTACAGGCAAAAAAAGGGGGGGGGGGCTGCTTTAGTTCGTGGATTTATAGTTGGGACTCCTACATCATGCATTGCTAAATTTGTTTTGGGGATTGTCTGTGGTGGGTTTGCCTTGTTCTACTTGAATAATGCCCTGCATGTATGCTTTTCTTGAGTATTAATTCAATTTCCTTACCTTTTCAAAAAAAAAAAAAAAGTTTTAACGGACCCTGGTACGTTTATACATAAAATCAGAAAGAAAGAGGAGTCCAAAATTAATTTCCTCAACATTATTTTACCCTACATATTTCTTTCTTTTCACGACCTTGATCATCACCTTGGCCATTGGTTGCAAGTCTGGCTTTCATTCCATTGAGCTCAGTGAACTTCCTTGATGTAGGAGACGTATGCAGGGCCATCGCACCTACTCTACTTGCTTAACCTATATTTTCAAACTCAGACTCATCCAACAGTATTTTAGAAGAGCCTGGGTTACATCTCAACCCACTCAAAGATTAGAGTTGTATGTTGTGGAATGGAAGTGATGGGTAAGCTTATGGTGCTTATGGTAACACATTTCTTTGGACTCATTGTCCACTACACTTCCCTCTGGAATGCTTCGTACGATGTTTAAATATTACTAATTAAACATCATTGAGACAAGAGGCTTGCATGGCCAACCTTCACCCAACCTACTTGTGTAGCATATGTGGTGTATGCAAGCATATAGGTCAAGACCACCATATGATAAGATGTACATGGCTGTTTGGATCTTCCTGGCCAAAAATCATCTCATTTGATGATTTTGACCATCAGATTGTCTAGCATTTTTTAGCTGGTCAGAATGAATGTCAGGAATGGTGTATGAAGAAAGTCTATTGATTAGAGGGCTAGGATCATCTAATTGGTCTGTATTCTGGCCAGGGAATTGTTGTATGTGGGACTCATTAAACAGTGTGTCCAGGCCCATTTGCATATGCTCCACATGGAGATCAAATGTAGGGGGCTTAGAGGTTGAACTTCCATATTTTTCAGTAAACAAATAGGAGACAAAGTTTAGGTGAAAATAGGTAGTAATCTCAGTAAGTTATTCCCTGTTTCTGGTTCTTTTTATTCCTTCCTCTCTTTTTTATCATGTTTTAATTCCAATAAAATATATTATTTAGTCAACTCTGAGAGTTTACTTTTTACTCAGTGAAGTTTATGTTGTATCCTCTATACTCTATTTCTGGAAAATTAACCATTGGCAAAACTGTTCAATAGGAGAGCTTGAAAAGGAGCATTACATATGTTTCCCAGATTTGGGGGAGATCAGAGTTCATTCATTAACGGTACAAACCTTTTGAAGTGTCTTGCTGTCTTAAATTTTAATTTTGATCACTGGATTTTCATTCTTTTCTCCACCATGATACTTCTATTTTGTTGACTTCATATTCTCATTGGCTTTTATAGGTGAAAAGGAAATCATGTTTCTACCACATACCTGACTTGGTGCCTATGAAAAATGCTTTTCAAGGGTTGAGTGGAAGTTGGTTTCTTCGTGTGGAAGCAAGTCCTATGTGTCACTCTGATAAGCCATGTTTGTCAGAAGGTTTGGTTGCTGAACTTAGTGACTGTGTTTCTGAAGACAGCAGTGTTATTGATTATCAGAAATCTGAAAATCCTATTACAATCATGGATAAGAAGAACATCAGACATAAATCTAGGAAAAGAGGAAAAAGATTTCGGCAACTTGAAGATGCACTAAAAGAACTTCTAGCACCTGTTTATATTGCAAAGAAAAAGAAGAGATTATTGGAAAAGCACTTCCAGATGGATGCTTTCAACGGAACTGATAAAGTATTTCTTGGTGCAACTAAGGACGGGCAATGTCTTTCTTCTAGAGAGAGGTTTGGTCATTTAGGGAGGAATGAAGAGGACCACGGAGAAGAAGAATGGACTTCTCAACCAATGATTGAGAGCATTCAGACTATGAGCTCATCTGAGGTAGTATCAGTGACGGGTATTATCGGAAGATACTTTCCAGAGTTTGATGAGGTGAACCAATTTGACACCCCTTCAAGCCATGGCGTTATTAATCACTTTGGGTCCTGTGGAGCCCATCAAGTTCACCTAGACAAACCATTCAAGCTTGAAACAGATGAGTACTGCTCCAAAGTGCAAGCTGGCAATACGCTTCAGTATACAACCAAAACACCACCTACAATGTGCTTTCTTCCATTGGCAGCCAACCCTAGTATTGGAGTTTCAAGGGGAGAGCTTGGAAGAACAGATGTCGGGAAACGTCTCATCCTAGCTTCAAATAATCTCGGTATCTCTGTGTGTCCGAAAAAGCCAGCAATTTCTATCGGTCGATCAAAAGGTGGGAAATCATTAGTAACCAACTCATGTTCACTTGTTAGAAGTCTTGTCTTTGATGTTAGCGATGGTGACAACTGAGGAAATTCAATGAACCATCCATGTAAGCTGTTAGGACTACCTGCCAAAATGCACAGCTGCTAACGTGGCTATTATGCAATGGGCTGTCACTCGGTGTTGAATGGTTCTTATCTGAGATTAAGGTTGAAAGTGACCTGATTGAACAATCTTCACTGATATGAACTATCTTCTTGACAATTGGCCTTTTCTTCTAATCATCTGCAAGACACTATATATTGGATGGCTAGGATCATCTAATCTAGGAGATTTTTGGGCTAGGAGATCTTTTTGGCAAGAGTGGGAGGGACAGTGGAAAATGTGGGTTCCGCTACCTTTGAGAGCAATGATGGAGGTGAATTCTGTTGTCTTTTGTAATTTACTAAGTATATCTCTACAGAATTGTCTAGGGGAACTCTGTTTGAAGAACCAACCAACTCATACTTTCTTTGAACAGCAAACCGAGACTATTACAGTAGAAATTTGTCTATTCTGTACCAAAATTGTTGGAGCAGCTTCACTAAGATTGAGAATTTCCAGATCATTATGTTGCAGAAGAGGAAATTGGGATTTTTAACAAATCTGTCATGAAGATGGAAAGTTTTAACAGTCACAATATGGAAATTTTGTAGCACTCAAAAATATAGCCAGGGCCAAGGGGTTCAGAAAAACGGTTTAATTGGTTATCATAGCAAGTTATAGTAAAATGATAAATTCTGTTCTTACAATTACAGTATAGTAGGTTTTTTTTGGACTCTGTTTATCTTTTTATGATAATGAATTGTCATTGCAAAGTTCAATTATCCAAAAAAAAAAAAAAAATTGTCATTGCAAATTTCTTTCAATTGCCATTACTGTTTTGTGATGCATTCAAGTTCTACACCGGTCCAACTTAACATCTCTATCTATGTATTATAGAAGATGATCTACTCATAAGCAGATAATCGAGCTTGTGTTGGATTATTAACTTTGACCAAGGTGATAGAAATTGTTACACATTTTCGACGGAGATCACTTCCCACCTATCTCTTCATGATCTCATTCCAGTGAATATTCAAGCTTGTGATATTGGTTATATGAGATAACCAAGGGGATAGTGGACCTATACAAGAGTTAGACTGCATGACAATGACCATCCGAACACAAATAGGGCTTGGACTGTTGCTACCCTCTGGCTTGTATCTTAAGGCATGTAAACGAATGAACCTATGCTTAGCATATTTCTGAAACAATAACATGTTTAAGGACCTGAAATGACCAGAGGAAAAAACAACAGTCATATCCTCGTTGGCTACATAAATCCTATTCCTTGATTCTACTCTATTTAGGGTATTTAGGGCCATATCCAATATCTTAGTTAAATCACAAGCTGTCATGTCTCTCTTTAATAATTCAACCCAAGTAAATTTTGGCCCTCTTTTGTCCTTTTAGCGCCTTCAAGTTTCATAGTCTCACTCATTCTCACTGGCAAAGTCATTGGTCTTCGTTGCACATGGACAAACCATCTCAGTCGATTTTCCCTCATTTTATCACCTATTGGTGCTAAACCTTAGCTCCCGCAAATGGATTCATTCATAATTCTATCATTTTAGTATTTCTACTCATCCATCTCAACATCATCATTTCAGGCACACTCATTTTATGTGTTGCTTGTTGGTTGCCCAACATTCTGTTCCATAAAGCATGGCTTGTCTTATAGATATCTAATAAAAACTTTCCTTCAATTCTATTGATATTCGTTTGTCACACAATACTCCACAAGAACTTCTCCACTTCAACCATCCCATTCTAAATGTATGAAAAATATATATAATATCTCCTTATTGTGCATGATTGAGCCAAGATAACGAAACTGGTCACTCCAAAGCATCTCTCAGTTATCAATCTTAACTACTCCCTCATTTCTATTCCCAGTTTTGTTACTAAATCTACATTCCATATATTTTGTTTTAAAATCATTTGAATCTAAAACATCTTTTCTTAGTTCTAGCTAGGCATTTACAGCTCTCTAGACTCATCAATCGAAACAACATCATCAACGAGCAGTATACACAATGACACCTCCTCCTATATACATCTAGTCTACTCATGCATAACTAAGGCGAAAAATACAGACTCAACGATCACCCCTGGGGCAAGCGCAAACCTACTATAATAAAATAAGGTTAGAAATTTCACAAAGCGTGTTCAATATTGCTTTGCAAATGTTATGATTGATACTCATGTGAACCAGGTGAACATTTTGATAAGCAGATTATCCAAACCAAAGTAACAAAAATATTTAAAAATCAGCTTTCAGCTGACACGTGTTACATTAAAGAAAATTGAACTTTGAATCATCTGCATTTCAAATGGAGAGAAGTACCTTTACTCACAAAGAAACACAAGACACGATACTTAACAAGAATTTTCAGTAAATAGATATGGGGTAATCATCTTCCATGTATTTATCTAAACACCCTTCTCCAACCCATTGGTATTTACCGCGTTACCCATTATCAGGTATCATGTTGTGTACTGATTGAAATTGGGAAATTGGGAGAAATTGTATATTTGAAATGAAGAGTTGTTTGATCTCATCCAGATGTCAGCTGATTTCAAAACATCAAGAAGGAAAAGTATTAATCCTCCTGTCCATTTAGAATATGTTCCACCCTTCTGCTTGCCGACCCCAATTGTCTCCAGATTTTTGAAGTTCAGTTAAAAGTTCAGAAGATTTTGGTGGTCAACACATAATCAAAGAAGTCAACAAACTGAACTGTACATTTTCAATCTTGTTTATTATTTTGTCACATGTCAACCATTGAAATCTTGTGAACAATATCTGAACTTTAACAATCTGGAGAGAATCCTGGGTGACGTGCCCCTCTTTATTTAGCCATGTGGATTAACATGGCCAGTCCAGACTTTCCATCAAATTGATAATCTTTAGGATTGGCCATGTTACAGTGCCCGTCCTCTTTAGCCCTCCACCCTACCTTGCGGGCCGTTGAAATAGCAAAGTTCTGAAAAGAAATACCTTTGTTTTATCATTATGGGACTATTGTCTATTAGGCTTTAATTTTCCATATAGGCAAGTTGTTTATTGAAACGAAGTAAATGTTCTGTTCTATAGTATATATAGTGAATTATAAACAGACATGTGTTGTTTTAGGGGGTAAAAGGGTCCAAAAAAGTGTTCAGTTGAAAAAGTAGGTGG
>JAOXJP010000001.1:8346902-8360831 GCA_025762735.1 Platanus orientalis
ACCCCAAAATTATCAAAATATCCGTAGTCCTGCATAAAAAAGATTAACAAATTTTAAAGGTGAATTATAATGTACCTACGGGTTCTATGTTCCAAATTTCATTAAATTTTGACAAGTTTTGATTTGTCAAATCATGAAATTTCAAAAAAATAAATAAAAAAATTAAGGTCCTTTAACATTAGTTCTAACAAAACCAATGTAGAATCTTTTACAATAAACTAGCAAAGAAGAGGAGAATCAAGGGAAAAATTTAGGGGTTTAATATGGGATCCTTAGGAGATCAAAGCCCTAAAAGAATTCAGAGAAAGAAGGTGTCTAGAGTTGAAGAAGAAAGAGAGAAGATGTTGTTGGGATTTAGAAAAAAGAGAAAGAGGTATAGAGAAGGGAAGTATTACAACTCAACCCTTAGAGAGAGAATAACAAAGGCCAAGCACAATCAAAATTCAATTCATTTTTCACCATTTAATTCGTGTCTAGGGGTGCCTTTAAATGGCTTACAATGCAAAGAAAATAGATACTTTTCTAATTTAGCAACTTCTAAATTTCTAAACTTGGGACTCAAATATTTCATAAATTTAAACTACTAAAAACTTCACTTTCTAAAAACAATTAAGAAACTTTTAACAAGGACTTTCTAATTTCAAAAAGACTTCTAAGTAACACACTTTTCTAAACTTTAGACTACTAAAGACTTAAGACTTTCTAAAACACAACCTTCTGAATACATTATTCCCGTCACTCACCGATATCCCTTTAGTAATTTGGTCATCACTTCCCAAATCACCTTGGATTTGTACAATCTTGGTCTCGTTAAAAAGATTACTGAATAACCTATATAATGACACTAAAATCAAGCCAAAAAAACAAATTTTGACCTTAGAAAACTTGGGCTAAAAATCAGTTTCAGGATTAACCTAAAATCATAAATGAACCTTGGCTTTCAAGCCTTATTACAAAAACAACCAATAACTAAAAACCCAAATTAACTCATGACTACTTTGAATTTGGCCCTCTTATGTGGAGGTACAGTACATACAAGAGTCTCTTCTTGTTGTCCGCATCACATTAACTAGGCCTGACATTGCTTAAGCAGTCAGTGTTGTTAGTCAATCCATGCATGCACCCTACACTAACTCATATGGAAGCTACTTATCAGATTCTCAAACACCTCAAAGGCTGTACAGGAAAAGGAGTGTTTTATTCTACTTATGGTCATCACAGAATGGAGGCGTATACAAATGCAAATTGGGCATGATTAGTCACTGATAGACGATCTAATACGGACAACATTGGTAGACTTATGTATGTACCCCCACATAATAGGGCTAAATATAAAACATATGTATTATGTTATGGGTTGTTTAGAGTTACTACGGGGTGGGAATACACATGTAATAAGGCCAATAGTGCAATTAGTGTGTTAGGATTTTAGTTGAGGGCATGCTTGTGTAATAGGCTGAAAAGCCAAGGGTCTTTTAGGGAAAATCAAGCGTAGTCGACAGCTCATGTAACAACACCTATTTTGTCCTCTAGTGGACCACCAAAGTCAACAAAATGGGGCCCATTAGATGTACTGGTTGACAATGCCTTGGTTCCCAAGGTTTCTAGAGTTTAAAAACAAGGAAAGTTTAAATTTTAGTAAGTCTTAGGTTTGGTATACCTTGGGCAACAATTTTTTAGGATTTTAGTAAAGTTTCTAATTTGTAGGATGTAAGCCTATATATTGCACCATTTCCCTATGTTTCAATTCAGTGAAGAATAGATAATTGTTTTGAATATTGGGTGTCCCCAAAGGTGTGGTTGTGGGCCCTCTTCTCTCTCTTCAATCTAGGGTCGGTGCCATCCAGGCCCCCCTATTCTTTTCTCCAGGAGAGCAGTGACTCCCTAATCTCCATCTCCTCTCTCTCTCTCAACTCCACGATTCCATCCATTCTTTCTTCCTTTCATCTCTTTCTCCAGATCTTCTTCTAAACTCCCCTTTATTTAGTCTTCTCCTATCAATCTTTCTTGTTGCTACATGAAGTGATTGGCTAAAACTTAAACCCTGTAGAAATAAAGTAATCACGAGTGAAGTATTCATGTATTTTCTAGTATAATCAGCCTCTAAAATTAAGATATTTTGATCTCTACTTTCAGTATGTTATTTTAGAATTGATTATCACTCAAGTACCTTGATGAGCAACCTTACTCTTGATTTAATATATGTTGAGTAAACCTTGCTACAGATTTTCTGGGTACATGAAGAACTGAAAATCGCACCCATTAAAAACCCCTTTCTTCTCTTTCTTTCACGATTTTGATTCCCATGTGATCCCCTTTAAAATCCCTCAAGCCCCATTGATTGTCCCTCTTCTTTGCCATGCTAAAATCAAAATATTACTACTTTTAGGTTTCTTCTTCAAAAATCAGGTTGGACTGATATTTTTATAATTTCATTCATCAAATCTTATCAAATGACCTGAAATTTGAACTGTAGAACCCTTGAATACGTCAGCAAATATCTTGAAAGTTTCATAATTTTATGACGCACGACCAGGGGTATTTTGATAATTTCATGGGTTCTGCCAGAAATTCCAGAATTGCCCTTATTGGTTCTTTTTCTCTATTTTCCTCTTTGTATCCCTTCTAAATCCCTCTATTCTCTTTCTGATATTCTATTATTTGTTTCTCTAAATTTCATGGCTACTTGTTCTGAAATTCAATTCTTGAGATTTGGTTCTGCATTATAATCTGACAATTATTGTGAGGCTTTTGGGGATTATCCAGAATCACAATCTATCTCAGGTTATTGTGATTTTGTGGGTGGAAATCTGGTTACTTGGAGTAAGAAACAGGCCATAGTGGCTGGATCCAGTGCTGAGGCAAAATTCAGATCCATGGCACATCGTGTGTGTGAGCTCTCATGGCTTAGACGATTACTGACAGAGTTGGGTGTTTCTGTTCTCATCCTATGGCCTAAAGCTGTGACAATAAATCAGCTATAAGTATTGCACATAACCCTGTACAGCATGATAGGACGAAACATATTGAAGTAGATTGTCATTTTATAAAGAAGAAACTGCCATGGGGATGGATTTGTACTCCTTTTGTGAAAGATCAACTAGCAGATGTTCTTACAAAAGGGGATAAATGGTGTTAGGTTTAATGATGTTGTAAACAAGCTAGGAATGCAAGATATACATTCCCCAACTTGAGGGGAGTGTAGAAGAGTATAAAGGCATTGTCTAGATGGTCAATATATCATTGTATACATATTGTATACGATATACAATCAGAATATATATAAATAAGATGTTGTGAGTGTAGGAGAATCAAACCTACACGATTTCACTTCCTAATTCTCTTCTTTTCATCTCTTTTTCTCCCTACCTTCTTCTTCCTATTCTATTCTGTGGTTTATTGCACGAATCAACTTCAACTCGTGTTGCCAAGATGCTGAATCTGTTAACCACTTGTTGATCCACTGCATGGAGGTGAGGAGAGTATGATCCTTCTTCCTAAAATTTTTTTGCTACCTCATGGATAATTGCCTCAGAACCTGTCAGAGGTAATCAGACTTGGGTTCTAGGTTTGAGCAGGACCCTAAGCAGTCGAGAAAAAGCATTGGGGAGGTTCCTGCCATTTGCAATACACTGGGACATTTGCAAAAAATACATGGGGGCATATGGGATGAATGGAACACAAGGGTTTTCAAAGAAATTAGCAGTGATTCCTGCAAAACTGCAGCCAGGATAAGGAACTTTGAACCATTTAAGAGATATCCGCAGTCAAAATTAACTTGCTTATCTGGAAAAAAAAAAAAAAAAAGCCAACTACCAACTACAGTATCCCCCTTGCTTGTGAGTTCCAAAACTCTTAACAAATAATAGACATACCTCATAGTTCACTCTTCACAAGAAAACCTGATCGGTTATTTACAATCTGCTAGCTCTTAAGGCAAACATCTTAATAGATGGATGCCAAATAAATCAAAATGTTGGAAAAGTAGCTTTACCAGTCAACCATTCCTAAGAAAATATTAAATTTTCCCCCTCAGCATGACCAAGTGCAGTTTAAACCTTCCAACGATAAGTGAGTTATGTGATCAAACGCCAGCATTTAACAATGGCTCCAAAATATTCCAAATGTCAAGCACTAACAAAGCATTCGAAATGGTAGGTCTTCTTGAAATTAATGCCACGTGTAGCAATATTACCAATCAATATTAACTGACCCATCACACCCTCAATCTACTATTATAAACCTCACAAATGAAATTACAATGAGTAAAGCCTCCAATTGCAACAAAAACAACAGTCTCAGCAAACCGTTGAAGGTAAATAACAATAAGATGCCAGAAAATTTGAAATGCCACAACCCTCTGAATTACACATCGTTAAACATGACATAAACATAGTTCACCATAAAGGAGGATGCCCTTAAACTCTTTGAGAATATTAGACTAAGATCTCAATTTAGAACTCTAGAGCATGAAGCAATCTTGCCCTACAAAATGTAGTTGTTTCTCTCCTTCCACAAGTTCCAACAAACCGCAGACAGAACCATCCTCCATGAGATCCAACCATGAAGTTCCATGGCACCAAGATGTAACTCATTGATAGGATCCAACATATGCCTCAAAAATACCCAATAGGCAACAAAACGTGAAGGAAACTTCAACCATAAAGCCTTAGCGAATCCACAATGGATCAAAGACAATGACACACTTTCTGTCCTCTATACAAAGAAATAATGGTAAGGCACATCCACCCATAAACAAGATGGTCTACTGCTACAATTTTATCAAAGGCTGCTTTACAAATAAAGAAAGCCACCTTGCTAGGAACATGACTACCCCAAAACCAATATGGCAAGAAAGTACTAAGCAAGGGAATATTGAATCTAATGTTCATACTTGTGTTCATTTCACTCATTGGATATGATGTAAGCAAGAAGGAGACTCAGATTACGAGAAACTCCATCTCCAAATTCAGTCATCTTTACTCCTTGGGCCTTCAAAAAGAGAAACCCACATGAAAGCACAGGCAACAATAATGAGTGGAATGGGAACAGGACTAGGATGGCTCTATTGGCAATCTCTCCCTTTTGACAAAGACCATCATGAAGGCACAAGCAACAATAATGACAGAAAAGATATCCCTTCAAAACAATTTTCCCCTTGAAAGAAAAGAATAGAATAGACTCGAAAAATGTCATAGCCATAGATACAAATCATTGTGAGAAGAACGGTAAACATTTGTATCCCTTTAGAGTCACAACATATCCTACAAACACATATTTGAGGGCCTTTGGGTTTAGTTTAGACTTGCCAGACTTAGGCACATGGACAAAACATACACAACCATATATTTTTTAGGGGAAAAGAAATAGCTAATAAGGTGAGGAGAGATGTTCAATTGGAGATTTCAATTCAAGCACACGAGAATGCATCTTGTTCATCAAGTAAGCAGCAATTTGAAAAGCTTCAAACTAAAAGGTCTTAGAAACATATATGGTGAACAAAACAGTTCTAGTGATACCAAGAAGATGGTATTTTTTTTCTCCTTTCTACCACCCCATTTATTTAGGTGTACTTGGACAGGTGTTAGGTGGTCTAATGAACAATACTAGACTTAGTAAATTAAGAAGAAAAATCTTCTAACATATATTTACCTCCATAATAAAAAATAAAAATAAAAAAGAATACAAAGTTTGACAATTCACTTTTACACTTTGAAAGATAAACCAAGGTGGGTCAAGAGAAATCATCAACCAAGATAACAAAATACCAAGAGCCAAACAGCGAAACAGTAGGGACTAACTCACCCTGGAGTTTGACCCAAAAAAGGACTCTTCTCCCTCCTCGTTCCCTCTCCTCCCAGCTGACTCGAATATGGAAGCAACAAATGGCAAAATCAATCTCCTCTCTTCAAACTCCCTTCACCCCCCCACCCCACCCCACTCTCTGCACATATCTTTCAACCCTATCTCATTCTTCCTTTTTTTTCAATTACACAAACTTGGCCAGTTCAAACAAACTCAAGCAGGCTGTCAAGTCGGAACGTCATACAGACAATTTCAAGGTGACTAACCTGCCTAGGAGACTGATTCCCAATTTAGCCAATTCGGCTGACCACACTGGTTCAGAATTAATAAAGATGATCTAATGCTTGAATCTCATCAAAAGGACAATGCTAGTTTATAGTTCACAAATAAATATAACAAAAGATAGCATAAAACTCTTGTACATCGTAAATTATTTTATTTTTATTAGTTATTTAATTTTTTGATAAAAGAAAATTTTCATTAAAAAAGAGAGAGCAAATTTCCGTCCAGGATGGTGATCAGGGCACTAGGTGACTTCATTTGGAATAAAATGGGTGGGAATTTGAAATTTCATCTAACCCCAGCCCATTTTATTCTGTGTGAAGTCACCTGGTATCCTGGACACCAAATCCTGGACAGAACATCTATTTCGTTTATAAAAAAAAAAAGGTGTAAAATTCTTTTATTTTATTGTTTATTACTTGTAAAAAAAATCTTTTTTTTTTCTTCTAGTTTCACTAAATAATAGGATTATAGAACCATTAATCATTGAAAACTAAAATATTCCATTATGGGATACATTGAGACAACAAATGCTTGGATTTGTCATTTAATGGTTCACTATACACAGATAAAGAGCTCCAAAAACATTAAAACAAGGATACCTTGAAAACTTGTTCACATTCAAACCTACAAACCCCTTCTCACCCACCAAACCATCACCGGGTGAAATGGTTGTGGTATGATCTTTACAACAGAGTGGTTGGGGTTTCAAGTCCCCTACACAGCATTTCCAATGGATTGATGCTTGCCCCTCCCTGTCAGTGGTAGTGTGGGTTTGCCCTATGTAGCAGTAGCAGGCTCAAGTAGCTTACCCAAAAACACCCCTTCTCACCAAATTAAACTTCAGTCTCCCATGTTTTCTGATATAAGGTTTCTTACCCTCATTATAACTTCAATAACCTAAACTCCAAACATCAACTGAGGCAAAATAATATCCACAGCTCTTCATAAACCATGAACTCTTTCTCCAACTCAATTGACATAGCCCCTACCCAAACATAACCTGAACACGACATACCTACCGGCAGGATCAACCAAAATTATATCTAAACTCCGGTGCTTGGACTTTGCTAAGATCAGTCAATCATCTCACAACAGTTCTCATTTACTCTTAATCCACATTAACCAAGCTTGCAGTTGGAGAAAGAACTATCCAAATTGTGTTGATTTAAAATATTTTAGTCCATAAACATTGCATGCAGCAAAACCAAAGCTTAAACATTTCAATTGGCAGAAGATTTGTAATAACACTATAAAATCAACTACATATTGATGCAGGATAACTAACAACTTGGTCTAAAAGCTCGAACTGATAGAGAGAGGCAAATCAATCCCTTTATCTTATAACCTAGGCTAGGCTGGCCGAACCCTCCTTCATGAACCTCACCTCACACAAGTCGCCCCACCTCGAGTGTGCCACCGTCTCACATAGGCTGCCCAAATTACTCGAGCCCGTATGAAAATGCTCCTGCATTACATATGATGAGAGAGATTTTCACTGCCTGCATCCATCTTCTTCAGTCAATCCCATGTCAACCCTACTTGCACCCTAAATGTTTCTTCCACTCCCATAGTAAGTTGATATTTTTCATCAAGGCTTTAGTATCAATTCAACCATGGAACGAAAGAAATTATTTAAAGGTTTCTAGCCAATATACTTAATGTAGATCCAAATCACACACAAAATCTCTGAAAGACAAAAAGATGGAAAGAACTTTTTCTTTGTTGAAACTTAGATCCTTGTGAGCAATATAAATGAAAATCATGCAACCAGGACAAGCTAAGGCAGTTAAGCAAAACCAGATACTACTAAAAGAACTATATCCTGAGTTGCAACTAACATAGTTAAGAATGTCATGCACCTTGACTGGAAAAGTTCCTGGTGGAAGTGTTGTTGTAAGTAGTTCCCTCAATCGACGGATTGCCTTGACCTTGTTAGCAAGAATGTCAAGCAATGGTAGAAGTTCTTCGGTCTGGAGCGAGAAGTTGGGAGAGAGCCATAGAGTAGGTCTCAATCCTTTCTTGTACTCACTTTCACGGTTGCTATCTTTGCGTCGATGTCCATTGTCAGAACTTACAGAAGGCTTTTTCATATCCCTACTTTTCCGCAATTCATCCCCCCTTACAGCAATCTCTACAGAGTGTCTTCCCTGTTTGCTCTGAACTATGGATGGAGAATCCCCAAGGAGATCACTTACCTTCTCCTCCACACAGAGCGAACTTCTAGGCAGAGCTATCTTCTTTTGCCCTTCATGCTTTGAATCCCACTTTCTCCAGCCATCAAACCACCCTTTCTTCTCCTGCTTCACCTCACCACTGCTACAGCTTTGCAAGTCTTCAATAGGGGTTCCCCGTTCCTCATAGCAACTATGCCGATGCCCACTAATCCCATTAGAGAGACCATCCTCGGTTGTCAACTCTGATGAATCCATTTTTAGTGCAACTTCTAATTGCCTCCTCTCATCCTCTGTCAAGAGGTCATCATAGTCCTCACTCTCTGCATCATTCTCATTGCAAGCTGAGAATAACTCGTCATCTGTCATAGCTCCAGGGACCCGCCTAGACTTGACACTCACCACCACATTGTTCATATCATACACCTTAGCCTTCCATGGGCCAACCATCTCCGTTTTCTCCTGCCTTCTCCATGTCAACTGCGGTAAGAGCACGGCCTGAGTCACATCAATCCCCGGCCTGAAGATATTAGTCTGAGACATTGCAGTTACTTCCTGCTGGACCTCTGCTTCAGTAGCCTCAGAACCAGCACCATCCAGAGCATTCATCACCTCCTTATCCTTGTGTGAAACCATACACAATGACCCAGGAGTGATCTTCCCGTCCTCCGACCCATCCCCAAGGAACAAAATACTCTGATCTGACCTCTGAATCCTGAAACCATCAAAACCAGCCAAAGTCATATCCGCCCTCAAATTCGACCCCCTCTTCCAAATCTTGTAGGTGTCTGAAGGTGCAATCCTTGATATGAAAGGGATCACAGAGCTCTCAAAGTGGAACGTGATCTCCATGTAGAAATCCCTCATCCTCTTCATAGTCCCTATCAGCCGAGGAAGCCTACGACACCATTTCGCCCATGCCAATGGCTGGTAGTTCCTCACTATCATCTTAGCTATCCCTTCTTCCCTGTTGCAAATTGCTTCCTGTAGAGGGCTCCAGCCCTTTTCGTTCTGCAAGCTCCAGTCCGCCCCTGCAACCATCAGCATCTCAGTCGCAGTCTCATCACCGAGTTTGACAGCCAAGTGGAGAGGAGTTTCTCTGTTAGGAACATCCCGGCGGTCAATCACAGCAGAGATGGCATCCGCCTTCTCTTCTTCTGCAAACGAAGCCGCCTCAGTCCGAATCTCAGCTGGGTTGCAGAGCCGTGGGAGATTGCCAAGTATCTGCCTGAGAGCAGCATAATCCCTCGTGGCTACAGCCTTGTGCACGGGGCTGTTAGCATATTTTGAAGCATCGATTGCCGCCATGTCTCAAGAGCTTGAGGTCAATCCGGAATTCCGATGCAATTAAACCCGATTCATAATCATCCAAAATTACCCACAAGAGCAACAAGAACCCTCCCTCCAAATCAATGAAAATGATGAATGAACTTAAATTCCAGTCAAAATCATCGCCGAAGAACCAAAAACACCTCAAATAGGATCAGACCCAGTAAAATTATGCACAAAACCCCCCAATTTCAACAGAAGAAACTTTAAATGAAATCATTAGAATTCACAATCATCCCTCACAAATAACAAATTTTCCACCAAAATGAATCAGACCCAGTTCAATAAATATCCAGAAAACCCAGAGAATAACAAGAACTCACCAACACAGGGCGCCCAAGCCGATCCGAATTAACGAGAACGAATCCGGCCGGGGTCCCAAAACAAAAACCCAGGTTAGAAATCTCACCTTCTACCTCTATATCCCAAGAATCAAAACCTCTCCAAAGTCCAAAACGAAAAAATGTTTAGAAACCGAAACCCACTTCCCTCTCTCTCCTCTGATATCAGAAATAGAACCAGAGATGCTTAAGATCCAACACAGATCAGACAAACCCAAGAACATGCATGTGGGTGAGAATATGATAACCTGGTAAAGAAATGGAAAGGATGCAGAGTCAAGAAAGGATTGCAAGAAAGAAACAAAAACCCACCAGTCAAGTAAAGGAAAACCGCGTTTGTAACAAAGGAGAAGAATAAGTGGATATCAAAAAGAACCAGAAAAGGATCCAACTTACGGAACTACTGCAAAAAAGATTAAATTTTTTTTTTTTTTTTTTTTTTTGAAATGGGTCGTTATGATACCTGCTTCGAGGCTAATTGGGCAGGGCTTGGCTCCATTTTACCTTGAAATAAAAGTAGAGAGAGAAGAGAGCATGTGATGTGAAAGAGGGACAGAGGGATCTTTCCTTTCGTATTTCTTTCCAATTTTCAGGTAAAGGCAAGTTCCATTTATCTCCATTTGGAATGAAGAGAAGTTCCACCATTCTCAATTCACCACATGACACGATTCCAGAAAAGGGTATTCTGGTAAGTACACATGGATGGGTGACCTAAGTTGGCCAGGGTATAGCTGGATTATTTACAGAAAATTACTATTACAAGCACGATATTACCGTATTAGGGCATTGGACTTGTACGAGGTAACCTCAGCCCATTCTTCCTGGGGCCAGATTAGAAATGTCCAACCCAAACACAATTCAAGCTAATAAGGCAAGTGGGCCAAATGGGCCCGTTCATTTTGGGCACCGACTACAGCAAACCAGGTTGAGTTTCAAATATTCGACACGGGATGGTCCGGTGGACCGGACTTGGCCGGTTTGCCGACAAGGACAAGAAAAAGAAAAAGGAAACCTCCCTTGGTCCTTCCAAGAAGATCCAAGGTCAAAAATCAATCAAATTGGATAACTACAACCATTCCATGAATTGCCTTCCTTTTGGAACTTGTGAAAACTCAGTCAAGGGGCTTAGAAGAAAAGTCTATGGATTCTAATCTCAAAGTTAATACTGGTCAAATGATTGGGACTCTCTTGTTAATTAGACTTCTTTGAACGGGTAAAAACTCGGTCAAATAGGTAGTCACCGGGGGGTGGACATGTCAGTGCCGAAAAGTAATTTCACTTTTTGGAGGGGTGCTTATCACTTTTCAGTGTCCCCGCTACCTGGTCCTGCACATACATTATGCACAGATTTTGTGTGCACAAAAACCGGAGTGGTCTTTAACTCATTTTACAATGACCCTTTAATAATCTAATGGATTATAGTGATGGTGATGGTGATGCACTAGCATCTAACATATTTCACAACATCTTCAATAATCACAATAGGCCCTGTGAAGACTTAGATCTTCTACACTCACGGCATCTCATCCTATATAAACAGCACTCAACTACTTGACTTGTTACCCAACTTGCTAAGCAAAGAATATTAGAATTGTAATAAAATTTTTCAATAGCCATAGGTCTTGAAAAAACAATCTCCCAAAAACCCTAAGCATGAGCAGAGAATGTTATAGATTTTTATTTACAACATGTCTTGTGTAGAAGTTGAGTATACAAAGCAAATAAGGAATAAAAGATTGCAAGGTGATGACAATGTATTTAGCCCGAGAGAATTGATCGAGCGAAACATGATACAGTGTGATGGAAGCTCGTCAAAATGCTTCATTGACGAACAACCAAGACAACCAAGGCAGAAGGGAAATCGAGGCTACCAGGATCGCTGCCCTAGAACAGCAAATACAAAACCTCAACCAGAGCATAGAACGGATCACACAACAAAATCAATAACTAAATCGAAGACTCATGAAGTGGGAAGAGCACAAACATTCCGATGATAAGGAGTTACACAAGACTACCCACCCGGAGCACGAAGTGGAACGAGATGATGAACAAGAAAAGTAAGTGGATAGCCATGGCCCCAGCGCTCCGGTATCCCATCAGACCAATGGATTGAGGGAAGGATGAATAACAATCAAGCAAGAACAAAGGATACAGAGGATGCCAAACCAGTTAGCCATCATGATGGAAACGATTAAGGGAAGAGCTCCCTCTATAGTCAAGGCCTTGATACAAAGGATTGATCTTCCTTTCTCTTCGGCAGTCATGGCCTGTCCACTCCCCAAGAAGTTTAGAATCCCCCAGATGGAAGTCTTCAATGGGAATCGAAACCCCTTTGATCACCTTGAGACATACATGATCTTGATGCTCCTGCATAACTACTATGATGGAATCATGTGTAGAGCTTTCCTACCAGCATGGAAGTGGTTTGGCAACCTATCTCCGAGCAACATCGACTCATTCTCGGAGTTGAGCCAGTTGTTCGCTAGTTATTTCATTGGAGGGAAACGCTACCGGAAGCCCGCCACCTACTTACTCAGCGTCAAATAGTTGAAATAAGAGTCGTTGA
Organism: Platanus orientalis; assembly: GCA_025762735.1. Taxonomy (NCBI): domain Eukaryota; kingdom Viridiplantae; phylum Streptophyta; class Magnoliopsida; order Proteales; family Platanaceae; genus Platanus; species Platanus orientalis. Next base: position 8,359,400 of record JAOXJP010000001.1, read on the forward strand.
GAGACTATGTCTCTAAGTTCAATCAAGAGGTGTTATAGGTAGATGATGCAGATGAAAATGTAGTACTGACGGCCTTTATGGGAGGATGGTTACCCACCAAATTCCTATTCTCCCTCTCTAAGTCACCTCCCAGTAATATGGTCGAGTTGATGCTCCGTGCCCAAAAGCATGTGAACGCCAAAGGCACCATGGCCGCTAGACGGGACAAAGGGGCCGACCCCAAAGAGCAGTCGAAGAGGAAAAGAGAAGAACAACCCAGAATTACAAGACAAGATTCCAGAGCCAAAGTCATGCTCGACCATGAGGTCAAACAAAGGGAAGTCGGGACCCTAGCTCAAAGCACCCGAGCCTACACTCCCCTCAACTCACCCCTCGAGCAGGTGATAATGTACGCGCGGAATGATCAATCATTGAAGTGGTATGAGAAACTCAAAACCCCTAAGGAAAAGATAACATAAAGGAAATACTGTCAGTTTCACCGAGACCATTGCCATAACACAAAAGATTATTTTGACCTGAAAGAATAGATAAAGGCGTTCATCCAACAGGGCAGATTGAGGTGATTTGTTACCAATTGCCCATAATCCCATTCGAAGGTAGACGAGGGACCCTCGGGCAACAAAAGCCCTGAGCTAGAGGTTCTTAGAGAGATAAAAGTCATCGCATGAGGACCAACTACAGGAGGAGAATCAAATTCAGCTTAGAAAGCCCATTTATGGAAATTAAGAGCGCTACAGAAAGAGGAAGTCTACTCAATCAACAAACCGTGAAAAAGTTCCTCAGGTCGATCAATAGGATATCACGCTCACTGAAGCGGATTCTTGCAAAGTGCAGCACCCACATGATGATGTCTTAGTGGTCACGTTGATTATTGCTAACCACCGGACTTGGAGAGTTCTCATAGACAATGGAAGCTCGACCGACATCCTATATTTGTCCACCTTCGAACAAATGGGAGTTGGGAAAGACAAACTTCAAATGATCACTGCGCAGTTGGTGGGCTTCACTGGGGACAAGTTGTATCCCGTAGGAGTAGTCACGCTCCCCGTAATAGCTAGGGTCCGGGCTCGACAGATAACCAAGGCAGTTGACTTCCTAGTAGTGCATTGTCCTTCTACATATAATGTCATTATAAGAATACCAACATTAAACCAAATGATGGTTGTAACTTCCACCTATCTGTTAGAAATATGTGTCCTGACAAAGTCATTCACATAAAATATAAGCATGATTAATTATTTATTTAATTAATAATTAATATACTATCATCACATGAATTTGTTTCTTTATATGGGTAATTATTTGATCTCATGAGATGAGATAGGTCGTCCTTAGGTAACATAGTAGGATGTCAGACACATTGGAATGTGTGGAGAGATCTAATTATCCAATTCTTGTAGACCTGAAAGTTTACAGCTATGGGTGATGCTGG
>JAOXJP010000001.1:8360931-8387666 GCA_025762735.1 Platanus orientalis
TATCTGTTTCAATCAATTTCCAAAGATGATTGTCATGGTATATAGGCTATGGATCAATGTCAACATCTGTCTATACCCGGGTAAACAGTCTTCTATGTCAATGGTTTCGGCCATTTCTGGTGAGGAGACCTGAGCAGAGCATATCAGGAAGTTTTTCGGCTTAACTCTGAAAGCCATGGAGATCATAAGGATCGGTGCTACGTATTCATGTTTTGTCATGTTACGTAGGCAATGGAACGATGACTGACATTTACCTATGCTCGATAGGCAATCTGTGATGTCAAAATTTAGCCATTTATGTGAGGTAGAGCCCTCACTGAACCTTTACGCGGCCTAATCTCAAGGTAAAAAATGATCGATGCATCATTTTCAATCAAACATTGTCATAAGAATGGACTTTGCTGGGGGTGATGATTTATCATCGAATTACTTTGCCAATGGAGCAGTCTTCAGGTTTCAAGTGCTTGCCATAAGAATGGATTTTGCTGAGGGTGATGACTTATCACCGAATTGCTTTGTCGATGAAGCAGACTTCAAGTTTCAGGTGTTTGCCATAAGAATGGACTTTACCGAGGGTAATGACTCATCACCGAATTGTTTTACCAATAGAGCGGGCTTCAGGTTTTAGGTGCTTGCCATAAGAATGGACTTTGCTGAGGATGATTTCTTATCACCGAATTGCTTTATCGACAGAATGGACTTCAAGTTTCATGCGCTTGCCATAAGAATGGACTTTGCTAAGGGTGATGTCTTATCATCGAATTACTTTACCGAATGAGCGGACTTCAAGTTTCATGTGTTTGTTGGTTCATGCTGGGAGATTTATAAGGCTCACTTCAAGATTATGGAGATCTTTAGGGATCAACATTATTCTGAAGGGACATTTACGCAATCCAATTGCTGAGGGGCTAGGGCCCAAATTCCTTAAGGGGCAGTGGCCCACATTTCATTGTAGAGGGGCCAAGGCCCAAATTCCTTAAGGGTAACGGCCCACATGTCATTGCGGAGGGGCTACGGCCCCATTTCATTTACTTGGGGCGACGACCCAATTTCATTGCTTAGGAGCCACGACCCAATCTCATTGTTTAAGGGCCACGACCTAACTTCATTGCTCGGGGCCACGACCCAATCTTGTTACTAGGGGGTCATGGCCCAATTTCATTTGCTCGGGGCCACGACCTAATTTCATTACTCAGGGGCCACAGCCCAATCTCATTGCCAGGGGCCATGACCCAACTTCATTGTTTAGGGGCCATGGCCCAATTTCATTGCTCAGGGGCCACGACCCGACTCTATTACTTAGGGGTCACGACCCAACTTCATTGCTCGGGGCCACGACCCAATCTTGTTGCCCAAGTGCCATATCCCAATTTCATTTTCTTAAGACCACAGCCCAATCTCATTGTCTAGGGGCCACAGCCCAACTTCATTGCCCAGGGCCACGGCACAATCTTGTCGCTTAAGGGCCACGGCCCAATTTCATTTGCTCGGGGCTGATGCCCTTATTTCTATTGCTTAAGGCCTCAGCCCAAATTCCTCTAACTAAGGGGTGACACATTAATCTTTGTTTCAAGATTGGTACGGGATGAGACTTTGTTTTAATATTTTTAGAGATGATGTATCATCTCCAGTTTTGTTTGGTCGTAAATGGCATTTACTAGAGATGATGCTTCATCTCCATTTTTATTGGGAGGTGATAAGTCATCTCCAATCACAATTGATGGGAGATGACAAGCCATCTCCGCTTTTCCTTAGGTGGATGATGTATCATCTCCAACTTTGCATGACCATGAACGGCGCTCTACTGGGGATGATATTCCATCTCAACTTTGTTTTGATTGCTTCTTGATCCCAGAGTTGTCAACAGCTATGCAAAAAACTTTTGTAATGAGACGAGAAATGCTCTGCAAGGTTGACAATGTTGTTTGATTGATGATTGAGCTTTGAGGCATGGATCGGCTAGACTTTGCATTTGCCTTTGTTTTTTAAAGAGGTTTTGAAAATTTATTTTCCTGAAATCTTCCGTCAATCTTTGAAAAACTGGGCCCCTCAAGGTCTTTGAACATTAGAGACGACCTATTGCATTACTCTTGAATAAATAGGGTCATAGGGTCATATTTTCATATACTATGACATCATGCCTAGTCCAAGAAAGGTGTGAAAGGTTTGCAAGTTTTGGGTGTTGAATGTACTTTTCTTGAGGGAATGAGATTACAGACCTATGTTTAAGTTCTTTGTTTTTATTTTGCCAAAGATGGTCTTTGATGATGTATGCTCATGACTTGATTGACTTGACTTTGACTTAGGGTGTCATTTATGGTTTTCACCCTAAGTGTTGACTTAACTTTGATCTCATTTTTGCCCCTGTTTACCAGGACTGGGTCAGAGTGCCGTTTCTGATTTTTACCTGAGTTTTTCAATATTTTTTTCTTTTGTCCCTTTTTTGCCCCTGTACTCAAACAGGTTTGGGCTTTTTGGAAGGTGACTGGACGAGGTGTATGCTCTTGTTCCAAGTTGGTTGAATGCTTGACTTGTGTATTGTTGACTTTTGCTTAGAATTTCTTGAAGTGTTAAGAAGCTTGCACAGTTGCTTTACTAAATACGTGGCTTTATTGAAGACTTCAAGGTCTGCCTTTGAGTAGGCAAGGTTTGAAAGGGTTCAAAGATACGGTTATGAATGGATCTGGCTTAGAGGCTGATTGCAAATTGATAATTGCGGTTCTCTATAGAATGCCTATTTCTTAAAGAAGATTATGGTTCTGTACAAGATTTCCATGCTTTGTAGAAAAATCATAGTTCTTTATAAATTTCCATGTTTTGAAGAAAATCATGGTTCTCTATAAAATGCCTGTGTATTGAAGAAGATTATGGTTCTGTACAAGATTTCCATGCTTTGTAGAAAATCATGGTTCTTTATAAATTTCCATGTTTTGAAGAAAGTCATGGTTCTCTACAAAATCCTTATATGTTTTTTGAAGAAAATCATGGTTCTTTATAAGTCTTTCTTTTTCTTTGCTTTTCTTTTCTTTTCTTTTCTTTTATTGACCCATTGATTTTTTTTTGTTTGGGATTTGTAGGATTGAACATGATTATGGAAGTGCAAGAGTTGATAGGTGGGATAATGTTTCAAAAAAATTACCGTTCAAGGTCTTTTCATTTCAAGCTTTCATGGCAAAAGTCAATTTTACAGTAGTCAAGCAAAGAATCTTTTGACTTGGTCCAAGTTTACAAATCTGGGGAAGTCTTCCCCGTCAATGTTTTTCAATAGTAGTGTCCCACCGGACAGCTTTTGTTTGACAATAAAAGGTCATTCATAGTTTGGCCGAGGTTGCCCTCATGGTGTCTGCTCATGTAAAAGGACCTTCTTGAGAACTAAGTCTCCTTCCTCAACATCTCTAGGTCTAAACTGCTTGTTGAATGTTGTGGCCATGCGCCTCTGATAGGCTTGTCCATTGCTCATTGCTTGTAGTATCTTCTCATCAACCAGGTTCAGTTGATCATGTCGAACCTGTGCCCATGCGAACTCTGGAATCTTTGCCTCAGCTAGGACTCAGAGACTTGGAATTTCAACTTCAATTCTTTGCCCTTGTTGAAGTATGAATTAAAGTTCTATAAGCCATCAGTGCAGACGGCAACATTTCGTGCCAGTTAGAGTGATTAGCAGTCATTTTCTATAAGATTTTCTTGAGGTTCTTGTTAGCTGCTTCTATTGCTCCTAGAGGACAAAAATGTCCTGCAATAAAATAAGAGTCGAATGATACACAAACTTATATAAAGGAAAACAATGTCTGTGGGAAAAATAAATGTCCAATTTAAATCTCAAAATTTCAATATGTTCATATAAGTTGAAAGTTACAAAAACTCTTCTTGAGACAAATAATTTCTAGGGTCAAAAATGTCTTAAATTAACAAAACAATGTGGATACAAAGGCTTATGTTGAGATTACAAACTGTTTCTCTCAACATAGCATGGCCTAAATATGGTCAGTGTAGGGCACTGAGGTTGGTGACTGGCAAAGGTTAAGCGTAGGTTCCAGTAGAAACTATTCAACCAATACATTGTCAAGAATCAAGGAGACCTGGGTGAGGTATGTCATTCTCTCTCGATGTCACCTTAGGAATTGCTCAAAGCAACGATTCTAACCTAAAAGAGCAAAGAAAGGGGTTCAAGTTAGTGTATCTCTTCACGTTTATGCTCATTTCTAGAATTATCGCAGGCGTAGAAGAACAGACTACGTGTAGAGGGGGACTCTATCTTTAAAGCTGCAGATGACATCATTTCCCGATCCATAAGATAGTCTTCTATGGCCTAAGAAGTACTATAGGATCATCTGGAAAACCCATGTAGTCCTCCAACTCCTTAAAATAAGAAATCTTAAGATGAAACAACCATCCTTCAACCATAGGGTGGTAGTTTGAGCGAGGGATATGGCATGAAAAGTGTGTATTGAACATTCTCATAAGTACGAGAGTCTGAGTATCAGGTACAGGCCAAGAAGGGAAATTATCCTATTTAACAAAACATGAAACCACTATAGAGTATCGAGGTTCGATGATATGATTGTAGAGAAGATAAGATGCGATCATGTCGAAGAGGGATAAGCACAAATTGATGTTCATAGTTGGTATTTATAAACCCACTGAGGAAAGGGTTAACAAAAAAGTAACGAAGATGGTTCGGTTTTCCACACAAAAGCCGTCGTTCATTCTACTCGAGATTATCAGAAGTTGAGCAAATCCTGGAAGAAGTTAATGCTAGAGGATATTTCGTCTTGAAAGTGACACCATTTTGGATTATCAAATCAAATCAGTTATATCCTTGGACGTGGATCACTAAAAATAATTAATGCAATTTGGATGCATAAACCCGATGCAACAGAAGAAGGTTACACATGTTTAGTTAAGATCTAAACTAGACATGAGTTGAGGGGGCATTTGTTGGCACCATCATAAAAATCCATTTACAAAGAAGTAACATGTGGATTTTAATAGATCCAGACACAAAGCCATAAGCAATGACACATGATAGAGTTAGCAATAAGACACGTGTCATGACAACCGGCATACAACATAGATAAATCACCATTTACACGAAGCAAGCTTGGCGAGGCCACTATGTACTCCACTATGGGCAACTACCACAGCATAAGAAAGTTGTTGCAACAACAAAAAAAGAATCGAATGGAAGGAACCACTCAATAACATGGAGGAGTTACATCCATTGTAACTATTTGGCTTGGTATAAAAATGTAGGAAGAAGAGGAAAAAATGATCCAATATCAACATCAAATTTTATTTCTATTTTGGAGTAGGAATAATGTAACTTAATTTGTAATTTTCTTTGAGAGTGGATGAACTTAGTTCATTCCTAATTTCTATCATCACCTTATTTGATATCGAGTAGAGCAACCCCTTTAAAGAGGTTCGTGATCCCTTGGATCAAACGAGACGTTTGTATTATTCTGTCATTTAGTTGCATTAACGAAATTTGACATCTTTTCAATTCTTTCTTTTTGAAGTCTCAGAAAAGTCCTTTTTAATTAGACATGTACCAAACTTGGCCCAATACTCCAGAGTACCCAAACCTGGGACAACTTGAAGAAAGAAAAAAAAATTTCAGCAAACAATTATTAATGGAGAATAGTAAACTAGTGTATTTTTGTGGAGAAACATCTCAAAGAGGCATTGTTCTCGCTTTATTACGGTTCAAAAATGGAAATGCTATGATTTATTGGTGTTTTTGGGTGCTGTATTAGTATCGTTGAAGAAGAAAAAGAAGACAGAATATTTGGGTTGACTGCCACTTCCTGAATTCACGCTTAGATGTTGCACTTCGAAGGAGGTTGACCTCGGCTTGGCCCACTTTACAATCCAATAAGCGCCCTTTAATTTGCATGTCAAGCAAAATACCCTTTTCATTTTTAAAGGTTGAAAGATAATGTTATTTTTTACTTTTTAAATATGAAAGTTATTCCAACTTTTATAACCTTTCTTATTTCCTTGATATGACTTTAGCAGATCTTATTTGAACAAAATGAGTGTAACCAAAGTGTGACCTGCACTACGGATTGACATGTTGACGCATGATGTGTTTTTGAATTTTGTCTCGGGTATTTATGTTTTGAATGGTGCACTTTTATCCCCATACATACTACTGTGTGTCGTTCTATGATGTGATCACAAGAAATTAGCTCCCTTTCTTATGTGTAAAATTGGTGTGACCACACCATGGATTGACATGTGGTATATATAATGATTAAAAAATAAAAAAACTGAATTCAAACATAGGAGTGCCAATCATTTACAATTTGAAAACTCTTTAAGGTCCGAACGGTCATATAACAGCCACAAACGTGGTTGTCACAAAGTCCAAAATTTGAGGTGCCAAATCACACCTATATTTGTGGGATGTGGCTATGATAGGCCCTCGTCGTCGGAGCTTTAAAGGCATGATATTCTCTTCCACGCCCCATGAGACAAGACACAAGGGGGTGGGGTCCATTCACTTTTGGGGGTGAGGGGGCATCGCAGAGGATATCAATCCTCTTCAAAGGGCTTTCAGATGAGGAAGAAAATGTCCCGTCTGTGGTTCATGGTGAATTATAAGATGACACATATTGTGTATGGGGTTCAAGAAAGTGTTTCAAGTGTGAAAAAAGAGACACCAAATTCAAAAACACATCATGGGTCCCACCCCCCTGTGTCTTGCCTCATGGGGTGTCAAAGAGGATATCAACCCACTATAAATTGCTTTCAGATGAAGAGGAAAATGTCTTGTTTGTAGTTCATGGTGAATTATAAGATAACACATATTGTATACGGGGTTCAAGAAAGTGTTTCAGGTGTGAAAAAAGAGACACCAAATTCAAAAACACATCATGTGCCAATCAATGGCAGACTTATATAGGCTTGTCTCGACGTAGACAATCATTCTCCCTCAAACTACAGCGGATTTCCTCCAAAAAATAGTTAGGCAAGGATGTTTTGTCCAAGATTTGGCGTCCAGGACACTAGGAGACGTCATATGGAATAAAATGGGTCTATAATGCATTTTATGTCAATCCCACAAAGATTATCAACCAATAAGATAAGAACAAGAACAGGTTACCTTTCCTTTGACAACTAGTTTAATGTGTTGAGTTTGATTCAATTTAAACAAACTATTTTTAGATAAGGTTTTGATGAGGAGTCGTGAGACTAGATATGCTTCACACACCTCTGAACAAGTATATAAAAGGTTAATACAAGAATGAGAGAAGAGAGAAATTAGAAAATAATTATTTTCTAATTTGATGTGGGATATGGTCATATTCCTCTTTTATTTATACTTATCCAAAATTAAATAACTCTTGATATATGTAATGCTCATAAATGTAAAGATAAACCAATACAACTCTTTTTATACATACACAATTTTTCATGAGAGATAATAGATAAGGTTGTATTGATTGAAAAACCAGTAGAACTCTTCTCAAGGAATTGCATATTTCAATAAGACTCTTCTTGAGAAGTTGTGATATTTTCTAACCATCACAACCTTTTTTCAAGGAAAGCCACTATTTGTACCTCACTTTTTTTAAGCACACCTCCACCTCTCTTTTTTTTTTTTTTTTCCTTTTATGCCTCTCCCCAACCCCCTCCCCTACCTAAAATACCCCTCCCTCTATCCCACACCCCTACCCCTCCGGTGGCAAGCCCCACCCCTCTCTCTCTCTCCCTTCCTCTCCTTTTTTCAGGGGCTAAACAAGTCCCCAAAAAAAGGAGAGGGAGAAAGAGAGAGAGAGGGAGGGAGGAGGGGTGCGGGAGAGAGAGAAAGAGAGGGTGCGTGAGAGAGGGAGGGGTGGGTTGCTGCCGTTGCTAGATGAGCCACTACCGTTCCTGAAGGTGGTGGGTTGCCGCCAAAGGGGGGGTGTGGGATAAAGGAAGGGGTATTTTAGGTAGGGAAAAAAGAGAGGGGGAGGTGTGCTTAAAAAAAAGTGAGGTGCGAATAAAAGCTCCATTTTTCAAGGGACTACTTATTTTGGACATAGTTAATCATGATGACCCCTACGTTTCAACATTTTTTTCCAAATGAGGGTTCTTGGATAGAACATCCTTTCCCAAAATAGGTGCCCAAAAAGAAACAACAAATTTAAAAACATAACATATATGACTCTCAAGGAGATTGTCTACAATTTGAAATCCTTCTATAGTTCAAATGACATATCAAAACAACAAAAGTGAGTGTCAACTGCCACCCACAAAGTTTGAATTTCAAATAATCAAATAACATCAACTTTTGTGGTTGTTATGGCCTCGTAGGAACTATAGAGGGATTTCAAGTTGTATACCATTTTTTTTATGTAGTGCATGTCATACATCCTCTTTTTTGGGCTGTAAATAGGGGTGACAATGTTTGACATGACCCATGAACCTAACACGAACTTAACACAAAATAATCGGGATAGGGTTGATTGTAAACATGTTTTGGGTCGAACATGTTGACCCACTTTGACACGATTAATATATGGGTCAGGTTTGGGTTGAGTCATATAGTAGTATACCCTTAACTTGACACAACACGAATATGACCCACCAACATGAATTACCACATAACCCATAAACCCAACTTGAAATAATTGAGTTAAGGTTGATTGTAAACATGCTTCGGGTCAAAGCGGGTCAACCTACTTTGACACGATTAATAAATCGATCTAGTTAGGGTTGAGCCATATAGTCATATACCCTTATCTTGACACAAACAAAAACTCAATCCTCCAACACTAATTACCACCTCTAGCATTAAATAAAGATTTTCCAAGTTGAACTTTTTTTTTTTTGGTACTAGGCCACATGGGTCTTTAACTGCTCCTAACCGCTTGAAGCAGGACTGGGCTGACATCGGTCTGAACAGAGATCTCGAGAACTTTTGCATTGCTCCCCCACGCCCTCCTCTCCAGGGATTAGACCCTGGGTCTTCTATGTGGAAGACAGATACCTTAGCCGCCAGAGCACCAGGGCGTTGGTATTTCCCAAATTAAATTTGATAAGGGTAAAATGGAAGAAAATTAGGTGCTTTTCAGTGGTGATGCATCACCCCCCTTGGTGCCGTTAGCATAGTTCTCACGAAATTCATTTACACCTAATCTAAGCCCAGGTAAAACGAGACTTCATGTAGCGCCAAAGCATGCAACGACCCTAAAGCACTAGGGCACTGTGTGTCACACAATGGAAAAGTGAAAAACAGCCAGTATAGGCACAAAAAGATGTGGTGGTTCACATGTTTCTCTATATGTCATGCAGCACCCCGGTGTGATGTACGGGTACAAAAAAGTTGTGGTGGTCCACTTGTTTCACTACGAGTCATTTAGTTCCCTGGTGCGTTGCACGGGTACAAAAAAGTTGTCGTCCACTTTGTTTCACTAACTATCATGTAGTTCCCTGTGTGCTATACAGGTTCAAAAAAGTTATGGTGGTTCACTTGTTTCGCTACATGTCACGCAGTGCCCCTGGCGTGGTCGCTAGCCGTTTTATGATTAGGGGGAGGGACCCTGGACTCAGCTAGTAGCTTAAGGCTCTCTTTGGCATGCAATCGCTGATTGTGATCTAACATCAGATCATAATCGGAATTGCTTATAGACTTCTTTGGTACGTGATTTAAAGTAAAATCTTTTCGATCAAGTTCGTGTTTTAGTGTCATTTATGATCACACTTAAAAGCGCGATCCACAAACTTGTTTGATCGTGGTCGAAGAGGGAAAAAGCGCTGAGCTTTTAAAAGCATGTGTTGTAATTAAGGTCATTTTGGTAATTTAAAAACAAAACATAAAACAAGGCTCCGTTATTTCCCTCCCATTGTTGAACGAGGGTTCTTCTTCTCATTTTTTGTGAGGATTTCTCTCGTTCTCTATTAGGGCTTCTCTCATTCTCTAGCAAGGCTTCTCACTAATCGTTTGTTAGATAGATAAAGCTTTCCTCGTCAAACAACCGTCTTGCTCACGGATCGGGAGAGAAAGAAATACCATGAATATTCAACAAAACATTAGAAGTTGTAGGTAAACAATGATATGTTTGATTTCTTTTAAATATTTTGGTGTTTTGATAGATTTATGACTATTTTTCAAGGTTTAATCATGAGAGATTTCTGTTTAATGATGAATCTGAGTTATTACATGGGGTGTTAAATATTTAGGGATTGTTTAAAGGATATAGAAGATTTTTGTTATGTCGGTTGAGGAGGTGGTGTTTTCAGATCACCATTTGAAACTAAACTGGTGTTTTATGAGAGGGCGTTGGTGGCAAATGTTTCCTTGAAAGAGGCTTTACTAAGTTGGTCTCTTATAGATAAAGTTTAAAAAATAGGGAGATTCATTATGTGGCCAACCACTTAGGTGTGTTGGATCGCATTCACTTTGTGTTGGACTGCATTCACTTCAAGGTTGTGTTCTGTAGACACACTTTTAAGGTATGCATCCTCACAATTCTGAAGGATGGTGAAAGTTGAAACTGTTGGAACTTGGAACAACTTGTTTATCCTGCAATGTTGGTTTTGCCAGCAGTCAAAGCCCAAGTGACCATACCAAAATAAATGTGAATATTTGAGTAATAGAAGTCTTATAGACACTTTTTGGCCACATCACATTTGTTTTGATTAAAAAAACCTTTCAGACAACCTAAATTGAGGTGAGCCCACTCGTTGGCTAGAATTTTGGGTGTACAGACATGTCAATGTATCATTTATACTTAACAAAAAAGTGCCTCACCAACTTGTTTGTTTATTAAGAAGACCATGATTATGCCCACAAACTTATTTGTTTTTATTTTTCATGTATTTCATATTAGATTTATGTTTAATATATAATAGTTAACTTTACAATCTTCACATTATATACTAAATGCAATGTTTTCATTTTAATCCATAGATTGTGTTTTCAAATTAGTATGGCCAAATAACTGTTACAATCTGATCTATGATCATCCTGATTACAATCTGTTAGTTTTAGATTTAGATTGCAATTACAAGAATCAAGATTGCATACTAAGGAGAGCCTAAACGCCAAAAGTATGGTCCTCTCTGCTTGCAAGTATTCTTGCACCTAGGAGAGACGCACACGTACCCTAAAAGCATTAGGATAGTGATTTTCACTTTTTGAGATATGTTTCACGTTCCTTACTCACAAGAAATCTTGTGTATAGATCTATCCAATCAGTCCATGACATGTGGCCTGATAAAGGTGTTTAGGTCAATACATACGGGACAAAGGAGGGTATTAAGGTACATATACATAAATATATGTGCATTTATCATTGTACCTTTTGTCAGACTGATATTGTGTCACATCAATGTGCACAAGAGGTCCGAGAATCTAACGTCGAGTTCCGTTTGGAGTGGTGCCATATCAAGTGCGCCACACTCCTGATGTGACCACTCATGAGCAGGAATCAAAAACCTCAAAAAAGTGAATTGATTCCACCCCCTGAGTGGTCCCATCAGGGGTGTGGTACATACGATATCATCCCGTTTGGAGTGCAGGGGGTGCAGAGTGTGAGGTCCCCTACTCTATCAATCCATTAAATATTCTGTCCATAATTTGGTGTCCAAGATAGTGTCCAGGACACTTGGGGACTTCAAATAGAATAAAATAGATGAGCTTTAAATGAAATTTCAAATTCACACCCATTTTACCCCATATAACGTCCTCTATAGTGTCCAGGACACCAAATCCTGGACAGAACATTTTCCCCCTCCATGGGCACACGTTTACAACAGTTCCAAATTCCAGCTCCTCACACCTCTTCAAATTTTAAAAACCCTTTTCACTTTTTACTGCCAATTCTGCTTCCTGCCAAACCCTCCCAAACCCCATCAGTTCGCCACAGCCCACCCCTACTATGCAGGCCGCCCTCTTATCACCGCCGCCCAACCCGGCCGCCGCCGCGGCGAAACCCTCATCTTTCCGCCACCACTACTGCGCCTTCCTGCGACGCTTCACTCCCCGAGCTTCTGCGGCCTCCACTTCCTCTGCTTCCACCGAGACCGCTCCACCTCCCTCTGTAACTACGGAATCCCCTCCCCATCTCCACAAGCTCAACAAGTACAGTTCCCGAATCACCCAACCCAAGTCCCAGGGCGGCTCTCAGGCCATCCTCTATGGCGTCGGCCTCTCCGACGACGACATGGATAAGCCCCAGATTGGGATATCGTCGGTCTGGTACGAGGGAAACACATGCAACATGCATCTTCTTAGCCTTGCCGAGGCCGTTAAAGAAGGCGTCAGGGAGGCTGGGATGGTGGGTTTTAGGTTTAATACGATCGGGGTCAGCGACGCCATTTCTATGGGTACTCCTGGAATGTGCTACAGTTTGCAGTCTCGAGACTTGATTGCTGATAGTATTGAGACTGTCATGGCTGCACAGTGGTACGATGGGAACATCTCTATCCCGGGATGTGACAAAAATGTAAGATTTCATTCTGATTTTCTTTTTACTTGATATCTTTTGTCTTTGTTTGGGATTCTGTTTCTGGGTATCAATGGAGTTTTTGGGTTTTTTTTTTTTTTTTTGGGTGTTGTTGATGAACTTGAAAGATTTGCTTTTTTCATTTGTTTCTGTCTTTTTTACTGAAATTTCAGTTTCCCTTAGTGAACTGGATGAGATGTTTACTTGGTACATTAATATGTGAGTGAATGGGGATTATGCACTTGTTTGGGCAGTGACTTTTTAAGTGGTTTGTATAATGTTGGGAAAAAGTTTAATTTGTCTATTTATTTTTACTTTTTTTGTCTGGTTTCAGAAATGATTTCAAATTTGGAGCTAGATAGCCTAAGGATTAAAGTTTACTGTTTAGATTTTGAAGTGTAATGAGCATGTAATTTGTCTCAATTATGTTGCTTAAAATGCACTTCATGGAAGTTTGAAGTTTCCGAAAAGGGCAATGCTAGATAGGGTGTCTAACCAGGCGGTGTGTTGAAGGTGCATTTGGGTTTGCTGGTGCTGAATTTGTTTGCACTGGGAGAAGTGAACAACAAACATCTTTTGAATGTGATGATAGGCATTTCTGAATTGTCAGATGATTTGGTTTGCTCCTAGTACCTGTATTGACTACTGGTGCTTGCTTCCAATGCATGGCAAGCTGAAATATGGTTTAGATCATGTTCTATACTGTAATTAAACAGTTGTTCGGCTATTTCTAGTTGACAATCTGGTGGTTTCTATTCATATTATCTGTTGTTTTCCTTACTTCAGGCCTATATATGGGGTAATGATCTGATCTAAAAGTTTTCTGAAGATTTTGTAATTTATTTTTTATCATCCATTTTACTTTTGCATGTACAATTGCTGTGGTAGGCCTCATCCTATTTATGTTTAATGAACAAAAGTTGACATTGGAAAAAAGAAAAAGAATCTAATGTCCATCTCTTCAATATTATCTGTTGTGTTTCATGATTGTGGCTAAACAATTGGACATCTATTTGGCTAAATGATGTATTAGTGCTTGGATATTTGAATTATGCTAGTAAAAAGTGTCCATTCAGAGTAATTTGCATTTGACTTCAATTGTTGATGTCTCCTGTTTTTTTGTCACTGTAAGTGTCAAGTTTCACTTATTTATTTTGAAATTGACGCTACTTATGCTCACAGATGCCAGGCACAATTATGGCAATGGGCCGACTTAATCGACCAAGCATCATGGTTTATGGTGGAACAATTAAGGTCAGGCGCCAGTTCTCTCGTTTACTGGAAGTTGATTTGTAGATGGAACTCATTTGTAGTTTACATTCATTATGCTCATATTTGAATGTTAAAACTTATGGTTTGTTTTTCTTTTGGCAAGTATCAATGTCTATAACTTTATCCTGAAGTCTTTATTGAATTCCTGGAATTTGGTGCTTTCTTAAAGAATTTTATGGTTGAAAGTTGTCATCTAATTATGGGGCAAGAAATTTTTCGATGTTTTGTTGTTAGAATTTGATAGAATTGCGTTAGATTATAGATGATTTTCTTTAAGGTGAGAATTATTTTTCCTTTAAGAAAAAAAGAAAGAGGCAAAAGAAGATATGAGTGCACATTAGCATGCCTAGTGTGGCATTGTTTATCTTCAAAGAAGTGAGGAAATGGAAAGCGCATTTCAGTAACATTTGTTTATAAAGAAATTATTTTATCTCTTCTAAATTATTATATGGTATAAGTTCTATATGAATTTCAACGGTTTAAACTAGTAGGCTTTTATTTATTTATTTGGTTTATGTAAAACACACATTAGTAGGAAGTATATGCTAACCTATCTAAGACCAGGGATGCATTTAATCAAGGTTCCAGCCCCCTTTGAGAAATCTAACAGAAGATGTTTGTTATATGATTGCCTCTATTAGATGTCATTCAGCTCATTCCAATTTAAGTTCCTTCATTTGAAATTTATTTCTGTTTCTGGGGCCATGCTTCTGACATATTTTTATTAATGTTTAGAAAGGTCACGTGTGGAAACTTAAGCCCCTTGTTTTTATGGAGTTATTGCATCTAGAATCTCAGGATAAGAAGCTAACTGCTTTCATTTGCAACTTGAGTGGCCAAGATAAATTCTTGTAATCCAGTGGTGTGGTCCAGTTTGTAGATTTAACAAGTGCTTACAGGGTTGATTTACTTACCAGTTACCATTGCTTTGAGATATGGATTAATGCAGTGGCTAGGCAGACTATGTTACTTAAAGACTGCAAAATTGGATGGTGGTATGCCACGGTGCCTCGTCTGACACTTTTGAAATGTAAAAGCTTTTATTCTTGTTCATGTGATGTTTCTGCGCCATACATATGTTATTGGGAAGCACACAGTATGTGGGGAATGTGTCTAATTTGTTATGCATGTCAATGAGTATAATCACATGCACATATTTCCTGTACAGGTTTCGGTTGAATTGCTTCCTCGGTCTTTCTCAAAGACACTAGATAGCATAGGCATTTTCTTATAATGAGTTTGATATATTCATAAGATTGACAACAGGGTGGGTGATATAATTGGATTTTTTGGAGGTCTTACACAGTAGGTAGAATTGTAGAAGCTTGAGAGTTTAGGTTTCATTGTTTTATTCATTGTACTTAAAAGTAAATATTTGTGAGAGGAGATTCCTTTGTTGTTGTTTTTGTTATTTTTTAATAATAAAGGTGAAAAGGGTACTCTTCCCTCCAAAGATTCTTAAGTGTTAGTTTAACAATATAATGACATATTGAGAGATTTCCATTGAATGGTGTGGTGCTCTCCTTGCTCCTTTGAGGTATCTTAAAAAAAAGGATGAACTTAAATGGATATGAGGCTTTGCTTGGGTGGTTTTGAGGTAATTGATGGTTCAGAGTGAGAAGCAGGATACTTTGGCTTAAATGGATTTATTGTGTTGATGGTATATCACTTAGGGGTGACAAGACCAAGACTTATTGACACTAGGAAGTGCCGCTCACTTGGAAATAAGAACATCAAACATGTCCTGTCAAAATATTTTGTGAAATAATTGAAAACGTTGGGAAATATTTGGAAATGTTCATCGATATTTCAGGAAATGATAACAAATCATCAAACACATTTTTGAACTTATTATATCACTTACCTTTCAAAAAAGGTTAGTATATCACATTATCATGTACAGTGAGAACACAAGCTAAATAAACAAAAGGGCATGCTTCTAGGTGTTAGATATTAATTTTTATTTAGTATGGAAGTTAATGCGAGTCAGTAAAGATTTTAAACACGAAGATGTTACTGTATTTGTAAAAATTTAAGACAACAGTATGGGTCATGTTTTATACATTATAAATTTTTAATAAACATGGCAAAGTTGTCTTTCTTAACTACCAAACCTAAAAATTACCTCAAAGATGCTAGCTTGGTAAGTTGGTAAAGTATGCAGGTGTCATACCACAGACCTGGGTTCAAACCTCGTCTTCACCTACTAATAAATTAACCACTAACGTTATGTATCCAAAAAAAAAAAGTTGCCTCAAAGATGAAGAAAATAAGAGAAGGAAGCATCACACACTTGGCTCTCGAAAAGTTAATTTTTTGTAGAAAAACATTGTATTTATATGGCCAAGTAATGTTTGGTCAAGACGATATGAGATTTATCAAAGGCTAGAAAGACTTAATTTGGACAGTTTATACTTTGGCACACTATCAGATCAGAATAGAGGATGGCTAAAAAGATTGATAAGAGTAGGAAGTAAAACAAGTGGTCTGAGACCTAGAAGGGGACAAAAGCCCAGGGCCAGATGGTTTCTCCTTAGCTTTTTAAAATCAAACTGGGAAGCCATAAAAAGGGATCTTATGGAAGTGATTCAATCTTTTTATAGAACTAGATTAGGATAATGGATGCAAGGCGATCTTTATTGTTATAATTTCAAAAAAGGAAGGTGTGGAATGCCTTAAATTCTACACTTTGTGACTAGTGAGCTTAGTGGGTAGCATCTATGAAATATTGCTAAATTATAGTCCTTGAGGAGGAAGGAGGTTACCCTCAATCATTTCGGTGGGGCAGGGTGCTTTCTTGAAAGAAAGATCTATTTTAGATGGTGTCTTAAGACGGATGGTATTCATATTAGATCTGGAGAAAGCTTATGTCCATGTCACTTGGGGTTTTTCGGAGTACATGTTGAGGCATTTTGGATTTGGGGTAAACTGGAGGGGACAGATGAGGAAGATAGTTCAGCTTCTTTCTCTACTTTGGTAAATAGGATTCTGGTCGGTTTTTTTCTGGAGCTCCAGGGGATTAAGGCAAGGCAACCCATTATACCCATTCCTACTCCTTATAGTGGCAGAATCATTGGGTGAGATGTTAAGTAGAGAAGCATCTGATAGAGGCATGTTTGAACTTTGAAGGATTCAAAATAGGGAATGCAGACCTCAAGATTACACATCATCAGTTTGTAGATGATACCTAATTTTTTGTAAAGATTCCCAAAGGCAAATAAGGATGATTAGATGCATCTTTAGATGTTACAAGCGGTTTTGGGGTTAAAAATTAATTTGGTCAACAGCACTATGTATGGTGTTGGGGAGGTTTTGAATTTGAGCACTTTGGCTAGAAATCTATGCTGTAGGCTCAGTGCATTGCCAGGCACCTATTTGGGACTTCCATTGGGGGCAGACTATAAAAGAAAGGACATTTGGGTGAAGGTGGTGGAGAGAATTCAGGGTAGATTGGCAGTTTGGTAGAGATCTTACCTTTCAAAAGGGGATTGGATTACTCTTCTTAAGGCTTCTTTGACAAGTATCCTCAATTATTTTATGTCCTTATTTGTTATCCCTAGATCAGTGGAGAAAATCATTGAGAAGCTTCAACATGATTTCCTATGGAGAGGGTTGGGGAATTCTTCTGGAATCCATTTAGTGGATTGGAGGGTGGTATGTAGAGCAAAAGACAAAGGGGTATCGGGTGTAGGAATATAGGCTTGATGAATAAGATTTTTCTATGTAAGTGGTGGTAGAGATTTGGAGAAGAGAAAGAAAGCTTGTGGAGAAGAACCATAGCAGTCAAGTATAGGGAAGGAGGTAGGGATGCCTCATAGGAAAGGTATCATGAGTAATCTGGAAGCTTTTAGACATGACATTAGTTTTAGATTGGGAAACGGGAGGAGAGTTAGGTTCTGGGAGGATAGTTGGTGCAGATAAAATCCTTTAATAGGGAATTTTCAAATATTTTTAGAATTGTAGTAAATAAAGATGCAAAGGTGGAAGATTATGTATTTCAAAACAAGGGAGAGATATCATAGCAGCCAATTTTGAGAGCTTTGAACAATAGGAAAGTCATGCTGGTAGCCAATCTATTGAGTAGACTAGATGGAATCCAATTAGGAGGGGAGGGGTGGAAGATGGAAGAATTTGGAACATGGAGGAGAATGGTGATTTATCATTGAGATCTTGCTTTAAGTCGGTTGAAAAGAATCCAACAAATATTCCTTGGGATCTCATCCAAAGTGCAATTCTTTGTATGGACGGGTTTCTTAGGGAAGATCTTAACTCTAGATAACTTGGTAAAGAGAGGCATTTTCCTTTTGGATATGTGCCTT
Organism: Platanus orientalis; assembly: GCA_025762735.1. Taxonomy (NCBI): domain Eukaryota; kingdom Viridiplantae; phylum Streptophyta; class Magnoliopsida; order Proteales; family Platanaceae; genus Platanus; species Platanus orientalis. Next base: position 8,378,960 of record JAOXJP010000001.1, read on the forward strand.
CTATGTTATAGGGACAAGGAAAATATTTCTCATTTATTGATTTATTGCCAATTCTCTCTTGAAGTTTGGCATGCAGTACTGAAGGAATTTGAGCATTTTTAGGTGAGGAATCTAAAAAGTATTATTTATGGATGGAGGACGATGGCTTTCTTGACGAGGGAAAGAGAGATTTGGCAGGTTGTTCTGGCTCTTTGTGGCCTAGACAATTTGGTTTGAAAGAACCAACCGGATGTTCGACAACAATGCTGAACCCAGTTACAGAGTCTTTTCTTGGACCAAGGAGCTTGCTTGTTAATTTTCAGCCTGTTTGTAAGGATTGTACCAATTTAAAAAGTGAGAAGTGGGTAAATGACAGGAATAGGATAGTTGGGCTATTCATTAATAGAAAAAAAAGGATAGTTGGGCTGTTTTGTTTTTTCCTGGCTTGTTGCTTGTATTGCTTGCCAGGGTTCTCCTTGGTTTTAATATAATTTTTTTACAAGAAATTTATCAAAAGATTTGGAAGCATGTCTTGGGAAACATTACAGGTAGGTTTTGTGACGGTAACTTTTCATGAAATATTTGGAATTATATTGATTTTTTAAACCATGCTAATAGCTTTAGAAGCTAGAAAAAGGGTATAACATCATCTAGACAAAGTGGATAGGTAGCATTAGTATGTCTTGATTTCTTGTCCGTGTTAAGTGTTTCCATCTCTTCAAAAAGTATTATTTGATGAACGATATTTAAAAGGATATATGATTTCCCTCATGACTTGTATGTATCTATTGCTAAAAGTCGGATGTTGTAGTGCAGACTTTGGAAGCGCCTTGTTTCTTCTATCAGCATGATAATTACAATAGAGCTAATTACAGGAACTATTCAGATTTGCAAATTCAAAAGCTTGGAAGGAATTGATTTTACGTTTTATGTTGTTTTTTTTTTTTTTTTTTTTTGCTGAATTTCATGTTGTTGTTGTTTGGCAGTCATTTATTTATTGTATGTGATTTTATGCAGCCTGGTCATTTCCAAGGTCATACTTTTGATATAGTATCCGCCTTTCAGGTGCGCTCACTTATTTTCTTATTCAAAATACTGTTATGGAGTGATCAACTTCCTGTTGTTTTTTTGAATCTCTGTATCTAATAGACTTAAATTTTTTATTCCTTATATGTTACTAATGTTGGTGGGCATTTTGAGCTGTTATTGTTACTGCCTTTGAGTTGCCCTCACTTATTATCCGTTTTAAAATAGTTTATGGGGTGGGCAACTCTTTGTTCTACAGACTTGTTGTCGCGCCCCAAAACCCATACCTATTGGCTACAAATTTCGGAGTGTGACATTCGGATCTTTTAACTTTTAAGTCATTTTTTTTTTTTTTCCGTTTACATCCACATACACAACACATATGTAGCGGAATTTAAATCTAAACACACATCATTCCATCACCATAGATAAACCTGACATTCCATTTCCAATCCATACATGATTCTAAACAAATCCATAGTCTGACATTCTACTAGAAAAAATCAATAAATAATTAAAGTCTTCAAGTAACTGAAATCCCATTACCGATTAAACAAATAGTAATTCATAACAACTAAATAATCCAACCACAGAATAAATCCATCTCTAAAGATAAATACTAAAACAAATAACTGAACTGAATAAAATGTCTCAAATCCCTAAAATCATGAATAATAAGTCTAAGCCATAACTCTAGCACCTTGCTCTACGAATCCTCAGTATTGCACTATCATACATCCTCATCTGTAAAACAGTGTCAACTCTATAAGCGTGACAAACTCGTAAGTAATCATATATATCACACATACAGATATCTTTGGGTTAGTCTAAGCTCGAAGGGATTTTTAACTTAAAAACAGAATAATAATGAATTTACAATACCTTTTCAAAACATGCTTTCTAAAACATAAAAATTCATTTTCTTACAGATATGTGCTGAAAATAGTTTCTTCTAATTCATAACAGAACATATAACAAATCACAATTGAAATCAAAATACATAAAACTGAACTGAATCACTTTTACATATACTGAAACCTCACACATATGTGCTGTGAGCAGATAACAGACATCAGATTCATCTATTAATTTGATCCGGTGATTGTGTACCTGATCGCACCTATTATGTGACCCGGTGAGTGGGGTACCTGATCACACCTATTTAATCCTGGTGAGGGGATACCACTGTCCAACCCCCAATGGCGAGGGATCGAATAACAAAACCGATTCACCTATTTGAAGGGGGTACCTAGTCACACCTATTTAAATCCATTGAGGGGCCCATCAGCTTTCCTTTTGATGGCAAAGGGGTCTCATAAATACAAAACATAATATATTTCAAAATAGGATATTTTCCATAATGAATCTAAACAAATATCAATGCAGATCAAATCAGATTTTTTTAGAACAAATATTACATACTTTTAACAATTAATATCACTTTGAGACAAAACAGAAACAAGAGGTTTGATCCACCTAAGGCACACAGAACTATAGATTTCATAGAACAAATTTAAACACTTATGAGAATCAAATCAAATTATCTTTTGCAGAAAATCTCTTAAAAATCTAGAATTTTCTAAAACTTATTGAAAAGAACCCTTTTTAAATAAACATAAAACTTAGAACAAAAATAAATCATCAAAAAACATCTAATTTTTATGCAACACATGGATTGAACATGAATCGAGAACTTCAGGAATTAAAAACATAGCATGAAATGGATGATTATTATCTTTCTTTCAAAAACACATATTCTAAGAACTGAAAGGGATTTAAACAACAAAACATGATACACATGATTACTTTCAAAATATGATTCCAAACATTCTAAGAACCTAATGGAATTGAAAATGAAGCATAATATACATGTTTACTTGTTGATTTTTTTTTTTTTTTGATAATTATTTATTCAATATGAACAAAGAGAGAAAGTACAAAAGAAGGGGATCACCGTGAAGGTGATCACAAAAAATAAAAATAAAAATAGATTGACACCTCCAAACGATAACACAATTACAACTCCTCGCCCCATATGGAATTCCATTAAGACTCATCAAAGTTAGCCCATACAGAGGCTCATTCAAACAAAGTCTTGTAAATAAAGAACACCAAATCTCCTTGACTATGAAACTTATCCTCAAAGATCCTACCATTTCTTTCCTTTCATAAACCCCAACAAATGGCCCTAGGTAGGGAACACCAAATGGAAATGGCTAAACTCTTGAGTCCACTAATCCTCCTACCCATAATTAGTTCATATAAGATTAAGAGTCTTGTGTAAACCCAGGATATTTGAAGATGAGAAAGAAAAAAAATGCCACTCCATTTTAGGCATAGGGCAATGAATGAAAAGGTGACTTACCGATTCCTCCTCTTTCATGCATATAAAACATCTATTAGCCAAATTCCAAGCTCTACTCTGAAGATGATTAAGGATTATAATTTTAAAGAAACTCTGGATGAAACATCCGAGTTCCAAATGCCTTTATGGGGAAACGATAGAGCAAGGGAATTGGACAACTCCGCATAAAAAAGATGTAGAAGTGAAACAACCCTTGCGATTAAGCTTCCGAGTCCACCCATCCACTTTATCCGATGAAGGAATGAGATCACCTAAATTGCCAATAAACTAATCAACTCACCCAATTCCCAATCATGTAGATCTCTTTTCAATCTAGGATCCCAAGACCTTCTAAGGAAATCATAACAGTCAGCCACTGACACCTGAGGATCCAAAGTCAATCGAAAAATACTCGGATAGACCTCTATAAGAGGAACCTCCCCCTCCCATAAATCCTTCCAAATGCTGATGTAATTCCCCGACCGCAACTTGAATCTAATATACTTCCAAAAGTTCTCATTCTCAAATATTATGGATTTCCAAATCTCGCAACCATGTCTCCCCCTCACTTCTTTTGATTCCCAATATGATTTTTTACCAAATCTAGCCACTACCACTTTGCGCCATAAATTGTCTCTCTCTACCCCAAATCTCCAAAGCCATTTAGCCAATAGAGCCTTATTATGAGTTTGAATTTTCTTGATACCTAAACCACCACTGGTTACAAGCCTACAATAGGTATTCCAATCCACCAAGTGATATTTATGATGATTAGGTACATGCTCCCAAATAAATCTCCTAAACAAAGACTCCATTCTATTTGCCATAGAAATCGGAATTGTAAACATCAATAAGAAATTATTTGGCATGGCTACCAGGGTTGCCTTTACCAGCGTTAATCTACCACCTTTCGATAATAGAGGGACTTTCCAAGCCGCTAATCTGGCCTATATCCTTTCAATAACCAGATCTCACACCACCTTTGATTTATAATTTGCACCCAACGAGAGTCCTAAGTATGAAGAAAGGAGAGAGTCAATCTTACAATCAAGAATCCAAGCAAAACTCTCAATATCACACTCATCCCCAATGATGCGGACATCATGACCGAGATGATGATTGGGTCATACTCACAACTACTTTAGTTGTCTTTTATTTATTTTATATCTCTTGTTAGAGGGGGACAAATGTTGATAAGGGTATTTTAGTTCGTAGGAGTTATTTAATGGTATTTTTGTTATTAATAATAGTTTGAGGGTGTTTATGTCATGAGGAAATAATAAAGAGGGTTATTAGTGTCAAATTTCTATTTTATGTAAAAGCTTGGCTGTGGGACTCTATTTATAGAGCCCACGACTAGCCAAAAGTTTATACAATAATTTTTTTTTTTTTAAAAGTCACGTTTTGACTTTTTCCTCTTGCTTGCTTGCAGCTGAAGAACCCTAAAACCCTGAAATGGGTCTAAGTCTCCACCTAGTTTAATGCTAGTGGTAGAAGTCACTCCCTCCCCTTGGGTTAATGGTTTCTCTTTCCCTTTTTTTCTTATTTTTATCAATTTTATTATTGTTCTTATTGTTGAAAATTTATAATGTGAAAGAGATTCAACAAGGGTTTTTTCACTTTGGAGTTTCTAAGCAAGAAAACTTCTTTCAGGGCTTCACAAGTAGGGATGAACTATTCTAGACCTGCCTCCCATCAAAGCTTGCTGATTTGAAGTAGTTGCTAGAAGCTTCATATACCCCAGGTGTGAAACAGAGCCTATAGGTTTCCCTGGGAGATTGACATCACCTCCAAACTGATAGGCCTTTGATCGATTGGCTTTATCCATGTCATTCCACCTCCTTGGATGACCTTAGGGAACTCAACCATCATCTAGAAGGATCAGCCAACATCACGTTATACTCTGTCCTCCAAAACAGGCATGAACAAGGTATTCTACCCCCACTCCACGAGATTGACTACCATCACTTCTCTTCAGCAAAGTTTGGAACATCGATTTCTCCAGGGTATTACATACCTCGGGACGATCCCTCAAAAAGTAGCCAACCTTCAAAATTTTGAAATTTTAAAATATTATAGCCGTTGGAAGGTGTGCCAGGTGTGACAACTGGGTTTTTTACTCTTATAGAAGAATGGATACCAGCTATTCTCAAGGTCTGTTTTGATCGAGCTAGGCCTTCTAGGAGGTAGTAAAGGAGTGGGTGACACTTTCCGTACCAGCCCCACACTAGTTATCACTTGTACGAAGCAGCTCCGAGGACTTATCTGAGAACCAAGCATGACCTGGGTCTGAAGAAGCTACTTCACGAGATTTGCGATTTCTCTCCTATCTTAGACTTTTCATGTGAGATTTTCCCTGGAGGGCAACAACCCTTTGGCAACCCTTTGGCAACCCTAGCAGCACTTATTGGAGGAGAGAAAAATCTTGAAAATTTATGAAAACTTCAAATTTCTTCCCTTGGCCTTGGATATGACTTGCAATCATCCAAGGTTCAAAATCTCGTTAGCGCGACCCCGAGAGACGAAGGTGTCTCGTGTCTCGTAGCTTATCGTAGAGAGATGACGTTCGAAACTGAGAGATGGTGAGAACTGGTCAAATGAAAGAATTTTGATTTAAAACTTCAGGATTTGATAGAATAATCACTAATTCACACTTAGGAATCATTAAATATAGGAAACAACCATCTATAATGGTCGAGAGAACCGTCACCCTTATGACATACGTTGTCGCCTATGGAATCTATAGAAACATTATGTAAGCCTTAGAATTTTTTTATGTAATTTTAGAAAATGTTATAATAAACATTGATGGGGAAAACCATACCAATAGCCTTATGAACAGACCCTGATAGCCTATCAGGATCCTGGCCTTAGATGACATGACCTGGGGAGTTCCAAAGATGTCCAGCCCAGGACTTTCTCACCCAGGCCCTCAACGAAGGAGCCGAGAGAATCCCTTAATTCGGTCCCAAATATCCCGTAAATGATCTTAATCGACGATTGGAGCACCCAATGCCTAAAATGCCACTCGATCCCCCGAGGTCTTAATACCCCCGACCCATCGAGGCATGGTCACCCGACTATTCCACTAGAATGCTAGCACCGCCCACGACCCCAACTACTCGATTTAAGGATAAGCATGATCTGGAAACCGTTATACAAATCGCATAACCTCTGTAACAGACCTGCTAATTCTGAGAAAATGATAGGCCTGACAAACAAAAATACACCCAAGGTCGTGGGAGCCAAGGATGTACAAGAACAGGGGGGGCAGCGACGCGCGAGAGCAAGGGGAGAAAGCGACAGCAAGCTTCGCCACGATACACCCTAATCCGAGCCTATAAATAGAGGCACTAGTTCGCTACTCAGGTATGAGAAAAAAAACCCTAATGAGAGAGGGAAAGAGCTCCTTCCAGAATCCCCCTAATCTTTCTAACTTGACCGTCAGAGAGCTAGAGGCCGGCAACCCGCCGGCGCTAGCTCACTGATCTTCTCTCATTTGATGTGTGCAGGACCCGCCCCCAACTAGGACTTGGGGCGATTGTGGACCATCTGGTTGGTGTGCGGGAGACCTATTTTCCGATATACTATCAGTTAGCGCCATCTGTGGGAACGTTGTGCTCCCAACAGAGTAAAAAGTCCACATGGTAGAAACCAGGTCGATGGCAACTCAACACAATCAGGGCGCCGGAGCTGACGGGCTGCAAGCCTCTGTCTTCGATAGAGCACGTCCAAAAACTCCAAGGGTAGATGTACTTGAACGAAGGATTCAGGGATTGACGGCTAGAGTTCAATTGTTGATGGAGCAAAACTGGGAGATTATACAAGAATTGCAGGGCTGTCAAGAAGCACCTGGCGGTGACAACACGTCATAGCTAGGGTCTCACGTCCCTCCGGCCGAAAGTCGCGACCAGGGACAGGAGGGTAAGGCTGTTAGCATTACAGCTTCCCACTTTCGAGGCACCAGTCACTGTGAAGAGAAGGTTCATGTCCTGGGCTTCTGGGAAGAAAAAATGGACGTAAGGAAATGGCAACAATGAGGGAGGTGCTGAAAGGCAAAGCCCTAGCCACCGTCGACGAACTCATCCGGAGAACAGATTATCCTTTTACCACAAAGGTAATGGCCCGGCCCCTCCCTAACAAGTTCAAACCACCGCGGATGGAAGTGTTTGATGGCAGCAAGGACCCCTTGCTCACCTAGAGGCCTACAAGACGTACATGAGCCTCTAGGCGGCACCTAACGAAATAATGTGGCAGGCATTTCCAACCATGATCAAGGGACCCGCTAGGGTTTGGTTTGGCCGGCTGAAGCCTGGAAGCATATCCAACTTCACGGACTTAAGCCGGAAATTTATTAGTTACTTTATCGGCAACTAGAGGCACCCCAAAGCCGGCAACTCATCTCCTTAACATCAAACAGAACAAGGGGGAGTCGTTGCGGGACTATATGTCTCGGTTCAATAAAGAGACCCTGCAAGTTGATGCAATGAGAGGATGATTGTGACAGCCCTGATGGCGGGTTTAATGCCCTCCAAATTCCTGTTCTCTCTATCCAAGAACCCCCCGACCCGGATGACCGATCTCATGATAAAGGCGCAGCAGCACATGAATGTAGAAGATACCCTTAACGCCAGACGAGAATGAGTTGTCGGGTCTAATCCGCAGCATGACAAAAGAAAAAGGGAGCAGTAGCAAGCGCCCCGGGAGGAAAGGGGTCCTCGCCAAGAGAAAGCGGCGGCATTCACAGGATTAGGCCACGGATCAACTTTCCCCAAGTAAGTTTCAAAACTACACCCCTCTTAATGCACCTGTAGAATAGGTATTCATGCACATAAGTGACGACCCAAGTATCAAATGGCCCGAGAGAATCCGCGCCGCGCCGCACCGGAGAAGAGGAACTGCGACAAGTACTGTTGTTTCCACCGGAAGCAGGGCCACGACACCAACGAATGCTTCGACTCGAAGGAACAAATCAAAGCTCTGATTCAGAGAGGCCAATTGTAGAGGTTTATCGCAAGACGACAGCAGGTTAGACGCGAAAATACCCATCGAGACCCCCTAACCCGAGAAGAAAGAAGACCTGAAGGACCTATAGGGGAGATAAGGGTGATATTCGGGGGGCTTCGTAGGACGAGAGTTCAGCTCAGCCAGGAAGTCGTACGTAAGGCAGATCCGCGCAGAAAGGGGTCTGCAACTTATGACGACAGAAAGGCCAACAAAGCAACTCAAATCAAGGTACTCACCCATCACCTTCTCAGTAGAGGATACACAGGGGTGAGTCAACCGCACGATGATCATTTGGTGGTGACCTTAGTCATTTTAAATTATCTCATGCGCCGCATCCTCATCGACAACGGT
>JAOXJP010000001.1:8387766-8409795 GCA_025762735.1 Platanus orientalis
TCAAATATGAATTCACGATCTCCCAAAATGGTTGGTACGGTGAAGCATCTGCTCCATTGATGTTTCTCTCTTTCATCCTAACTCCAATGTCCTTGTTAGACATTTTTCCATTATCTAGTGGCATAATCTTCTCCAAACGCGTCTATCATCTGTTCATACAATGGATAATGTCACTCCTTGTATTTTTTGTATTTAGGTTTGTCCCATTCAATTAAATACATGTCCATTTCTCTTCTTTATACGCTATTTTTTCTTTCTTGTTCTTCTCATTGGATTAGGCTTGTGATTTCATTGTCATTTAGCCCTTGATCAGTACAATTACACAATAATTTATGAACAATATGTTATTCATTAAATGCCATCAATAACAAAAAAGAATTCCAAATCTAGAAGTATTCATATAATAACATAAATTATATACCATATAAAATAATTTTTTTATAGAAAATAGAACATCATAATATATAATTGCACATCTTGGCGGTTGTCCCTTCCAATCTCCCTTCTAGGTTGCCACTAACAAAGCACTCAATCTTATCATTACTTTGTTTCTCTCAAATGTATAACATGTAAGTACGAACGAACTAGGAAGAACCTGAATAAATTAGAGGGATTATTATTATTTTTTTCCAAAAGTTGAAAATCTGACTTTTTAAACGGAAAATTAAAGCTATACTTCTCGAAAAGTTTTGGAAAATTGGAAAGCTTGTTTTCCTATACCACAAGTTCCCAAACAACCAAACAGACTGGAAGCTTGTAAGTTGGGGAAAGTAATTCCCTCATATCCCTCATCTATTCCAAGTTCCAACAATCAAACGAGACTAGAGTTGAGGCGTTGTTTTATAATAATAAAAAAAAAAACATTTACAGGAAAAGAAACGTAAAAAAGCCCAAGTCTTGCTCGTTCGAATTTGGAGAGAGGAGACAAAGAGAGAAGGAAGGGGAGCGGTCACCGGCGTCCGACAGAAAGCAGGTGGATCTTCTTCATCGTCCTCTTCTTTTTCGTCTTTCTTTTCTCTAAATCGTGTGCCCTTATTCTTGACGATAGAGGGAGCTATTGACGGAGATGTCTCTGGCGTCCAGCAACGGCGACGTTACATCGGGCCCGTCAGAATATTAACCTATGTATTATTGAGAGCGAAGAGGGAGAGGAGATGAGTTACCTTCTGACAACGCTAACGAAGAAGCGGGAGGTGGACTCTATCATCAGAGACACTATCGACAAACTTCTCGTCCTTCGCTTCGGCAGACCTTCCGACGCCGTCTGTCTCCAGCTCGACGATATCGTAAGTATACTAGTTTGGGTTTTCCTTTCCTCTCTCTCTCTCTCTCTCTCTCTCTTGTTCTTCTACAACTCTCCAATTTTTTATTAGGGTTTCTTAATTCTGTAACCTAGAGTACTTTGAATGGGTATTTGAATTATCAAAGAGATTTTTGAGATAATAAATGGAAAATCGAGTTTGTTCTGTATAATAGTTGATTAAATGCACCTGTCGGAGTTCGAAGGTTGATTTTGTTGGAGTATGAATTTGGTCTAGATTAATATTATGCATAACTTATGAGTCTGAGCTCATATTAGTCATTTTAGTTGTAAGAATTTGACAAATCAAGTCCATTGATATTAAATGAAAATTGGATATGGGTAGGATCTTGGATCATTATCCTAAGATGATAGTGAGTTATAGATGAAGTTCAAGTCAAATGAATGTCTTTATGATAAATATATTTCTGGTATCAAAGATAGGAAAGATTCCTCTCCCCTCTTCTGCCCCCAAGGATTTGTCTGGTTAATGAATGAGAGAGGAGTGTGAGGGACAATTTCATAGGAGACCACCATCCTGGTGTTGATGTTTGAAGAGGGAAAGAAAGGATAAGGAGCAAGCTATTCCTGTCTTAGTTTCAGGAGACTGCAATTTGTTGGCTTCAGTTGGATTCTGCCCGTGCTGCATTAGGGATGGGAACAGATGAGGTTTGCCAAAGTTGGGTTAGATAGAATCCAACAAGATTTTAAATGAATGAAACCGGATTTGATTCAAGTTCTAATTGGTCAAAATGAACCCTACTCTATATGGTTAAACCCTGGGCCTGAAACTGGTAAAGGCCAGTTCAGTCTAGTCTGGTTATCTTTTATTCATTTCCAATTTTTGAGAAGCATAATTCTCAAGTTAGGTCATGAGACTGAGACGGGGATGCTTTGTCTTGGGTAACTTTTTACATTGATTAGTCTTGAAGTTATTTGGTATGAAAGTTCAACTTTTTTTTTTTCGTTCTTTTTTTCTTTTCTGGATTGAGCTAATGAAGGATGTCAAATGCAATTTTTTATTATGATCTTCTACTTTGATGCTTATACTTTTCCCCCATTGACTTGATACCCTTTCTTTGTTGTTCACTTTTATCTTTACTTCACAGCTTGCAAAATCAGTACGGGAGGTTTCCAAGTTTGCAACTATAGCATTAGTAGATATTGACTCAGAAGAGATTCAAGTTTATGTCAAGTATTTTGACATTACTTTGATACCATCAACAATATTTTTCTTCAATGCTCACCACATGAAGATGGATTCAGGGTACAACACTTCTCCACTAAATATATAGATATATGTCACACAGTTCATCTACTAATGTATATTATCCCATTACTTTAATGACGTACTAGAGATTTAGTCTTACCAAGAATTTGAATCTTTCTAATGTCTTGGATGCTCTTCATAAATAATGCCATAAAGACACTGACTGTCGAAGAAACTAAGGTTGTTCTGTGGTGCCTTGAGAATTACTCATTTTGAAAAATATCAGAAAAGCAATCATGGTCACCTACTAGAATAGAGCACTTCTTCAAGATCCAGGTTACCTCCCTATTAAGTAGTGCATGCTTGCAGCTTAACTTGTCACACAAATTTGAATTAGTCAATCATATACCTCAGTACTAGCTAAGATCTATACACTATTTTGTGTCACTTGTAAGAGACTTTGTTGTTGTTTCCTTTTGGGTTTTTCTTCCGTATGGCGTTGGAGGGCATTTCTCTTGTGGATATGAAAAGCGGGTGGGGCAATATTATTAGAGATTCCTCCACTTTGTATTTTTAGTGCTGTTGGTTTTTTTGGGGATTGCTTGTCCCCTATTAAATGACATCTTTTCGCATATCAAAAACAAAAAAGATTAAATAATCTCCTCCACCTGATAAATCTCACAGTTATTCTGCAACGTGCCATTTAAACTTTTAAGTGTCCTTTCCTGATTTGGACACCTTACCATGAGTCCAGCCTATTATTCCTGAACATCACCATGGGGTTGATTTGCCTTTGAATTAACAAGTTAGATTATATCCCTTTTCTCTCATTTATTGGACAATACATTAATGTTTCACTATGATAATTTCTTTTGGAATTATATATTGAAAAATGATTCTTCTTTACCAGCCCTCGATATACTTGTTTTAAATGCCAGAGACAAAGGTAGCAACTATTTCCTTGCCCTTACGTGGCTACTTTTGTCATGCATTACAACCACCCCACCCCCCCACCCCGCAAAATATATATATATATATATATATTTAATTAAAAAATAATAATAATAGTAAAATTAAAAGATTTCATTCTCGAGCAAGCTCTTTGCAATTTTTAAAGTATAGTCATGTAGCAAACTTCTCGTAGACACTGACATTGTAATCATATTTTACTTGTTATTCAGGACTGCAGATCACACTAAATGGGTTGGTGCTTTTCACAGAAAACAGGACTTCATTGATGTCGTGGAGGTATGTGACTAATTCATCCCATGAAAATCATGAACTGGAGATTAACATTTATGTAGCTTGCTGTCCTTGCTAAGGAGATAATTTGTAGTTTCTTTTTTGTGTGAAACTTTGTAGCATAATGTGTTTGAAAATAAACTCAAGTTTAATCACTTTTAACTGCACAAATAAGCGGGAAAAAAAAATGCAGTGGAAGCATGGATGGAAACTGCTGAGTTGAATTCATATTGATATTTGTTCTTGGTCTATATGCTTGTTGACCACTGTTGAAGATATTAGGGGAGATGAAGATGATGCAACCCCAATATTCACTAAAAAAGAGAGAGAGCTACTACCACCTCTACACTTTTGAAGTTGGGTGCTTGGCTTTCTGTAATATCACCATAAACTTCCACCAATGTAAGGATGCATTATTTGTTTATTTTCTCTACATACGTGTAAGTGATGTGGACATGGAAGACCAAATGGGACCCACATGTGACTTGGTGGGGTCCACATGTGGACAACCATGAGAGCCACCTTTGCCAAATCACTTGGAAGTCATAAGTGCTGTTAGTGTCTTTTTAGTAGTATGGTTTTATGTTTTTATTTAATGTTTTATGGTTTATTAGAGGTTAGGACATGATGGTTATTATGGTTTTTGTTTTTGAGTCTTTTAGGAAGAAGGCATTGTTTTTAAGGGTATTTTAGTAATTTTTGTGAGTCAACAAGTGGGATCCTCTTAGAGTGTTGGTGGATATCCTCTAGAAGGGCTTGATTTTTGGTAGTTTTTGTTTTTGGAAAGTCAAGGTTTTAGTAGTTTTGAGTTTAGGAAAGTCTTAGGTACGGAGTAAGCTAATAGTTTAAGAGTTTCTAATTTGGTTTCTCGCTATTTTCTTGAGTTTGTGAACCTAATGTAGGGCTGCACTTTTTGGTATTGGTATGCAATGAGTGAATAAATAAAAATTCCAATTTTTGCTTTCATTGATTTGAGCTGCAATCTCTCTTCAAGTTTTGTGCCAAAGCTTAAACCTAGGTAGAATTTTCCTACGTGTGGGGTAGGGTTTTCTCCACTAGGTATACTTTTCTCTTCTAACCTTCTTCCTCTCCTTTCTTTCTTTCTTTCTTTCTTTTCTCTTTTCTTCTCCTCTTTTCTTCTTTTTCTTCTTCTTCTTCTTCATTATATTCCCCTTGCTATTTTGTTGTTCTTCCATTAAAGAACCTTTCTTCACTAGGTTTCTTGAATTCATAAGTCTTCCTCAACATCTTCTTCATTATTCCCAGCATACTAATCAATCGGCCACCCCTAAATCTATCTCCCACTTTAAATTCCCGGCAAGAAATATTATTAACTGAGTTCTATGTGTGGCAGCCCTTTCCTTGCTCCCCTCCCTCATCCAATTTTTTTCGTCATCAAACCCTAATCACCCTAACCTAAACCCTGTGTCTACCTTTCCTGGAGTTCCCACCTGTTATCCATCAAGAAGACTGAACCCCTTCATCAGGACTACCTACGGCTCCTGAATCTGGAAGAGGAAACTAAGAGCACATCTGAAAAGTGAGATTTCTCTGAACTATCACTGGTGGCAGCAACATTATTGTAGTCTCTGGTTGTCTGGATGCATCAAGATTGGAATATCTTCTGTGAATGCCTTCTGCAGTTGGACTACAGAATCCTTGATTAGTCTTAGGTGTGATATTAACCTCCTCTTGAATCAAACCGAATATTGTGGGTCAGGTGGCTTCCTCTCCCTCTGCTGTTTATTAGTGATTGGACTTCCATCAGATTATCATCTCTGAAATCTGTCTCCCAGTTAGGTTGCTGTCCCAAACCTTACCTTTCATAACCAATATATAGAGTCTTGTTCTTTGAGTTCTATATCTCCAGAGACAACCTGGTTTATCTCTCAACTGAAATCAGGTTTCTAACCTACAGAACTTGCTATTTCAGCCATGTTTTTAAGACCCACACAGACCTCAAATAATCTCACAATCTGTTGTTTCGATTATCCCTTACAGTAAGCCTCACAGTCTGTACTCTTCCCTCTGTCTGAATCTGATTAAACCCTTTAATCATACATATACCTTGCTGCCAGACTTTGTTTGTCCCTAAACAGTCCCTGTTTTAGTCATAGCTGATCCTAAATAGGACTGTTTAACACTGTTGAATCCTTGATTTGACCTGGGTTTGAGAGCTACCCGAGACCACAGATTATATCCATAAAACAGCCCCTATGTCAGCCTTTAGGCCTGTCCCAATTACCCATCTGCTGATCCTGTTTTAGCCATAAAACTGAACCTAAACCCTACCCTGTGGAAGAACTCACAAGTTCGCATATCAGCACTACTTTCTTTGGATTGTCCTGCATTAGTAAGTTCCTTTACATTTGGAAAGTAAGCTATGCTTTGTTTAATTGTTCCTTGAGATCCACAAAAACATGTCACCCCTCTAAATATCTTCTGTTAATGACAATTTTTAAAAAGAAGTTGATTTATTGATGAGAGTATTGTTTATTGTACATCTTTCATTGTGGGAGAATGTGCGTATGTGGTAATTTCAATCTTTGGTTGAGGAAATTCAACAAGTTTGGTGGCTGATCTCGAAGTGAGTTCAAGTTGAACTTGATATCTATGAGGAATTTTGATTGGAAATTTAGAGATACAGAAATCATTGGATGGAAAATGCAAGAGTTTGGTCCAAGTTGAAAGCTTTCTGCAAAGAAACAGTGTTCTTGACAGATTGTAGAATGCATTAGATATGATGCAGGCTCTAATTAGTTTACAAAAATTCGCTTAAATTATTAATTGATAAGAGCACTAATCTTCTTTACATGTCTACAGTTCCTTATGTAGTTGGTCTTTGATGAATTGTGTTGTATGAGGTCTTATCTCTAAGATCAACTGGGGAATCAACTAGGCAGAGATATGAAATGGTTGGAAATATTTTATTTTTCTCTGATATAGTGTCCAAAGACATTGCCTCATATCATGGATAGAATAAAACAGAAGATGCTTACTGTAATCATCAGCCTGATAGCACATTTACCTTTTTTTTTTTTTTTTTAAGAGTCAAAGCAAATTTAATTCAAAAAAGATCAAAAGAAGCAAACAGACGAGACAAGCCATTCACCGAGAAGGTAAAAGACATAATAAACAACTGGAAAACGAACTAACCAATCTCCCTCCAAAAGAAAACCACTCAATCTCATAAAAATCGGTAGAGATAGAGGGCCAATCAAATAAATGCAAGCATACAGATTTTGGGGAGAGGTACTTATCCTAACAAATTATGTTGTTTTACACCTTCCATTAGCCCCAGCACATGGCCCCGGGCAACAAGCACCAAATGCTTAGAGGAATACCGACCAAGTCCCTCATCTATCACCTCGCAATAAGGTCCTCAAACTGGTTAAGGTCCAAAATATTTTGAGGTGATAGAGGAAGAAACCCTAAACGTTTCTTGCCAAACAACAATAAATCAAGAGATTGTCCACCATTTCCTCTCCCCTCATTCACAACCTATTAGCCAAGTTCTAACCTTGACTTTTTATGTGATTGAGTTTAAGAATTGTGTGTCCAGGTAACAATTCCAAACAAAAAAATAAATCTTTGAGAGAATTACACACAATTCAAATGCATTGTAAAGAACCAATGACATACTCGAATTTTCTATTTCCCAATGAAACGACTGAGTAGTAAATTTACCACTTTTGTTGATACCCCACACCCACCCATCGTGCAAACCCGGGATCTGCTTCAACTCCTTGAGGCAATGAAGCAACCTAATCATATCATCCATCTCCTAATCATTCACATTTCTTCTCACTTGAGGCACCCACCTCACTTCAATCATAGTTGCTAGCAATGGAATTCTGCGTATTACTGGCCAACAGAAATAAGCTTTAAACTCAACCTTGAAGGCATTATTAACAAGCCACAAATCCTCCTAAAATATAATTTCTTCTCCTGAACCCAATCTAAACCTAATGAACCTTCCAAACTCCATAACCTTAAGGATGGACTTCCAAAGCCTGCATCCATGCCCCTCTTTAACACCTCTATGGTCCTACTCTGAATTAAGGAACGAATTTCATTACCACAACTCTTCTCCAAAGTGCTAAAGCCACTTACCAAGCAAGGCCCAGTTATGGCTACATATGCTTCTTATTCCTAGGCCCCCTTCCTTGATAGGCCGATTCACTAAATTTCAATCCACTAAATGGTATTTGTGGTGGTTTGCCTTGTCATTCCACAGAAAATTCCATAATCACGTCTCAATTTTGTTGGTCACCGAAGTAGGAATTTTTAAAAGGGACAAAAAAATAGGGATGCTAGCCAAATAACTTTTGATCAAGGTCAACCCATCACCAGTCGATAAGAGTGACACTTCTCACAAATCAAGTCTCCTATCAATCTTCTCAATTACCAGGTCCCAAACTGCTTTAGATTTAAATTTCACACCTAAAGAGAGACCAAGGTAAGAAGACTGAAGGGTACTGATATTACAACCCAAAAGCCAAGCCAAAGTACTAATATCCCTAACCTCAGCCAATTGGAAAATTTCACTCTTTGTGAAGTTAATTTTCAAACCAGACACCACCTTGAAACACCGGAAAATGCACTTAAGATTACTCAACTGTCTCAAATTCGCCTTGGAAAAATCATGGAACAATCAACAAACTGTAAATGAGAAATAGAAAGATCACTACTACCAACTTTAAAGCCATAAATAAACCCATTCTTCATTTTTTTTTTCATTTTGCTCAACACCTACGAAACCATTATGAATAGGAACATAGAGAGTGGATCCCACTATCTCAACCCTATAGAACTTCCAACAAAAACCCATTGGGATCCCATTCACCAACACAGAGAATGAGATAGATCTGATACAAAATTTCATCCAACGTCTCCATTTCTCACCAAACCCCAATCTCAGTAAGATATAGTAGTCCAAAAAGTTCCAATTGACCTGATCATACACCTTTTCCAAATCCAACTACAAAGAATCCCATTTTTACGCGACTTTATCGTTTCATCAAATACATTCATTAGCCACAAGGATGCCATCCAAAATGTGATGATTAGCAATAAACATGCTTTGGGGTTAAAAGATAGTTAGAAACATAGATCCTTTAATTAGGCTTTGGGGAGATGAACCTTTTGCCCTTAATGCTATTCTAAAACCAAAAACTTGGAAGTGATCAAGATTCAAATGATGCTTAAATATCTCCATAATTAGCATCTTTTTTTGAAAGAGCATTGGAAAAATTGAAATCATCCACATGGGAAACGAAGTGTGTGTGTAACACTTTATGCTTGACCCAAACCATATTGTCCTTGGGAAATATTTTCCATTCCGACAGAAATTCAAACTGTTGGTGTTGTTTGAGATTTTTATTAGGGTTGGGATTTAGGAGATAAGGGGAAGAAGGAGAGGAATGATTGGGAGAAAGGGAAAGAGCACGCTGGATTTTGTCTCTCATCACAACACAATGATAAATTAGCCCACATAAATTACGTATTGAATTCACTTTATCCCGCATATAGATAATGACAATATTGCCTCCAACAGCCACATAATGACATTCTCAACGATATTGTAGACCTAAACTTATCCAAGGGAGACGTATTTTTTTTTTGGAACGGTTGTAATTTTAATTATGAAAGAATAGAAAATCACTGTGACAGGGAAGATTCTGGATTAAAGAACGTTTATGGACTCATGGGTTATCCCGAATCAAATGTTTAGGATATCACGGAAAAAGACCGTTATCACAAGTTCGTGAATGCTTAGGTCCACAAGAAATACTGAATGCCTAGGGTCTGAAGACCCATCTTTATCCTAGACTTTTTGCTTCAATTCACTTCAATCCCTTCGTTTATTATCAAAACTCCATGCTTTTAACACTTGCTATTATTTCAAACCTATTAATGATCAGAACACAGTTAGATACCCATGAAGAATGTTATGATGAAGTTCTCTCAAAAGTTCTAATTTATGTATTAGGCAAGTGATTTTTTTTAAAACATTGGAATATACAATCAGCTAACAAAGGTTTTAAAATTCAATCTTTCATTTTTGATCTCTAGGTTTTTTTATTATTATTATTATTTACTTTTTTTGAGATTTTATAATCCCCACCTTTTTTGGTGTACAATTTTTAATATTTCAACGAAGTTTTAGACTTCATTCCATTTACAACCAGGACAGAAGTTGATACTGAAACCAAGATTTAAGACCTTGGTTACAAGTTCTGTCAATGAAACTTCTGTAAATTATCATAAACCTGAGGTAATCTTAAAAGCATGATGTGACATGTGTTGACTTGCTTGTTGATCAAGTTAAGGCTAGTAAGTAACCAGCTGCCTTCTTAAGTGAGTAATTATTTTAAATTCTTGTGCTTGTGATCTTGCTTCCTTTGCAAGTAATTCACTAAATTTCTTCACTGGCTTTTTTTTTACTACGTGTCATAACTTTAAACACATGTGACTCTATGTGTTCATGTTTACTGAAGGAAAGCATTGTATAGAGATGGGATAAAGGTTTGGGGATTCCATGAGGGTTTCTCAAGCTAGATTTTTCATTGATTTAGCATACAAAGCATACTACCTCTGGAGTTGGCATTTACTAATTCACTTATGGTCAACCTTTAGAGGAAGATGGAGGAAAATCCAATACTAAAGATAGTGAGTCACATTAGCTACGGTATAAAAAATTTCAACCTCCATACCCAAATGTTTGTTTCTCCAACAATTGCATTTTCACGACCTAGATGAGATGTAGTTCTCAAAAAAATTAAATAAAAGTAAAAATAAAATTTGTGAATCTCTTACATGTACTTCTCCTCCAACAGAGAAAGTCTTAGCCTCTACAATTTCATTATAGAAAAATTAAAGCTTGAGGGAAGAATAAAACAGATGCTCAAACATTTCAACTAATAGTTTGATTGTGTCCATAAACTCACTTTTACTGTAGTGATCACTTCTACTGCAATTGTACATAATCTTTTGATGAAGGTGTGAATATAAGAATATTCCAAAAGGCTAACAAATTAGAGGAGGAAGCTATCAAGATTGATAGTCATGTGAGATCAATTGGAATTTTGACTAGAGCTGCATGTTGAATATAATGATCAGGTGAGAGATATTTCACAAAACTGGATTAATTCTGTGAATCTCTCTCCATCATTTCAAATGTTGTGCATGGTCAAAATCTCATCGAAATGCCCGGATCATCTATATGAACGGATTGATTTGAGGTGAAAGAACATGGTCTGGAGGTATCATTAAAAGTAACTTGTGCATCCCTACAATTTTTTTTGGGTGCTTGTTGTGCAAAATATCCCATTTGCCCTCTCACTAGGAAAAGGTTGTGATGAGTGTCATTGACATATGCCTTGTGCAATGGGGTGAGGGTTTGCATATTCCTCGAGTTCCAAAATGTGGCTGACTGCCTTTAATAGATCTGTTGATTGCCAGAGGCCCAGAACCATACCATCCCTCCAGTTTATTTAAGAACTTGTTCTTAATTTTCTTCCATGAAGCATTTCTTTTTTGGGGCTAGAGTCTAATCATGTGGTTGACTTTTTAATGATCGTTAATTCTGACAAATCAGAATTTTTTTTATTGGTCACCATTATCAAATGCTGTGCTTGGCTACAGGAATCTTGCTTTGTCATTCCGCTCGTTCTAGGCCCCGTCTTCAGTCAAAGCGTGAGTCCTCAAATCCATTCTTACTGCCTCAATCGACGTCTTGTACCCTTGTTCTCGTCCTCTTAGAGGCTTTAATCTGCATGAAGGTAGTCCCAAAGCAGTGTCATAATTGGTCTTTGTTGCATATTGTTGAATTAAAAATTGTTGTCAGTCTCAATTTCGTTTATCACCCTAGCTGTATTATAGGGGAGGCTACAAAGGAACGTAAAATACATGTAGTCACTTGTAAAATTTTCTCTTGTAGTATCTGGTAGGTCCTGTTGAACTACAGCTAGGACAAGATGGTTGATGCTCATAAAACCTGGAAAACTCATGGCCATTAATTTGATGGGATGAAAAACTTGCATTTGAGATACATGTAGCTAGACATTGTCTTGCAAGTAGGTTCGACTCCATAGTCTAGCATATCAAGATTGGGTAATTTACTGATCATTCACTGTATAACAATGTATATTTAAATTTCTTCTACTTGCACTGTTTTTGTAAGCTATTTTTTAAGTTCAACTATGCATATTACATGACCTTAAGATGGACAAGAAGCAAATTCATTTCCTCTTGATTTGATAGCATACATTTTTGTAGATAAATGTGTACTCTTCATTCTTGAAACTGGTTCATGTTCTCGCAGGCAATATTTAGAGGGGCCATGAAAGGCAAGCTGATTGTGACTTGCCCCCTGCCACCTGAGAGGATACCCAAATTCCAGCTGTTATTCAAAGACATGTAACTAGTGAAATCATTGCCTATGTTCTGATGAAATTCTAAAGATATATTCCATGGGCCTTTCCATCTACTGACTGGTATGTATTGTGTTTTTTTTTTTTTTTGGCTCAATTTATGAAGGCAGCAAAGATGTCCTGGACGGTTCATCTAGAATGTTTTGCTTAAAATAAGTTAACCCAGGCTTATTTATAAAACCCGATTTACCAAACACCCCTTAAGGTCATGCAATCTTTTTTACATATACAACAACAACAACAACAAACAGCCTTATCCCAACTATTTGGGGTCGGCTACACAAATCCTGTTCCGCCATTCCACTTTGTTTAGGGCCATATCTGCCATTAAATTACAAGCTGTCATATCCCTTCTTACTACCTCCACCTAGGTCAATTTTGGCCTTTCTCTAGTCCTTGTAGCACCTTCAACTTGTATTGTCTCACTCCGCCTCACTGGTGCAGTCATTGGTCTTTGTTGCACATGCCCAAACCATGTTAATCGACTTTCTCTCATTTTATCACCTATTGGTGCAACCCCTAAACTCTCACAAATGAATTCATTCCTAATTTTAACCTTTCTAGTCTTGTCATTCATCCATCTCAACATCCTCATTTCAGTCACACTCATTTTTTATATATATAGTCGGAATATTCTGTAAACCTCACCCATTCATTGTAGAAAGGAGAAAGCTTGAAAGAAATAAGGTGAAGAAAAAATCCTCCCTCATTTAATATAACCATTTGTTCAATTAACAACTGATATTTTAGCTCCTATCATATGACTAAATTATCCAGAAGATGCTCCTAGGTGGATGAAAATCCATCCTTAGGGGACCCTCCAGCTTCAGCAGGTCACATTATCTGTACCTGACACTGCTTTCCATCAATTTCCTCAGGCAATCAGACAGTTTTAAGATTCTTTCAGGTGCACTGGAACTCCCATTCAATGGGAACATCTGCATTTTATTCCACCCCAAGTAGATTGAGTAGTAAGGTTCATCAGCCTTAATGGATTCTACCTCCTGTGTCTTATAAGTTGGCCCCCTGAGTTGTCATGTACATCCAAGCATCATAATGGTGGCACCTTCAACATTGGTGTTGCATAATGAACGGATCTTAACCCTTGGCTAGACTGGGCCGGCTAAAAACAAACTATCTCGACTAAAGGGAAGAGAAAAGATTTTTACAAAATGCATCAACCAAAAATGTTGATTGAGCTTCCTGATCGGTAAAAATGCAGGGTTACTTGTTTCCTCCAGTGAAACCAAAATCAAATCTTTTGTACAAGCTTAAAATTATATATGAAGGGTGACATGGCTATAGATTGGCTTGGTCATTTGGAAGTCTGAGCTGGGTAGGAAAAAGTTTCATCCAAGACCATTGTTCTGTTTGAGTATGACATCATGTGGAAAACGGGTCGATCAGACCCTTCAGGGAAAGGTCAGGGTTGGACCAATTTTGGGCAGGCAGGTTACCCGACCTCTTAGCTAGCAAATGCACAATTCTTAACCCAACCCATTTAATACGTGGTTCATTTATGCACAATTCTTATCTCGACCCACTTATTACATGACTTAATCATGTTAAGAGCAACAATTAGCCCCCAACCTGAGCTTTTGCCTTGGTTGGGCGGGGATGGTTGCACGTAGGTTGAGCCTTGGTTCAACCCAAATCCAACTGCTTTCATGGGAATGGTGATGTAATTTATATTGTTATACACGTTAAATTCGAATGGTATAGTGACTATAATCCCAAATATGTTTTCAGGAATTAATTTGGTTTTATAATACATAACTATAGCACTATACCTACTAATTGATAATTATTTTAGATATTCTAATGTATATTTACATGCTAAAATGATGATTTTAATCAATAATGTTAACATTGTTATATAAAAAAAAATCAATAATGTTAACATACATACGTTTGACATGATACTATATCTTTTGTAACTGTATTTATCTTTATTATTGTATATGTTTTGGTATTTTATTTATATTTATGTTACACTCATATACCGCTTATATGACACAGAATACAGTATAATTTTGAGTTCTCTTTGATAGAATACAGTATAATTCTGTATGTTTTAGTAAATTGATTTAGATTATAAAAGGCTGGTCAAGATATTTTTTTAATAAATTAACCTAATTAAAAATAGGAAAGTAAAAGAGAAGTTAAAAGATAGGTATACTATCCCTTTCCCTTAAAAAGGGGAGAGGGAGAGGGAGAGAGAGAGAGCTGCTCTTTCTTCCAAACAAAATGCACTTTATTGGCATAAAATGTAGATTTTTCTTAGCAAAGAAAAAACTTGAAAAAATTATAATTCTTTTATGCAAGATATTATTATTATTACTTAATAAATTATATTGAAAACTAAAGATATTTTTTTGGTAAAGAGCCAAGGCTCATTCAATCATTAAAGGATGCATCTGGTTACAAGACTCAGATGCAAACCTCTCCTCTCGGCCGTGTGTGCACCCACACGCACACAAGATGGTTGGTTTGTTTCTCTTAATCTATCCCTCATGTCAAGGCCTGAATCATTGAGCTCAAAATGAAGAAATCATCTTAGACTATGATTAATATATAGAAAAAAGATGCAACAGCGAAGTGCATTACCATTCCCTTAAAACTTAAGACAGGTCCCTCACCCTAATCAATGCCACTTTTTTACATTGCTTTATTACTACTCTCACACACCAATTAGTGGTGAGAGCTATTTCAAACAATTATTAAATGTAAGAAAATCTATCGAGCATCCTTGGACAGAAAATTGTTGGTTTCAATCCTTCGAGCGTTGCAGAGGTCATCAACACAATCTCCTCTTTCAAAGACGGCTGCAGCCCCCATTCCTTTGCCTATCGGTATTGCAAACACTTGGGCAGTTAGCTCTAATTTATGTCACTTAATTTAGAGAGAGGGTTTAGAGAGAGGGAGAACTGCTCTAAATTATGTCAATTAGGGGAGAGAGAGAGAGAGAGAGAGAGAGAGAGAGACGTCAAGGTAAGAAATGTGAGCAGCATTCGTGGAAGGAGATAGCTACCCACCAATGCACATTGACACCACTCCAAAGCGGCAGTCCTTGCCACGACGCTTCATCTCATGCAACAGAGTGGCGACACAGCGGGCACCTGTAACAGAAAACAGCAGGCAGTTTGAAATAATAATAATGACTGGTAAAAGGACATTATATGTTCGCTTTTGACAATTTAAACACTGTCAAATTCCAACAATAAATCTGCATAGACAAGGAAGGTGAAGAAAATCCAACTTCATAGTGATTTATAGCATGTCTCAAGAAGTTGCCCCTTATGTGCACATAAGAGGCCACTACTTAGATTTTACTCATCAATCTACTCAGGAAAACTCAATAAACATCAATAAAACTGTGATTTTCATGGAAATGGTCCTTTTAACTTCCTATGACTTAAAAATGTGTTGTAAATACCTGTTGCACCCAAAGGATGCCCAATAGGCATAGCACCTCCATTAACATTGACTTTTTCTGGATCAAGCTCCAGTTGCTTACAGCAATACACAAATTGGGACGAAAATGCCTGCACAAGAAGCATAAAATTGCAACATTTAGGGCATGTTTGGTAGCCACCTGTAATGTAATCATTTCATTTTAAATTTCAGAAGGCATTTGTAGCCATAAGCATAAGGTGATGGTTCAAATTGAGTTCATTCAGATTTATACTGATTTGTTAACTAAAATTATAAATGAAGTCATCTTAGATTTTTTATAAAATAAACTGAAAATCCATCCATCAACAAATCAATATGAATCTAAATGAGTTCATTAACATCACATAATGGCTTCAAGGCATTTGGGAATTTTAAATGAAATGATTTCATTACTGGTGGCTGCCAGACACGGCCTTAATAAATTTGTACTATAACATAACATGCTAATGGCTGAAGTTAGAATGATCATGTCATTACCTCATTTATTTCAAAAAGATCAATATCATCAACTTCAAGACCAGCAGACTTCACAGCGGCCGGAATAGCAACAGCTGGGCCAATGCCCATGACGGCAGGATCCACTCCAACAGCAGCGAAACTCCTGCATGAATAGCACGAGAGGGTCTTATAAATTGTGGTGTAAAGTTTCAGTCATTTCTCTCTTCTGTAACAATTCTTCGTAGGGTATATATATGCTATTGACAAGTAAATTCTGGTGTAAAGTATGAAACAAACTTAATAAAGGAATATCAAACATATTCTAAGTACATAAATATTTAGATACTATTTGATCTGTAACTCTGGATATAAAGTGCAGCAATTTCAGAACAAACAATTGGGAAATTAAATAACTGGCATGAACCTCTACAGACAAGATTAGATCCAAGTTTGTTATCTGCTAAAAGTAGATATTAGATTGGTGAACAAGGAGAAGAATCATTTCAAAATGCACAAAAACGAGATGGATTTAAAACAAGCTGAGAATCCTATAAATTGTGATGTCAAGTTTCAATCGCTTCTCCCTTCTATAGCAATTCTTTGTAGAAAATAAAATATAAATACCACCATAGCCAATGGCAGTAAGCTGTTAAAGATTCATCAGAAAATTCTGATATGAAGTATGAAACATACTTAAGGGGAACATCAAATATATTCTAGACACAGAAATATCTTGAATTAATATTTAATTTGTAACTCTTGATATCAAGTTCAGCAATTTCAGAAGCAACCGTTGGAGAATCATATAACTGACATGAAGTTCTATAAACAAGTTTACATCCAAATTTGAAATCTGCTAAAGTAGATATTAGATGGGTGAAGAATAATGAAATGCAAGGAAAAGAATCTGTTCAAATACAAACTATACACAAGATGGATTGAACAAGACGAGGGCCAAACATTAACCTAGCTTGTTCAAACTTTGGGTTAAGGAATGTATTCTTTCATGAAGGAGGTATAAACCTGAATACGCCAAGAATAGGAAGTCCTTTCTGCATTGCTAGACTTCTCTTCATGAGGAGGACTGCTCCAGCACCATCACTCACTTGGCTAGAGTTCCCTGTTGATACATCCCAGAAATATCTCATTTAAAAGTGAGATACATGGGATCAATTAATCAGCATATTGTTCAAGGCATAAAAGATACAAGTATCAACATTATTAAATACCAGCAGTTGTGGACCCATCCTTTTTAAATACAGGCTTCAGCTTTGACAGATCTGGCATTGATGTGTTTGGTCGAATTCCATCATCCACAGATATTGTTACAGGTTTCTCCTCTCCAGTTTTAGGGTCCACAATCTTTGCAAATGAAATATTCATCCGTTCCAAATTAGATTCATACAAGTTCGCACACAACAAATAACTGGATTTGCAATGCAAATTTTTTACCTTGGTGGCCACGGGGATGATTTCATCCTTGAATTTACCAGAAGAAGTTGCAGTAGAAGCCTTCCTATGAGATTCAACCTAACCATGCATGTTTAAGAAATTAGATGATTTAACAAAATAACCAGAATGGAATGGCACAACCCAATAACGGATGTACAGAACTCACAGCGGCTTGGTCTTGCTCCTGCCGTGTTACACCATAACGATGTGCAACATTTTCAGAAGTAATACTCATGGGAAGAAGACAATCTCGGGTTTGCACAATGCTATTTACCTAGAGAATTCGAAGGAAAAGAATTTGTCAGCAGGTAGGTATCACTTTGAGGAAAGATTTCTAAAAGAAAACATGTACACGTCTCTTTAGACAAAATAAATAAATAAGCAAACAACTTGGGAGAGAATATACTTTTGGATTATCTGAGCGTTTCCAAGCCATTGGATTTACTGTCATGGACTCCAATCCTGCTCCAGTGCCTGTAATGAGTAGCAAAAAGTATGAGGCCATAAGTTCATTATTGATGTAACAGTGAACTTTCATAAGCTCTTACCAATATCATAAAATCCAGCTTTTATAGCAGCTGCAACATCAGCAACCGCTTGCAGGCCAGATGAGCATTGCCTATTTACAGTTCTGATTGGCACAGTTTCTACAAGAACAATTCATAAATGTAAGAGAAAATGATGACGATGATGAGGATAATCAAAATAATAATCATAGTCATAATCCCAAATCAACATACATAAAGGATGCATGTAGAGACAAATACCTGGAAAGCCAGCATAGAATGCTGCCATCCTGCATTCACTTGCTCTTTGGGAGCCTGGTGCCAAGACTGTACCAACAACGATGTCCCCAACTTCACTTAGGTTCAGATTTGTTTTCTCAATCAATGCCTTCAGTAAAAATCCACCGTTAGAGAAGGTACAAAGAGAATTTGCTAATAATTCAGCAACATTATTTCAAACTCCAGGAGAACTAAATCACATGCAAATAGAACATATAGAACAAACCTTCAGAACAGGTGCAAGTAAATCATCAGGGTGAGTATCCTTGAAACCACCGCGCTTTGACTTGCAAAGGGCAGTCCGGTATGCACTGTACAACATAAATAAATTTTAAAAAAATACAGAGAAGGAAATTGACTAATATTATCAAGGATTATCAGATAAAACCACCAAACATAAATTGGAATTTTGAACAATTGAAGTTACTTACGCTACAATCACTACATCGTCCCCAAACACAGCAGTCCTTTGATATGCAGCACTATCCCCAGCCAAACATACTGAAGCCTAGTAACAAAAACAAAAATCAGAGAACTCAGAGAAAAGCAGTACAACACAAAAATAGGAAGAAGTATACATACATACCCAAATCATCAAATGAGAAATAAAGTTTAAGCTATTCAGGTTCATTACACTCAATGAATCCTATCCACAAAATCATTCATCCAGACCAGGCAATAAGGTGAAACCGGACCAGACTGTGGATAAGCTTACATTTATTTTTTTTTTTTTCACAACTATTAGACCTTATAACCAGTCACGAAATTAGCTCTAGACCAGAGGGATAATATCCTCCAATGAGTTCACTAGATTTTTTTTTATTCTTTTCTTTAGTTTTGGAAGGGTACCTCTTTTCTAGAATCAAACTTTCTGAGATCAAATTCCTTCCAGATCCATTTTACATAAAACTGTTACGCAAGTGATTTCTTCTCATCAATCAGCGAGCTCTAATAAATGGACCACACTCAAATTGTGGGAAAGTATCTAGTGCCAATTAGGCAAGGAATAGTGGGTTCTCTATATGTAGTCCTTTAGCAGAATAATGAAATCCATTGGAAGTTTTACCAAATTTCTGTGCTTTGCATGGAAGGACACCCTTCCCCTCTTTAAACGTGGATTTGATAGGGCTTGGCTCCTATCATTTGGTATCAGAGCAGCTTCCTGGGTATGCCAAAGAGGATGAAGAAGCCATATCTAATAGAGAAATGTGTGAAAAACCTGGAAGAAGCTTGGGACCAAATCAACTCCAAGCTCAATCTAATCCAACAAACTTTGGAGCTCCTTATCCTGCATCTTCCACACACCGCTAACAGGGAGAATGCGAGGACCGGAGAAACTAAAATTGAAAATCCCTCTGAATAGAATGAGAGTAGATTCAATCGCATTTTACCCAAATTGATTTCCAACACTTCGATGGACAAGATCCATTGGAGTTTATTTACAAATCTTAACAATTCTTCCGTTATCACCGAGCGATTGAGAACGAAAAAGGCTCTCTTTGCTTCATTCCACAAGATGGGGCTGTGTCAATGTGGTTTCAAGGATATAACTGTGCGAACACTGATCTCACATGGAAGAGAATGAAAAAAAGCCATGTTGGTCAGATTTGGATCTACAGAATATAAGAATCTTGATGGCATGCAAGCTAAGTTGAAATAAGGGTCGAGGACCGTACAAAGCTATCAAGATGAGTTAGAACGCCTTGCTAATCGTGTTGAGGGATGGTCCGATCGAGCCCTAATGGGCACATTCATCCAAGGGCTGTAAGACGAGATTTGGTCTGAAATCATCTGTGACACCTCGCCCACCCCAAGGACCACTCAGAGGGGGGGATCAATTTACTTTTTGGGATGTCACATCACCTCCAAAAAGTGAATTGACCCCCCCTGTGTTTATTTGGCATTTTATTCTAAAAATTAGGGATCAGAAGATTCCATGTTTGGATCTTCTAAACTAACACCAGATTGAGTCATCTAGGCATGAGATCGGCTAATCCCATGCAACTTGCAATCCAACCCTTAGGATTGGATCTGTCTTGTTTGATCATGAGTTGGATCAACCGATTGGCTAAGTTTTAAAACCATGCATGGTGGTAGTATTTTTTGTGGAGGTTGGTGGTGTAAGTTGGCACCAAAAGATGTTCCCATGTGACAACAAAATTTGGCACAACAGATTTTCTCCCAAGAAGAAATCGTATCAAACCATAATGGTGAATCGTCCACCAGGACCCTTTACCCAAACTCTGCTAATCCTCCTGCTCAAATTAGATTTGAAATGTACCCAACCTTCCTAGCAAGTGCACGATCCTTGGAATCTCTTGATCAAAAGCTGCTCTCTCCTTAGGACTGGCAGCCATGCTGTCCCATCCTCCCTTCTTGTTACATACATCGCTACTTTAGCTTTGGGGTCAACTGTCAGTAGGGCTATGCATAGGGTTAGGCCAGCCTGAAATTTGGCCCAAAAGGCTTGGCTCAAGTTTAGTCTCGATAAGGGCCCAAGCTCGAATTTAGGCCCAAACTTAAGTTTAAGCCATGCTTCGTTCAACCTTAGCCTAGCTCAAGGTTTGAGGCCCGAGATTTTTTAATATCTTTATATAAGTTTTTACCTCATTTTATAGTTTTTATAATGAATTAATGAGCCTTGGGTCAGCCTAAGGCCTAACCCATAGGTTCAAGCTGGGTCGTGCTCGGACCTTGAGGTCTATATTTTTCCGTGCCCAGGCCCAGTCCATAGGTTCAAGTTGGATTGTGCTCAGAGCTTGAGGTCTATATTTTTCTGGGCCCAAGTCCTAATATATAATGTCAAGCCTTACCTCGGGCCTACTAAGGCCCGGCCCATGCACATCCCTAACTACCATGGCATAGTGGAAATTCCCAAGAACCGACGTTTAGACCAATAAAAAAATATATATTAGCCAATTTTTTGCAATTTACATTAAAATGGCCATAATACCCAGAACTTTAATGTCACAAAGTTGACATTTTTTATGACCAATATATTTGCCTTGTTTATTTTGAAAAAAAAAACTCAAGTTTAAAGAGTTAACAGCTAAAAATGATTGGAATTTTAATCAGTTTTAGCAAATCCCAAAAAACCACCACTTGAATTTGAAAAACAGTAACAAATTAACTTAAATCAACAAATGAAGAATTGACCAAATACTTGAAAAGAAGAAGATTTCACCCAAGAAGAAAACACTAAGGCATCCGACTCACCTAACCAATCCAATCCTAAATCCTAACCATACAATCAATCAATTATCATCCTATTTGATGGCGAAATATTTTAACTTACCTAAAACCCTCTCTCAGAATAAGAATTACTCAACATACGATAACACGCAATATGTCTATGCGAATTTAAAAGCATTTGAGCACATTAAGATTAATAATATTTCACATAAAAGCTGCACAAATCACGTTGGCACATTTCTGTCTTTCGTTCAATTCATGGCATACATCATACGAAGCTAGAGTACATGCATCATCTCTCGATTCAACATGCACAACAAATCATTCAACTATTGGCCAAATAATTGAAAGAATTAAACTCAATGATGTATACTCAAAAGGAATGATAAAATTATGATCACATAGAAATAAGATTCGGGATTGCCATGGAGAGGCTACATCATAGCCTTAGCAATAGAAATTAGTTCATAATAGAATCAAAACAAACCATAATAATTCTGGAATTCATAATGAAAGTTA
>JAOXJP010000001.1:8430230-8450122 GCA_025762735.1 Platanus orientalis
TTTTTCATGGATGAACATATTATGTATAATAAGTTTGATTTGTGTCACACTCTCACTATAAAAAAAGATAAAAGTCTTTGTCAAAGCTCATTTAATTCAATTTAAACTAATAAAATTAATAAGTTTGAACAAATCATGTTGTCAAAATGACCACAAAGTGTGGGATTTTGAGAAAAATCTTAGTGTACAATTTTTAAAATTTATATTAAGTGATTTCTCCTAAGAATTATTCTATTTCTTTATCTGTATCAACGACATCTGTATTGGATAACCTATTAGAAGAGCTAGCTTGTAAATTGATATATTGAGTTTTTAAAATTTGAATTTCAGTTTTTAATTGATTAATTTGATGTTGTAATGAGTTAAGTGTAACAGGGGTTGGATGAGTATTCATTCTTTTATAAACATCTTGCATTGTGAATGACCCAGAAAATTCTGACATATTATAAAATTGGGGTCTAGAACTTTGATTTTCTAGATTTTCTTGATAGGTTAAAATTTCTTTCAAATATTGTTTTTTAGATTGACGTCTTATATGTTATCTATCATTTTTAAAAATAGTTTTTGATGTTTTGTTAAGACATTAACAGAAGAAATATCTGATTCTTTTGTAGAATAGTTTGTTAGATGCCAAGGGCATTGGTAATCGTTATTAGATGATTGGGTTTGTTCATTATTAGTCTGATCTTCTATCTTTAGTTCATGAATCTTTTTTTTGATTATTTTTAGATGACATTTATTTGCAAAATGACCAGGTTTTTCACATTTGTTGTTCTTAGGATTAGTTTATTTATGTGGGAAAGTCTTCTTTGGGAATTTTAGTGGTGAATTTTGATAATATTTAAAAAAGTTTTTCTTTGATCTGAATTATATTTTATAGTAAATTAAGTGAGGGGTTGATTTTTGTTTTAATGGAGCTATTAATGGTTGATATCTAAATTGGTAACAAAAATCTCCTAATTCTTTTCTTGTGGTAGCTTTTTAGTATTTCAATTGTTTTTGTAATTTTAAACTAGAACAGTCATATTTATTGTTTGAATTATTTTTCCAAATGAAAAATAATTATAATCAAGGGTTCCGTAGAAGTCTTTTAGTTTTTTATTGACCTTTTCTCCGAAGAGTTTGGGTAAGCCAGATATAAATTTTTTTTTTCACAATGTTTGAGTACAATTATTGATTTGGTAAAGTTTTGAAAGAAATGTGTCTTTATACCATCTAGAGTCAGATAAGGTAGGACATCGTAAATTCATTAAAATTTCTTTATTTTGTGTGCTCATTTCGTCAATTCTGCAAATAAAGTGGGCTAAGAAATTAAGCGTTAGTGTTGGTAAATAATCTTGTTGGATTTGGCATGTGATTGATAGGATTGGGTGATTATGTCCATCTAATTATATAGCATTTAGGATTTGGTCTCTTTAATCTTGGGAGAAATAATTATTCGTCCATCCGAATAATTGACTTGTGAATCTGGCAGTTATGGATAAACAGATAGCTCTTTAAGAATGTTTATGGATGTAACAAGCATTTGCGTAGATTGTCATTTGTTGAAAAGTGTTTCTGACTTGATATTTTGTTTATCCATCTATGTTCCATTCATATAATGTATTCACATCATATTTTTTGTTATGTGGAATTGTTTCTTTGATTTGCAAATCAATAGGCATTGGCTTATTATAGTAATTTTTGTTTTGTTGTAGTACTTAGGTTGAAATAGCTTATTAAGAATTGAAATTGATTGTTCTTTTTCTGATTCTAAATTTGAACTATTTCTATAAGGAGAATCTGGAGAGTTATTTTTTGGAGACGAATCTTTAGATAAAGCATTTAGATTTGACTCTGTATTTTTATTAGGATTATGGAATCGTTTAAAAAGTTTAGAAAGAAATTCATTGTTTATTGTTGTAGGGGGAATGAAAATTTGGTATAAGAGATTCTTTGGAAAAGAAAATGGTTAATCTATAATCTTGAGAGGATGATAAATTAAAGGAGTTTAAGGTGTTGAAGAAATGAGTATTGGATTGTGAAGAGTAGAAGCTTTTGTTGAAATTTTTTGATTTTTTTCTATTTATTGACCTAAAGTATGGAAATAAATATTAGTGTAATTATTTTGTTCAATTATATGTGAAAAATCTTTTTGAAAGACTAGAATTGGATTAGAAAATAAAGTTTCATTTTTTATTGGTATAGCGGTTGTTTCAAAATATTTTATGGATTTGAAAGAATCTAGTTTGTATTTATCTCTAGAAGATAGTTAGGCTAAAATTCACTCTTGAGGACAATTCAAATTATAATGATAATTGACATAACAAGACATTTAATTACACTGATAGTTTTATCATTGAAATGGTTGTGGTGATAGTTAGAAAAACTCATTAAAATCTGTCATATGAATATATTTTTTTATCATAGATAGGTAATGGTCTTTTCTAGAATATGTGCCCAAAGAGAATTTGTAAGAAAAAAAATAGAAAGCAAATACATTGATCAATCACTGGTATATCAGAATGTGATTAAGGGGATTATGAATATCTAATTAAGTTGCTAAAAAAGCCTAAATCAAGAAAATAGTCACATGATGTGAGTAAATGTAAATCATTGGATTTCAAAAGACTAATAGCTTCATTAAAATTCAAAAGTTTAAGAGATAATCATTGATTATTATGATTTAAATGTAAACGAATAGTAATATTCAAATACTAGAATTATTGTTATAAGAAAAGGAAAATATAAATACGATTCAAATTAATTTGTTCAATACAGGATACTCCAATAAAAGTTACCAATGAAGGATAATGCAATATGCATTGTATAATACTAGGTGTTAAGTTATCACCAAGTAGTTATGTTATGTTAAATGAATAAATGTACTTTACAACCAAATCATAGAATTTGAATGACTGTTTAACTTCTTGGTTTTAGATTATCATAACGAAGAAAAGATATATCAAACCAAATTTATAGAAAGGGAAAGTCCTCAAAATATATTAGCGTTCATAGTCCAACAGTGAAGGCAAAGAAAAATCACCATTTCAACATAATCTTACTTGAAAGTTGGTAAAGTTTGTTAAGGGTACAAACCTATGTTTAGAACTAAATTACGCCATATTTTAGAAGATGGGTGTCTAATACAAAGATAATCTAGATTATAGAAGGTTATTAAAATGTTCAATTTTTTTTTCTGAAAACAGCTTTAGAAAATTTATCATATGAAATGTGGGGGAGAAATCATGTCCCTTTTCAGTCAAATGTGGCTTTGAGAATGCATAGCGATCATCATAGTTTCAACCTTTTCAGCTTGTTCTCCTACATGTAAATATCCATTAATACTTGAAACAATCTATGGATATATACCCAAACTTTCAAACTTTGATTTGGTTTGTATTTGTTTGTTCATATGCTTAAAGTTTGGTATTGTGAAGATTGCACAGAAGATTTTGGAGGAAATAAATAATTCATATTTGTTTTCACATACTTACATTAGGACTGTTGGAAGGTTGGAGAGATTGTGTTAGCACATCAATTGTTTGATAAGTTACTTGATAAAGACTTGGTTGCTTGGAATACTATGATTTATAGGTATGTTGATAAAAATAGGTGTCCTGACAAAATGATGTGTATAAGACCTTGTTATATTTGATGTTTATTCATTTGACAAGGGATTCTTTTATTTCATTATAACATGCATAAATCTTTTTCATTGGAATATAATAGAATATCAAACACATTGATATATGTGATAGAGATCTAATTGTCCAATCTCTTGTAGACCTAAAGCATTTACAGTTGAGGGTTAAATTTGTTACTTCACTTATAAGGCTGTTACATATAAGGCCCCATATAATAGGATGATTTCATCTGTTACTGGAATGTTTGACTCTAAGCCTGCAAGAAAATGTATTACGTAAATGCATTGTTTTGGCTTAGTTATTAATTACACTAGTATAAAATCACTATCACACCCATAGTTATTGAAAACAGTAAGACTATAAGATTAAAGCTGTAGATTTAGTGTTTCTGACTCTTTAGTAGCAATACAAGTTAAGCACATTTCTACTAGTAAATTACATATTTAATGATCAAATCCACAGCTAGGAATCAATAGAACAAACCCAAACCCAAACACAATCCTAAATTGTGATATAGCCGGGATACATTCTAGTCACTTTCACTTTCCGGGGACAAAGTTGGTAGCATAAGCCCATGCATTGTTGGCCGCCGGGTCTGCGAGGTGGTCAAAGAGGTTCTCAATTGGACCCTTTCCAGTGACAATAGCCTGAACAAAGAAACCAAACATGGAGAACATCGCCAGCCTTCCGTTCTTGATCTCCTTCACCTTCAATTCGGCAAAAGCCTCTGGATCATCAGCCAATCCAAGCGGGTCAAATGCCCCACCCGGGTAAATTGCATCCAAACCTTCCCCAAGTGGGCCCCCACCAACTCTGTATCCCTCAACAAAGCCCATGAGAACAACTTGGCAAGCCCAGATTGCAAGGATGCTTTGAGCATGGACCAGGTTTGGGTTGCCAAGGTAGTCAAGCCCACCTTCAGAGAAGATCTGGGCCCCGGCTTTGAACCATACTGCCTCACCGAATTTGACACCATTCTTAGCAAGGATTTCAGGGAAGACACAACCAAGTGCACCGAGCATGGCCCATCGGCAGTGGATCACCTCGAGCTCACGGTTCTTCGCAAATGTCTCTGGGTCTGCTGACAACCCAGCGGTGTCCCACCCGTAGTCACCAGGGAATTCACCAGTCAGGTATGATGGAGTTTGCTCAGAGAATGGGCCCAAATACTTTGGGCGGTCTGGGCCGTACCTATTTGTCCAGCCAATCATGTGGGTCAGATTCCGGTAACAAGTTAGTTTGAATTTACTAAGTAGTTATACTGAGCACCACAGAACCCTTTGATATCAGTCTCTGACCGAGGCAAGGGTGCGTCATGGCAGTGAAGGCACTAGGAACATCCATGGTGCTCAAAGCCCACTGTATATCAATAGCTAAAATTGCCTTAACCCAGTACTAGAAGTAGGGATGTGATTCATATAATGGAACATGGGTTATCTAAGAATAATTGAGTTGATTTAGCACTTACCACATGCTCTGGGCAACACTCTTTACAGTGCGGCGCATGGAGATGCGACCGCCGGAGACGCCGACCTTCCGGACAAGCTCATTCTGCTGCTTCAAAGCCGTCTGGCCGGTGAATGCTGAGCTTTGGATTGCAGAGGTGGCCATGACTCCCTAGTGCTTCTTTCCTGTTGTTGGTTCTTCTTTTGCTTCTCTCTTTTGCTGTTTGGTGTCTGAAGCAGATTATGGGGTTGTGAGAGGGTGGAAAGGGACTTTAATAATAGAGAGGGGGATGTTGTGGATGAGGATATCTACACGTCGGCACCACCCCATTGGTTTATAATCTTGGATCAGGATATCCACCCATCCATCCATCTCGATTTGTTTTGGTGAGACCTATAGGTCACTGTTATGCCACGTGGCATTGAAAGATCTCGTGGTGGGAGCCATAGTGCTTGGCAGTGACTTCAGAGTGTATGTACCTAGGTGCCCCAGGTGAGTCTCACCCTCTTTATTCTAACTGTAGTCAGCGGCATTGGAGTCGGGAGGTAGAGCTTCCAGTTGGATCTCGGCTTTGGTCATTTCCTGAATTTGAGTGAATCTAACTGAAGCATTTCTTTGAGTTAAGAAAGCTTTCAACACACTCTGAACGCTGGAGTTCATTGAATCAACCACCCTGGAACTAGCTAGTGAGAACATCCTCATTAGGAACGATGCATGGTTATCAAGTTTTCCATATAAATGCGATCTACAACCTCCATTATCGCCACTGCCAAATCTCGACGGGGCGACCATTAATTTGTGCAGTGGATAAACAATGGGAAGTAGATAGAATAATTCACTTTGTTCGAGTGTGATCAAACTTCAAATGGATTTGACTCTAAAATTGATTTAAAACCCAAATAATCATGTACTAAGGAGGGATCCAATTGTGACAATTTTTTTGGATATATGCTAATGGAATGACACATCATTCGTGCGTTATTTACAGTATAAGATACCTTAAAACTAATATTTTGTTCAAAACTGCACCACCCCCTCCAAACATCTATAGACAGAGCTTTGGAATTCCTTCTCTCACCATCAAAGAATTATAGAACACCTTGACATAGCTACTCAAAAGAGACCATTATTCTAAACGCTCACCACATGAATCATGCGGTTCAAGTCCTGGAATGGCTAGCCAGAAAGTGAAGGACTATTTCTGCGAGGATCTTTCACATGGAGCTAACCAGCTAACATAGCCCCACTCTAGGGTGAGCCGCAGTCCACAGCATTAAGGGCTTAAGGAAGATCATTATTATGGGATCCCTTTCCTTACATAGTTCCAATAACAAATATTTCCAAGTGACTTACGTGTATTATGACTTGGACTGTCCTAGAAGTGTGAGGCATTCTCTATTAGCTGGTAGCCTTTCAACCTGAACATCATTTTTCTGACTGTCTTCAATGCCGGTTAATTTATTTACACTGAACTTGGCCGATCAAATTTGAACGGATGCCCACATCTTTTAAGAGGACTGTTTCATGCACAAGCAGGTAAAGAAACGCATTTAAGAGAGGAATGGTAACGACTCCCACTAAAAATCATATTAATTGCACAAAAAATTAACAGAGAATCCTATGGAATGTGTATTATAACATCACCCCATAGGGGCATAATCCTCTTCGACTCCTATTTCAGCTCCTAACTTACCCAACATAATTGCGTTCACCATTAGCTTACCTGCCTCGGGGAAATCCTTGTGATGCATCAATATCCCTTCTACAGAATAACCTGCATCCTTCAATGGAAAATCCAACTCGTTTTGTCTTAGTGGCAGCACCTCATCAAAGTCGCCTTCATAGGCTTCTGCTTCAGGCCCATAGCATCTATATGAGGCCTGGAAGAGTACAGTTTCCCTCAGAACTCGTAGGGTCTCTTCATCGCTCCACCCTTTATCCATAGATGCCTGGAAGATGCTTCCCCAGTCCTCCTGATCTACAGCATACTTCCAGCATTCCTCAAGAAGGCTTCTGTTGGACTTTCTGAAAGAGGAGTCTGTCCAAGTGAACACATCAAAAGCCCGCAAGGAGAGGTCACGGGTTTGACCCTCCAAGCACAATATGATCAATTCTCCAGGAGGAAGAAGCTGCTGTCCAATTTCCTGCTTTTCTTGATTACCAGGGAGAAGTTCTATTATTTCTTCCTGCAAGAAGGAAAAAAGAGAATCAGATGCATCATTTGAAAGTGCAGAAAAACTAGACTTGATGCAGAGATCATACATCAACATCTACATTATCTACAGAAGAGAAGAATTACCTGCAATTTCAGAATCTTTAACTCAGCCTCTATGCACTTCAACTTTATCTCAAAATCTGCGTCCCTTCCTGTTGAATATTACATGTTTGTCAGTAGTTTATGATGCAGCAAAAATAGAGAAAAATTATAACTAAGCCAATCCCTGGCACCTGAATACCATTTAAGTAATAAGAGCTACTATCAACGATACAAATACATACATCTTTTAACGACAGTTTGAGAAATCCCCAGTTCAAATCTGAACAACCTGTCAAGTCAACTTCCCCTAAAACCAATTTCAACCAAACACCCCACGACACTAAATAACCAAGGAGAGCATATATACCCGTACAACACCAAGGATGACTTGTGAAATATAATTTTTAAACTAGATCTAGTCTACATTACCTGGATTCTTCATTCCCCAACAGTGCCCACGACAATGTGACACAACATGAGTATGGGTATGAGATTGGTATCAGATATGCATCACTGCTACCAAAAAAATTACTTAAAATATTTAGTAAGTTTGAAAATACTTTAAAGATTAGGGGCATGTTTAGCAGCCACCTGTAATGTAATCATTTCATTTCAAATTCCAAAGGCATTTGAAGCCACAAAGTGATGGTTCAAAATGAAATCATTCAGATTTATTACAGATTTGTTAACTAAAATTAGAAATGAAGTCATCATAGGTTTTTTTAATAAAATGACATGATATATGTTATCATTCATATTTTGGTGATGAATGGAAATTAAACCAATAACAAATCAATATGAATCTAATGAGTTCATTCTCAACCATCACATTGTGGCTTCAAATGCCATGGGAAATTGAAATGAAATGATTACATTACAGGTGGCTGTCAAACACGACCTAGAGAAATGCATTAAAAATACTATAATATTTTTAAAAAAATGACATAACCATGTCCCTCCACCTTGACCTTGAGAGGGGCCCAAACAAATTTGACTCATAGACATAACAATACCAAACATATGTACACCCAGGTAATATACCCTCTAATAGTTCAGAATTTAAAAGGTGCAAAACATTTTCCCTGTCATTTGCTCTTCTTTGTACACATTAATATTTTCATTCTTCATAGAAGCAAACTTACTACTATTGAAGTTCTTGCAGTAACCTCACCATCGGTATGCTAACCACATAATAAAACCAAGCGATTTGAAATCAGGCCACTAAAATTGACAAGCAGGTAATATTGGTGTTGTTATGTGACATCTAGGTGCATGCAATGTTGAGGAACGCATGCTTACTCTTAGTCCCAATCCCTTAGAATTCAATCGAATAACAAAACCTTTTTGCAACTATTCAAACTCAGCTATACGAATCTTGTTCAGCCATTCCTCTGTATATAGGGTCATAAACTCTGTTAAAGCTTAAGTAGTCAAATCTTTTCTCACTCCCAGAACCTATGTCTATTAAGCCTTCCACTTCCTTTAGCTTGAACTAAATCACTTCTTACTATTAATGTTTTTCTTTGAACCTCCCTCGAATGAATCCAATTCTAATTTTATCATACCTAGTCTTGTAGCTCATCCAGCTCAATGTTGTTTCTTCATTGCTGGCATTCTACCCCTAACCCTTCAAATCATGTCAAAGTTCATGTATCCTCTTAATAATTTATTGGGTTAGCTAAACAAGGCACAAGGCATACTTGATACAGGACATAGATGCATATCAAGGAATATGACCCTGATATGAACATGAGAAATTTTACTACTACGTCAAAGATGCAACAGCTTAAACTGCCATCTATCAATGTATGCACTAATCATAAAAGAACATTGATTGGACACTTACTCAGAAGGAACATTTTACCCATCTCTGATACATGAAATACCAGGGTAACAAAATCTAGGTTTTAAATCATTGAACATTGTAAGTTGTCTTATTATCTACAGAAGAGAAGAATTAGGGGTTGATACAGACAGGGTTCAAACCTGAACCCAGCTTACCCAACTGGATTTTAGGTAACATGCACTCAGATTGATGCATTGGGCAACCTGACTACACACATAACACACACAAAACCTGATAGATATGTATCCAGGACCATAATAAGAATGTGAGATATCATACAACTATGTCAATGATGCAACAGCTTAAACGGCCATCACTCAACACATTAGTCATTCCAGAACTTTTTTTGGACACTTAATTCGATTCTTACCCATTTCTAATTCATGCAATACCTGAGAATAACAAAAAAAAATCCAGGTTTTAATTCATTGAACATTACAATTTGTGTTATTTCCAACAAAGGAGAACTAAGGGTGTGATGCAGGCAAGTCTCAAACCCAAAACAAACCGACTTCCAGGTAGACTTGCACTCTGGTTAATCCATTAAACCTGATTATGCACACACACACACACACAAAACCTAAAACCAATACCAAATATTGTCCCATGCTTAACTTTATGAAGACAAAAGTAAGGATGGGACCATCTGCGGTGTTGGTTGCCAGCAACTATAGGGTTGATGAGGCATTCAAAGAAGCCAGGTTCCCATGCATGCAGAACCGTCCACATTACCCAAATGCCACTTATTTTAGAACTACTTTCACATAGAATATCAAACAAACTCTCAACATCTCATATCTTTTTAAGTGAATCAGCCTGTTCAATGTTGGAACCTAGACAAAATGACTGTACCCATAAACCTTGTCCATATAAACAGAAAATAAAATATAAAGGACAAACTGAAAATGAGAGTTGTTATTGGCTAACTTGGAACAAGGTACAACTCTGGGCTTCACATGAAACAAAGGATAAGGTACAAGGCAATTCACAAGGAAGAAAACTAACAGATTAAAATATAAAGTAGGGTAAGCACGTTTTTAATCATAATAGGGTTTACACCAGAGGTCAGCATTGAACCTATATATCTTTGAATTAGCAATGAATGCGTTGAGTGTACACAAAAGGAGGCCCATGTTGTATGTTGTCTACTGATGACATAGTTTTGATTGACAAGACTAGAGAGGCGGTAAATGCCAGGTTAGAACTTAAAACTACAAAGGGATGTCTAAAAATCATAGGTTTTAAGATAAACTGAATTTAAACAGAATGTATGGAATGAAATTTTAATAATAATAATAATAATAATAATAAGATTAGAAACAAGGTAGTAGTTAGGATTGTAACCAAGAGATAGCCCAAAGTGCCCGTTTACATTAACTTGGTTAAATTATCCTTAAGGAGGGAGATATTAAAGAGAATGTTGCTCATAAAATTAGAGCGGGTTGGATGAAGTGAAAATGTGCTTCTAGAGTGCTAAGTGATAGACGCACACCACTAAAATAAAGAGAGGTCTTATGACTACAAGACCAGCCATGCTTTATGGAGCAGAATGTTGAGAAATCCAAAAACAAAATATACATAAAATGAGTGTGGGTGAGATGTGGATGTTAAGATGTATGAATGGCAAAACTAGACATGATAGAATTATAAAAATTGCAATTGCAAGAACTTAGAGGGCGGGCCTTGGGGCATCGGTAAGGTTGCTCCATTGTGACCTGGGCGTCATGGGTTCGAGTCACGGAAACAGCCTCTTTGCTTGAAAGGGTAAGGCTGCGTACATCTGACCCTCCCCAGACCCCGCAGTGGCGGGAGCCTCGTGCATTGGGACTGCCCTTTGCAATTGCAAGAACTTAGGGTTTAAACCAATAGGTCATAAGATAAGGGAAAGTCAATAGAATAGAGATGGTTTAAGTCATGTGCAACAACGACCAATGACTGCATCAGAGAAGAGTGAGGTGGTGCATGTTGAAAAGGCCGAGATATGAGTGCTTATGATTTAACAAAATATACGGCCCTGGATAGAGTGGAATGGCAGAATAGGATTTGTAGTTGACCCCAAGAATTCAAGGTAAGGCTTTGCTGAGTTATAAAAAGTAGGGAAAGCAATAAACCTGCCATTGCTGCTATCTTAGAGAGATTCAGTAGGCGCCTTCGTTCTGCCAAAGTTGGCCGCATTTTTGTCTGGCCAGGTTCTGACTCTTCATCAGCAGCAGAAACAGAGGTATCATCTTGAGGATGAGCCAATGCATGCAGTGTTTCTGACGCGGAGGAGAACTGATTTAGGAACAATTCATGAAGCCACAAAAGATCCCTGTGCTCTTTTAGAAAAATAGCGAGCTCTTCCTGGAACTCTTCCCCAAGCCTTAGAAGCTTAGC
Organism: Platanus orientalis; assembly: GCA_025762735.1. Lineage (NCBI taxonomy): Eukaryota > Viridiplantae > Streptophyta > Magnoliopsida > Proteales > Platanaceae > Platanus > Platanus orientalis. The sequence continues at coordinate 8,441,782 of JAOXJP010000001.1, forward strand.
GAACTGGCCATTCTCATACAACTGTCTAAACACAAAGTAACTAAACCCCCCTTTTGGTCCCATGCTCTCATGCTGCACAATAAAACATTTTCAAACTGTTGATGAAAAACAGGAGCAGCACTAGAAAGAAATGACAAGGGAAAAGGTGGAATAAAAATGAATCAACAATATCAATAGCATATTCATTAGCCAAGACCAGTATATTATGTTACAGTTAATTTTGCTTTAACAGGCAGGATAAAAGATTCTACAATATATGGACCCACCGAGTTCTGCAAAACCCATACAATGATATAAAAAGCAGAAGAAAAAAAATGGGATATCATAAGATAATGCCCACTGATAATATCAACATAAATTTCAATCATAAAGGGGAAAAAGAATAGAAAAAGCAAATCAGCAGTACCAGTATCAGAATAAGTAGGTGTGACCATGTTGCAAAGGGAGAAAAACAAGCAAGAATTAAGATATCTGAAATAAAATAGGGCCATTCTACCAGTCAAGGATAAGAAGAAACTCAGATAGATAACACAGGTTAGACAGGAGATAGGTTAGAAAAAATCAATGCAAGTGACTACTTGTCTGAGCAGGTTAGGACCTGTATTGTTGAGTGAAAGTTAAAGGGTTCAAAAATTAAAACCGTTTATCCTCTCAAGTTGTTGATCTCTTTAAAACAGGCTTACCTGGTGGCAACACCAAACATTTAGCCAACCAAAGAATAGGAAGGTGATTATGCTTCAGCTCAAACATCACTTAAGCACTCCTTCAGAAAAATTACCTTTCCCCCTGACACGCATGACCATGGAGATTCTTGAACTATACATATGCTTTACTTCCGATATGCCAACAGTTCCAATATCATAATCATGACCTTGCTCTGTTTCGATTATTTTTTAAGGGGATGGGATGGGTGGGTTTCTCTCTCTCTCTCTCTCTCTCTCTCTCTCTCAGTTGATTGCTCAACTTAAATACTTTTCCTTCAAAAAGACAAGTATGATATAGAAGTTGATATACAAGAAAATATATGAGAACTGAAGTTAGCTAAACCCTTCAAGAATTTGATGGGCACATATGTCGAAAAATGGTTGAAAAAGTATCCATGCATACAAAAACCCATGGAATTCAGATGTTTGTCAAAAACCAACATCCCATTCAGGAGATGGGTTGTTTATTGAGTCTCTTGGAGAGTTCGGCCTTGGGGGAGAAGGAGCTTAATGACAAAATGGTGTGATCTTTGGATGAAGAGAAAGGGTTCTCTATTAGATCTAGGCGCGAAGGGTTACTTGTTTCGACTCTTCATTCCTTTCCGAAAGAATGTGTGTGGAATCCACAGATTCAACTCAAAGTTTCTTTTCTGTTGTGGGAGTTGTGGTGGGATAAGGCCCCTACAATTGACAATTTCATTAGGAGAGGGTTATTCATTCCCAACTAGTGTTGTTTATGCAAGGTGGAGGCGGAATCTAGCAGTCATCTATTTATTCACTGCCCCTGGGTCCAAAGATTCTTGGACCATTTCTTGCTCAGATTTGGAATTTATTAGGTCCACCCAAGGTCTATGCGGAGTCTTCTCTTCCAGTGGCCGAAGCAAGAAGTAGGCTTTCTTTCTAAGGAGGGCAAAGTACTTGTAGCTAATGGTGCCTGGGGCATTGTGTTGGGAGGTTTGGGAGGAAAGAAATAGGCGTATTTTCGAGGAAGTTTCTATGCATCCCCGAAGTATCATTGATGTCATGTTGTCCCGCATTTATGGTTGGTTGTTTGTAGGCCAAAAAAGGAAAGGCCCCTTGTTTACTACTTGGATCTATGACTGGGATTCATGTATTTTCAATAGTTAGTCTGTTGACTTATCCCCCTACTATATTGTAGGGGTGTGTTCTTGTGCTCTTCTCGAGCTCCTTGTTGTCCTTTTTTGCCTCCTCAATAGCAATTTTACTGTACTTTCTTTTAAAAAAATGCATTGCATAAACATCCCCTTAGTCAAAACTAACAGGAAAAGAGAAATAATGAAAGCTCATAATTTTGCTTCAGTTACTTAGGCAACAATTGGTAACACTCCACGAATTTAGCTCTCAATTCCTGATTCTGGATTCCACCAAGAATGCATTCTTTGGAGTCAATTCTAGAACCAGAAACATGTTTGGTTAAGGCAATTTTTTTTAAAACTGAGATCTTGATGATGATGATGAATAACTAGTAGAATCAACAAGAGAGAGAGAGAGAGAGAGAGAGAGGAAGAAGAAGAAGAATCAGGAGCTAGAATCAGTGATACTTTTCTAACTTCCAAAAAGTGTCTCCAAAATGGATTTTGGGAGTAGAATTTGTGGAGAGAATCTAGAATTACCAAACAACATTTTCGACAGAATCACTCTTTGAAGCTAAGAATCAAAGAATCACTCTTTTGGAGTGTTTACCAAACGCGACCTTAAAGAACAATTTATTTATGCCTACACTTCCAAATTTTACCACTTCTGAAGAATTTGTAGGCAAAAGATCTGATGCAAGCTGTTGTTAAACCCTAACAAGAGCAAGAATAAACAATAGCACAAAGAAGAAAATACCCAACAATTGGCAAGGAGTTAACTCAAGTGGTCAATTCATCCCAACTCCCAAGAGAAGAGCTCCGCAACTTCTGGTAGTTCTGAAAAAGTAATCTATTTCTTCCAAAAACGATGAATCTTCCCCTTACAAAAGACATCCCTCCCCCTCCCCCACCAAATTTTATAAGCCTACATCCTCCTTTGCTTATCCAACCAACTCTCCCAAAACCTTAAGGTGTTAAGAGATACACAAATTAATATACTTCAACAATCTTTACCTATCAAATATTCTAGAATCCTATAACAAATCCAACATTAAAATATAAACAAAATCAATTTATTTAGTAAACCTGACACGATTGGCCTTGGGATTCTTTTGGGGGCCCCCACCATGATGCAAACATCACTAAGAGGTGGTTGTATGTACCAGTCCACAAGAGAACCAAGTACAAACCATGCTTGTTGATTTAGGTGTCTTAGGGGCTAGGGGTTGTTTTGTAACAAGGCATTCTTCCAAGCGGGTTTTTGCAATTTTTATTTGGGGTTCTCTATGTAACAAGGCTAAAATAGCCAGAGTTTATTGGAAGGTTTGATGCGGGACGTCAGCCACAAGATTTCCCTCATTTTGTGGACTTTGAAAAAAAAAAAAATTAAAACAGGGCCCACAATGAGTTGGTCATCCAACTACAAAGTGGGATCCACGCGGAGGGGGTCGGGGGGGGCACATACTTGGTCAGTAGCCCCTTCTTTGGGAGGCTTTTAGTAGTTTCTGATTCCAAATATTAGGAAAGTGATTTATTAGAAGTCCTAGATTCTAGGGAAAGTAGTTTAGTTATTTAGAAGTCTTTTAAAGTAGAAAGTTTTATTTAGAATGTTTAGAAGTTTCTATATTTTTTGTGTTTCTATTTTTTATTATTGTAAGCCTATAAGAGGTTTTTCCCCACCCCCACCCCCCAACGATTTTTGGAATGAAAAAGATAAATTAAAGTTTGGTTTGAAAAAATGTGTGTGGCCTATGGGCCCTACCCCTATCCCCCTCTCTCCTTGTAGTGGGGTTGTAGTGATGTAGTACAAATGAAAAGGGGCCCAAAATTCTATGCAGCACACTCGAGGACTACCAATCTTTATAAAAAAAATACTCTCAAGCATTAAATCAAGCACTTAGAAGGTACTCATAGGGACTTTTTAAGGCATGTAACAGGGCAGAACTGAAGCTTAATTTCTAAAGTTTACAGGTTAGAACTGGGTAGGATTAAGTAGTCCATCATAACAGAAATAGAGCGTAATCTTATGTCGATATAATAGGGTCTATAAGAAGTAGAGATGGGTTTTGAAGAAAAAGAATGTATATGGAGGCTTAGGGATGAAGATGATGATGATATTGGTTTTAATTTTCAGGTGTGAACAAGGGTTAAATGGTGGAAAACGGTAAAATAAAAGAAGAAAAAAAGGAGAGAAGAAAGATGAATAAGAAAAATTATGACGAAAAAGAAAAGAAGATAATGATGAGAAGATAGGATGTACCATGAGGAAATCACCAACCTCAAACTTGGAAATCACCAACCAAGCCAAGTCTTAGGCACCAAGGACTTGAATAATCTTAAAGCTTAAAGAAAAGAAGTAGTTTCACTCATTGAGAGCAAAAAAACAACTAAAATTTGTATTCATTCAATCATGCCAAGTACAAAAATGTGCAGCTCATATATAGGCTCATAAACTCATGAAAAATAGCAAGAAACCAACTTAGAAACTCCTAAACTACTAGCTTACTTGCTACCTAAGACTTTTCTAAAGTCAAAACTACCAAAAACTTCACTTTCTAAAAACAAAAAGTGTCAAAATCAGGCCCTTCTAGAGGATTTCGTCCAGTACTCTTAGTTCAATTATGCACAAAGAGGGAGATATTGTAGATGATGTTGCTCATAGAATTAGAGCGGGATGTTTGAAGTGGAGAGGTGCTTCTGGAGTGTTGTGTGATAAACAGGATTTGTGTAGCTAACCCCAAATATTTGGGATAAGGTTGCTTCTTGTTGTTGTTGTTGTTGTATAGGATATGTTTAAAGATCTGGTACCTAGTGTGAGAATAATTGATGATCATAGTAGTGTTTATAAGATCATTTCTAGAACACTGACTTTGAGATTGAAATAGGTCAGGAGTGGTATCATCGTGCAACCTAAAGTGTTTCATTAAAGGTAGGCAAATTCTCGACATTTTCTAATTGCAAATGAATGTATTAAAGATAGGAGACTTTTGGGTAGAATTGGGTTGATTTGTAAGTTGGACTTAGAGAAGGCTTATGATCATGTTAATTGGAATTTTTTGGATTATGTTCTTGATAGGATTGGTTTTGGTGCCAAGTATGAAGTTGGATGTTTTATAGTGTTAGATTGATTAAATTCTCAGTCTTAATCAATGGTAGTTTGGCGGCTTTTTTTAGAAGTTTGAGGGGTTGAGGCAAGGAGACCCCCTTTTCCCTCTATTGTTCATTATGGTTTTGGAGGTTCCGAGTAAAATGATCAGGAAGGCGGAAGGGAATTATATTTAGGGTTTTGGTCGGGACACGTGAGTGTAGTCTCTCATTTGCATTGATAACACCATGATTTTCTGTGATGTGGATACGATACAAGTGGGTTTCTTGAGATGTATCCTGAGATATTTTGAGGCAATGTTAGGTCTTAATATTAATTTGGTTAAAAGTGAGTTGTTTCAAGTGTGTGATGTTCTGAATATTGAGAGTTTGACATAGATTTTAGGCTGTAAAATTAGGAGTCTTCCGGTGTCCTATCTTGGTATGCCGCTTGGGGCAAATTTTAATTCCAAAGTGGTTTGAGATCCAGTGATTGAAAGGATTGTTTTGAGAGTGGAATCTTTGAAAGCATCCTTTTTGTCTAAAGGTGGTAGATTGACCTTGTTGAAGTCTACTTTAGCCTCCAAACCAAACTTTTATCTCTCGCTCCTCACTATTCCGATTTCAGTGGCTTTTAGAATTGAGACTTATTTTCACAACTTTTTGTGGAACGATTTGAATAATCAACATCGATATCAACTTTTTATGTTGAGCCCTTGGCTTCCCAAGCATTAGCCATACCGTATTTATTAGCTATAACTTGATGCCACATACTTTCTATTTCCTGCCCAAATCTCCAAAACTACTTAGATAAAAGCACCTTATTCACAACACAAATTTGATTGATGCGAAGACCCCAAGCTTCTTCAGCTTATAGATATCTGCCCAAGCAACTTAGTGCATTCCTTCTTCCTGATTGCCTCTACCCCACAAGAAATCCCTTAGAATTTCTCAATCTTTTTTTTCAACCGACGCCAGAATCGAGAATAGAGATAAGAAATATGTTGGAAGACTTGCCAACATGAATATCAAAACCACTTTCCCATACTTCGAAAGAAAGCTCTCTTTCCACTTAGCCAGCCTTTTTAGAATACGGGTTATACGACAGGATCCCAGGGAGTTGCGCTTTTAGCAGAAGTACCAAGGGAAAGACCGAGATATGTCGTTGGGAGAGATCCCACAGTACAACCCAAACAATTTGCCAATCTTCCAATATGATCCACCCTACCAATTCCATACATTCTGCTTTTGTGAAAGTTCACTTTTAGACCAGATACAACTTTAAAGCATCTAATAACACATCTCAAGTACATCACCTGCTCCTCTGAGGCTTTACATAAGATAAGGGTATCATCAGCAAATTGTAGATGAGAGACCATCATCCCATTATTTTTGACATGAAAGCCTTCCAGTAATCCACCATGAAAGGCTTTAAAAAGGAGAGCTCTAAAGGCCTTAGCCCCCACCAGAAACAAGAAGGGGAAAAAGTGGACCCCCTTGCCTTAAGCCTCTCGAACCATGAAAAAATTGTACAGATGTTCCATTTAACAAGATTGAGAAAGAAGTTGTTTGATAACATTTTTTCATCCACCTATGCCATTTATTTCCAAAACCATCATTTTCAACATATAATCAAGAATCACCCAGTTGACTTTGTCATATGCTTTTTCCAAATCCAATTTACATAGAATTCTAGAATCACCATTCTTAAGGGCCGCATTTAGACACTCATTTGCTACAAACACTACATCAATACATTGTCTTCTCCCTATAAAAGCACTATGATTTGGAGAGATCACATCCTACAAAGCCTCTTTAAATCTACAAGAGAGAGTTTTAGAGAGGATTTTATACACACTGCTTACAAGACTTATGGGTATGAAATTTGAGATTTTGTTTGCCTAATCAGTTTTCGGAATGAGGGAGATAAATGTCGCATTACTCCTTAAATCAAGAAAGGCCCCCTCATAATTTTTTTTCATCATCTCCATGAGATCTCCCTTAACCACATCCCAACAACATTTATAGAAAGCCATAGTGAAGCTGTCATGGCTTGACACTTTATCATCTTCAATGCTCTATATCACCCTTTTAATCTCTTCCACCTCAAAAGGTCGCTCCAACCAAGCCCTCATATTTAAGGAGATTCTTTTAAACTAAATTCCATTAAGCTTAGGTCTTCTAATACCCAACTCCTTATATAGATAGCTTCATGCAAAAAGTTGCAATATGAAACTTCAAGCAATTCCCATTCACTAAAGAATGAATATAATTTGTGTTCTCCTAGAAGAAGTGACCTTGTGGAAAAAATTGGTGTTGTTACCCCTTTAAGCCATTTAACCTTCGCCTTTTGTTTCCACTTAATCTCTTCAAGACAAGAAAACCTGGCATAATCTTGCTTCGCTAAATCTCGCATTTGTCTTTCACTGCCTGATAAACTTATGTGTTCCTTATTAGAGTCCCAAAATTTAATTTCATCCAACAATTGCTTCTTTTTAGAATCAGCATTGCCAAATACCTCATTGTTCTAGGTTTTTAGAGAATCCCTAAGCAATTTCAATTTCAGCTAAAGTTTCTTATCCGACTTTCCTGGGACAATAAATGACTCCCACCACCTCTTAACCATGTCAACAAACCCAAGGCTCTTGATCCACATATTTTCAAACTTGAAGGGATTAGGCTCCCCATTCCGTATTTTACCACAAAGAACAAGTAGGATAGGATCAAACACCGGTCTCAGGCGAGCCAAACCCTTAGAAAAGGGGAACCCGAGATCCCATTTCAAAGAGAGGAGAAATCTATCCAACTTGCTCAAGGAGGGAATGGCTTGCATGTTGGACCAAGTATAAGTCACCCCTAAGATAGACACATCCCTAAGACCCGAGGAATCAATGAAGTTAGAGAATAGTCTCGATCCACCTGACAAGCTTCTATCTCCCGATCGCTCCCTCATACTGAGAACTTCATTGAAATCACCACAGATACACTAAGGGCTCAGTTATCTTGCTCTAAGACCTTCTAGCTCCTGAAAGAAGAGAGGCTTCATCTCTGTCAAACATGGACCATAGACATTAGCAACCAATCATTCCTCCACCAGCCCTCTCAAATTGCCATGGACAGAAACCGAAAAATCATTGATCCAATATTGCAAAATTTCAATGTTTCCAGTATCTCTGACTAATGTTCAAAATGTCAGTGTCGGTGGAAATATCGGTCAGGCCAAAATAAGACATATATCGGAAATGTTGGAAATGTCGAAAAGAAATATTGTAAAAATCGTAGAAACTTAAGAAACATATTCTAATCTAATTACATATGCACAAGGAATCACATAGATTGATTAGGAATGATAACTTATTTTAGTACACTTGTATTTTAATATTCTTTAAAAATACACATGTGTGCATAGTGGTTGACAAAAATATTATAATCTAACCATATAAGCATCTGTCTCTTATA
>JAOXJP010000001.1:8450222-8463133 GCA_025762735.1 Platanus orientalis
GGTCTGCGGTGTGCCCAAATTAGTACCCCATTTTAATCATCTCTTTCATTCCCTTGAGAAACTGCAGAGCATGGCTGTAGCAATTGCCTCATTAATAACAAAGAAAGAAAAAAAAAACTCAATTGAAATACATTTCTTGGATGACCTGATGTAAAATGCAATATTAAAGCAACCAGAAGTTGAAGACTATATTGAGGTCCAGAACTGCAGCCCACACCCACCTCCATAACCTTACCTTTCAACTTTCTATGGTGAATAACGATCTACATTTAAAAATTTTACATAGATGATTCCAAATGGTCATATAGTTACTGCAAAAAAGGGTATCTTATTTGTCATTTATCTGTTAAAAAAAATTAGAGTTGTAGAGAATGTTTGGGGTGGATTTCTTCAAAAGCAACGTCATTATCATAAATTCACAATTACTTGAAGTTAACCAATGATTTTTCCTTTGATGGGGCACCACGCAACACTGATTAGACAAAAAAAGAAAAGAACTCCTAAAACAACAAAAGTAAATAGACAAAAGGCTTAAAATATTGGAGGCTTCTCCAATAGCAACACTAATCCTGATTTTCAAAATATACAAGGAGTTCTTTCCTTCCTTCTTTTTCCCCCTTAATTAGAAAGAGAAGAAAAGTCCATACATACAAACGATGTTCACATTATGGTTCCAGCTTCAAAGAAACTACCCGGGACTGTCTGTTGCGCTTTGCCACCTTAGTGAAGACTGCTGAGAGGCAGGATGGAGCCCACCATGGCCGTCGGACTTCTTGCTCCCCTTTCAAGCAAGCCACTGTAGATAACACACGGTATTAAATAATAAAATTGAAACTCTGACAGCCCATAAGTAATAATAATGGACGTGACTGTAATGGCACCACTGGATTTGTATCTAATGGTTGCAATGGAAGCCCATCCTAACATGTACTGAAACTTTGATATATTACCAATTGTCAAGGGTATTGTACAATAAACCATCAGATGGTTTACCATTGACAGTCCAAACTTTTGTTATCACCATGTTATACATTAGGTAGAAAACCAATGGCAGGTGATTAAATACCTTGGTGTTCCATACACCTCAAAGGCAACTGGTTAATAGAATCAACACACACACACACACACAGAGAATGAGAGAGAGAGAGAACCCTTAATGCGTCTAAGCTCCTTGCACAGTGTGATGAAGTCTCCCCATTTCATGTGACATCGCCTTATAAACCGAAGAATCTGCTCAGTTGTGAACATGGACAAACTCTCCAAGTACTCTCCATTGACACCATTCTCTTCAAAAACTTGCCGATAGCCACCAAGATTTATGTCTTCCAACCACAACCCAACATCCTGACAAAAAAACGTTCACGAGCCAGGTCATTGAAGAAATTATATTTGTTTTCTCCTAATCTAAAACCAATCATGTCACATTAAAATCTACGTAATGTCGAAAAGTACATTAAGATATTTACATAGTATAAAATATATTAAAAAAAATTTAGGATAGAGTTTCGAGGTTGCACAGGTTGGCAACAACGTTCACCATGTCACAAGTAGACGTAAAGTTTCATCTTTGTCAAAAATGCATCTTTAAAGTTTCTACAACCAACAGTAAAGAATATCTCCCAAAAAATAAATAAGCAGCATTCTTTATCAGAAGATTTCTCTAATGTCATTTGATGTCAACCATGTTCCCTAGCTAAAACCCTATTAGATAACCAATAGATCAGCTTGTAAGCAGCAATTGTGCAATCTCATCTTCCTAAGCTCACTCTTCAACCACATATCCCCTCTGTGTGATTAATGAAGTCTCTCCCGATTATCTCAAAAAAGGGATAAAGGTAAAGCCCCTTCTTCCTATTTGATGATCTTAAATAAGGTCAGTCCTCAAGGTTCTGCATGTCTAGTTCTTGTTTATCTATTGGTGGTCAAATTATAATTGAACTGGTGCATACTGATGCCCTGATGTACTGGATTCACCTGATACACAAGCACACTTGCGGGATCCACTTGGCCATAATATATGTCTGTGGCCAGAGAATGATGCTATACTCTGAGGCCATCTTTGAAACTGATATGATTCCTAGTTTAGAGAGTTTGCTTAGTATAATTTTGAGACCCACAGAGCCACCCTGTATGGAAACCAATTTATTCAATAACGAATATATTGATTGGAGGCTAAAGTTTGAGTTCTTAAATTGAATTGAAACAAACAAATGCTGGCCATGTAAAGAGGATCAAGGGAAACTAAAGAGAAGATATCCAATCTGAAGTTAAAGCCTCCAAAATAATGTAACTTGGATACAAGGCTGTTTATAAGTGGCTCTCTTTAAGAAATGAATGGTAAAATTATTTTAGTTTGGAGATAGAAGAAAGATTCTAAGTGGGGTGAGGAGTTGGAGAAGAAATGAATAAATGATGGGGGAGGCTTGTCAGGTTGGCCCACAGTGCCATGTGCCAGGCCCAACTGTGCTGACTCAAGATAGCTGTTATTCGCAAAAGTGAAAGTTGATTGCATAGAATAGAGGAAGAGAGAGAGTTGCAATTTGGACCAATAGTGTCACATGCATATCTGGTCAACTTAATAATCCCCTTTCACTTGCAGAGTTCACTACAATCATGAGACTCAATTCTTCAATGCCCATGTGAGACCATTCTATAGCTGAACACGTGGCAGCAGACAAAAGGATTATTCTCCGAGAGAGAGAGAGAGAGAGAGAGAGAGAGAGAGAGAGAGAGAGAGAGAGAGATGGGAGTCATTGGCTAGAAAAGAGCATGAGTCCAAAGGGAACATGTTACAAAAGACTTTTTGATAAAGAACAGATAAATGCACTCTCCAATGGCAACTCAAGCTGTAAGGGATAATATGCATACTTAAACTGGCAATCAAATGCTAAGACTACAGCCGGGAGGATGAGAGACCATCTCTAGATCAAAGATCATCTCATTAAATCGAAATTGGCATGCTGCTCCAACAAGGAGGGTGGACTAGGCATTGGAAACAACTCACTGAAAAATCAAGCTCTTTGGGGGAATGGTTATGGAGGTTCGTCTCTGAAGAAGGGAGCATTTGGCATAACTTGCTTTTACTCAAGTATGGAACAGACTCAAATGGATAGAATAGTAACCCAACTGTAAACTTCTGAACCTCCCTGCTTTGGAAAAATATCCTTGCTACCATTCTCTTTTCGACTCTCATACAAGTCTTGTGGTTGGGAATGGAAAAAGCATCAAATTCTGGAAAGACAATTGGTGGGGTGGTAATCCTTTAATAAATTCCTTTCCCCACATTTTCCGAATTTGTTGTTACAAGGGTGTTTCCATTGCCGACACCCTTTCCTTTTCCGGTGATGGCAGCTTACATTGGAACCTTCCATTTTCTAAGGACACCCTTGAGTTCGAAGTCAACATCATAGGTTCCCTCATAGGCTCCCATCAATCCATTCGCCTCTCTCCTTGATTGGTTTAAAGGGTTTCTTACTTCTTCGGGATGATTTACGGTCAAATCTTTCTTTGATAAGATCTCCTCATCTCCAAACTCTTCCTTCTCTTTTCCGGTCTCCAAAATATGGAAAGGGATCTCACCCTCCCTAGGTTCAAGCATTCATTTGAATTGCCATTCACAGTCGAATAAACACCATGGATATGCTACAAAGAAGAAGACCTTATTTGTGCCTTTCTCCTCACATGTGCCCTCTATATTTAAGAGACAGCAAATACGAGAACCACATCATTATTCATTGCTCCTTTGCTAAATCAATTTGGGATCATTTTCTTTGTTGGGCTCCATTGAGTTGGACTCTGCCTTAAAGTCTTCTTGACCTTCTTAGGCAATGGTATTATGGTTTTCTTAATGATCGTGGGAAGAAATTTTGAATGGGTATCTTGCATGGCATATGTTGGGGAAATTGGAAAGAGTAGAATCGAAGGATCTTCGAGGATTTGAAGGCATCTCCTTTAGGGGTGGCTGATTCCATTCTAGATATGAGATGGCCTTTATCATGCAATCCCTAGTTAGCTTCAAAGACCATAGGTCTTCTACTTGTACATTCACCTCCTTTCTCCTTTCTCTTTCTTTAATAAAGATCATTATTCATCACAGAGACAGATAGACACACACACACACACACACACACACACAGTGGGTTGAAACCAGAAAAAAAGGCGAATGTTAGCTAGGAGAGATCAGTAACATGAGAGAAGAAAGGTGGGAGCCAGTCTTCTCTCTCTCTTAAAAAAAGAAAAAAAGGAAGATGGGAGAGTAGAATCGCAATCCAAGCTACATAAATGACCACTGCTGACTCCATTGCTATCACCAAACCTCATTACCAACAGCCAACCAATCAAGTAGCCATGGCCCACCGCTGCCGAACACTGTTGCAACTCGCATACATGTGACCATCAAGCATCTCTGCACCTCAATATCGTCACCATTCATGGTCTATATCATCACCATCGACAGACATTCAACGACAGCCTTACAGCCATAAATGAAGTTCTCCCCATGCTTCAATGCAAAGCAGCATGACAATGTGCAATGCCTATATCAATCCTGGCATCATTGCTGTTCCCTTGCCCTCATTGATGTTTTGATGTTGCACGTACTAAAACCAATGTTATGCAGTTCGCCATGATCGTTGTTGTTGTTGTTTTTTCCTCACTGGTATCATCATTGCTGCAATGTCTCAAGTGTTCTCAATGCCTTCAACGTCAATGTTATATATTGCTCTGGATGACCACCTCTACCAATAGCCATGTTGATACTTCTATATGCAAGGGAAAGAGCTACAGCCATCCTCTCTTACATAGGTAGGGAGAGTCAACTTTATCTTTGGGGGCTAGTTATGAAGCCATTTCCATTTGGAAGCCAGCGGCGGAATGGAAAGAAGATTGGTGGCATGGAAGAGCCTGTACCACTTAAAGGAGGAAGGTGACTTTAATTAAAGCCACCCTTGGTACTCTACCAACTTACTTTCTAAACCTTTTTGTCATGCCTATTTCAGTGATCGACAGCATGATTTCTTGTGGAAATGTCAGCAGCTAGCAAGTACCAATTGGTAGCATGGGACTTGGTTTGCATACGTAAAAGACTGGGCCAAGTAGGCTTTGTTCTCTTCCAATTATGAATAAGGCACTCCTTTGCAAATGGCTATGTAGATTCAAAGAAGAAAGACCCAATTTAAGGCAAAGACTGATTGTGTCCAAGTATAGCCTCTCTAATTATTGGGAAAGCAACCCAGTGTTTGGGATCAGCCATGAAAACGGGTTTGGAAATCAATTATGAAGTATAGAACATATATTTTAAGAGGGGTCAAACTCGAGGTTAGAACTTTTTGATCACTGACGTCCTTTACAAACTGCATATCTGCAGAGTTTTTGGGCAGCAAGTAATAGAGGGGAAAAGGTTGCTGATTGCATGGACCTAGTGGCATTCAATCTCTAGGCAGCCTACTCCCTAAGAGCTTTAAATAATCAGGAGATCTCCTCCTATGTGAAGTTGTTTGCTATCCTCAAGAGGGTCCAAATTCGCCTAGCAGTAAGGATAGGAGACTGCAGAAGTTTGAGAAATTGAATACCCTAATCAATTTGGGAAGGAGATATGATTTCGAACTTTAAGATATATCCTTGATCTATACTTAAAGTTGTGTCAGAAATATCCCACTCATAAAAATAAATCACTGATATGATCATTCTGCAATGAAATGATGAGCAGATGGAAACTTTTGAATGTGTCACCAAGTCACTATGTCCACTCAGGTTCTCGCCATCATGGCACCCAAGGCTCCCAAGGCTTCAACAGAATGGTCTTGTGCTAAAATGGGACAGAGCACAAAGTGTGACAAGTGTTAGGCCCAGGGAAACAAGTACCAAGGGACTGTTAATGGTCAGCATGGTACTCACAGTGTTAACTCAACACCTAAGGTTGTGCCAACAAGGGCTACTCGAGAATCCCTACCAATATCTGGATTGTTTGTTTATAGATTAGTGTCTATCATGAGCGATCCAGCAGAGCTTAGGTTCAGCATCTAGGGAATCACAGAACAGACTGACACTGCTGATGGGAACCTCAAACACAAAATGCTTGGCAACAAAAAGGGATCTGGCACAGCTGTGTCAAACTCCTCTTGAGAAAACCACGATTCCCATGGCGAGTTCTTTCTCCAATCTGGATCAACTTTCTCCAATCTGGATCAACTGACTGTAAATGAATGTGAAGTTAGGTGGCTAAGTGGTTGCCAATGCAAAGCTGATGGGATTGTTAATAAACCACTGAATGTCAGAGAGATCAAACTTTGATCCCTCCTTATAATTATTTTTTGGAGAGAGACCTCCTATCTAACCTGTACAGGAATGATACAAACATCTCACTCACTTGTCATTATCCATCAATATATATATATATATCACTCACTTTCTGCCAGAGGTGAGGCAGATGTCTCAAGTCACTAACCCCTTTAGGAGGTCTAAAGAGAAGTCTACACTATTTTGCCTACTTTGAGTGTGTGTGGAACACCACCTCACTCTCCATTCCTGCCTTATTCAATAACAGCAGCCAAAAAACTAGATTAGCTAGTCAAGGCAGTTGAATGAAGTCTGTATCTCCCCACTGACCTGTCTTTACCATCAACCATCTTGCCACGAAGCCTTATATTAACCCCTTTTCTCACCTCATACTTGTTTCTAAATTACTGTGTGAATTATATTTCTTATCAATTATAATTGTGTTTTACATGGTGCAGCTCTATATCTCTTTCCAATTTAAACGTACAGATCCAATGCTAATGAACGACAAAAATACTATTTAGGAAGTATCCACAATCATTTGTTCAAGAAAAATAACCTCCCTAAGAAAAGCCATGCAACTGGAAAGCTGTAATTAAAAAATAAAAAAGTTAACTCGAAAATTGTTGAATTAATCACCATGAAATCAGTTGTGGCAAGATGATATTCAATTTAAGAAAAAGAAAAAGAAAAAAACAATAACTAATAAGTATTTGGTAAGAAAAAAATATAATGCATGGTGAGACAATTCTTCTATTAGCTAAAATGATGACCACAGAAAGGGGTTCCTTATCTTCACTCTGTAAAAACATAGTCCTGAATGAAAGTTGGTGAAGAAGTCTACAAGTAATCCCCACAAAAGGAACAGCAGGTCTAGTATCTATAAAAAGAAAAATTTTAAAGCATAAAATAGAAATAGAGAAGGTTCTGTGGAGCTTGATTAAAAAAAACAAGGTTGAGCTTGACGAATGATGTCATTGCCTATTCAAAGAGACAGAAATTCCCTCTGTGCTCAAAAAAATGGTTCGAAAAATCGACAATCGACCAATCCTTGTGGGGATCACCTGGATTAGGATTTATTGGTTGTTACCAATCCAAGTTCAAGGGTTGGATCATCAGAAATCTTGGATCGGCCGGATCGGATCAGGATTCTGGATCAGCTGGATTAGTCAGGATCAGGTGATCCAGACCAAACCTTTTGGGCAGACTAGCCTCACATCAGCCGATCCTTTCTAGGTCAAGTGCGATCCAGATCCCAATCCCAAGAATTAGAACCATATCAAAAAATGCCCATATCCTTCTAATAAGTGATGCTGGTTTGTCAATCACTAGGTCTAGAACTAGGTCTAGACCTTTCAAGTCTAACCAGAGATTCTAGGCTTGTAAACAGACCAAAAACGAAGCGGATATAGGCATATAAATATTCGTACTTGTTAATTTAATCGAATATTGGATCAAATTCGGATATTTTGCAGATATTTACGAAAACAATAAGGACCTAGGAGCTATAGAAATGGAAAACGATCGGTGGAGTTCAACCAGAGAAAGGGAGCTGGCTACAAGGGAGTTTCCAGCTAAGATTTCAGCTTTCTTTCATACGAAATGGGAATAGAAGATGAGAAATGGGTTAGGGTTAGAATTAAGGTATTCATATGCTGTATTCTACATAACGTGGCCTACAATATTATTATATAAACATTAGTTATAGCAGGCTAAACCAAAATACAAACAATGTACTAAGCCCAATTTCTAATTGAAACACATCAAAGCCTAATTGCTAATTGGGATAGTCTATCCTTATTAAACACCCAGCCGCTTTACCCTGTTTATTTCAAGAAACGCCCTTATCAAACAGGAGTCATACATTAACTCAGAATATATATATATACTTTAAGCGGACCGAACACGGATATATGACTAGATAGCTGACAGCCATAGGAGATCCAAAGCCTAAAGACTATTCTAGGGAAATCAGGCTGGAATTTCAAATGAAGGCAAACTCTGAAACAACCTCCATGGTATTTTAGGAAATGGTTCATCAGAAGAAACCCATCTCTCCAATATATCGGAATTTCTGATGGTCCACTAACTTTGTTTCTCTTTAAAGAATCAACTTAAGCTAGACCCTGAATCTATCCCATGATTATATACTCAAACGTCACCTATGCCAAGCTATTTATGCAGGAATGACTTTTTCCAGATCTGGAGGGTAAGTAAGTGAACCTGTAACCTAATTGTTGCAGTGCTGAATGTCAACCATTTGAGTAAGGGCTCAAGTCCAACAGCTTAAAATCAAGTGCATGATCACATATCATATTTACATTGCATCAACCTCAGCATGTTTTTTCTCATTACCTGAAAGATGGCTTCAAATGACCAGCAACTTACTGACAGAAGTTGTTGAATGATTGTTGGTAAGAATGTACATCATAGAGAAGTATAAAAGAAATACTTCATAGATCAAATACTCAAAGAGAATCGCGAATGTGGGTACCTGTGAGCTGCTTCGGATCACTTAGAAATTGAAAGAATAGGAATTTATATTGAAGAAATCATCAGGTCGTGCATCACCAAAACTATTTAAAACGTAATGAAAATTCATACATAATTTGACTTGGACATCCTAAGAGAAAAAGGAAAAAATTTGGAAATCATGGCTGGAGGGTGCAGTGTCATGAAGTGGGAAGATCAGGAAATTATTCATTTCCCAGCTCTTGGGGAAGCATTTGATGAACTTCCATGTTCTTGGGGAGCCGAACTGTCCTGTGAAAGATTGTGACGGAATTATTTTCTATCCCTTCAATCATCAGCAATGTAGTTCAATAGATATGGAAACTTTGCTTTTTTATCTCGTTATTTCTCAATCAGACAGTAGTAGTACAGGGTACACAAGAGGGTGCACGTACTTAAATAGTACCATTAACATGAAAATAATAACTGCACTCCCGGTTTCAAATTAAAACTACTTCTTCATCCACATGCAAGCGACATTATGTCGTCATCACTCTTAAGAAAAATTTACTCTAAAATAATATAAAATGATTGTACTACTAGCTATCACTATTTCAATTGTACAGTGCAACCATAAAAGATGAAAGCCGTGTCATGTGTCAGTTAGTCAATCTTAGATATCCTAAAACTAAAGCATTCACCAACTTACTAATTAAAGTTATGAGAGCATATAAGCATATAAATACAAAAAGAATATGACATTCAAATTAATGGAAAGAATTAAAACATACCCGATACTTAACATAAAAATTATATAGTTACTTCCATTATCCATTATGGAACCACATAATGCCTAAATAGGTAAAATATCCACATTTAAAAATGCACAACAGAAAAATCAATGTCAATAGTCTCTACATGTTAACATTAGGTGTAGAGACAAAACGATATGTATCGTACACATCAATAGTTTCATTAATTCCTATTGTATAAATAAATATAATGTGTACTTACTAGTGTACAGCCAGGAATATGATGGTAAGCACAAATATAGTAATAATTTATTTTTTTTTATAACAATTAAGGTACCTATGGGTCCAATAGTATATGCATAAATTTAATAACTATAGCACATACTTGTTAGAGTTCTAATCAGAATCTCAAAGTTCCACTCCTAACAGGTAAGCTAAGTCCTCATATGCATCATTGACAGATGACAGGTGACATAGCAAATATGGAGTGCAGGATTGACACGTGGAGTCGAATGTCCAGTTCTTCAGATGTAGTGCAAAAATGTTGGCCAAAGTGTCTGATGAGTCTGAAACGTGCAAAACAGAATGTTATAATGCCAAATTGGGAGTCTGGTTAACACCGAACGAATCTGATCAGAGACACGTTTGCAATCCTCCACTCTTCATGCCAGGGCCTAATAAATGTTTCAGACAGAACTAGAAAACAGTTGGACCCAATCAGATGGGTAGTGAAAAAAGAAAAACGGCGTAGGACATTACGAAGTGTTCTTTTACATTTTATCACATAGTACAGAGTGTAGAGCTTGGATTGTAGATGGAAAGATCATAGAGCACTAATGAATAAAAGGGGACACAATCAGATGGTTGCTACAGGAAGCACCAAAAAAAAAAAAAAAAGGTTATGATTCAATGAGTCCCTCACTATGAGGGGATCCTTGTTTAATCAAAATCTAAAAGAAGAAGATAGTATAGTGACCATAAGTGTAATTAGCAGACTTATATGACCAAATGCATAGAACTTGCATCTAATACAACTCCCCATCCTATGCAACGGTCATACTTCTCGATATTGATTTAAAGAAATAATCCCAGCAATTCTTCTCCATTGCTCACATGTGAAGTGGGAGAAGCAAATAAAGCAAAGTTTCCATTGCATGCGGTTCACTAATTCAGTTATTCTCCACAATCATTCCAATTTACTATCAATACTGAAATTCTGAGTTTACTGCTCTTCCATGAAACAATTGCATGGAAGTGAAACCAATATATAAATTAAAAAAAGCTTCAGTAGACACATGAGACAAGGCAATCAACACCAAACAGAAAATTTAAAAATTAAAACTGAACACTTCACTTCAAATTCAGAGACTTTTTCAGAATGCAAATCATGAAACATCATAATCAAAACCAGATTATTCACTAAGACAACTGATAACTTCAGATCTCCCCAAACCGAAAAACAAACCACCGTAGTAAAAAATTTCATATCCCTATAATTCCAAATTACATCCTTAACAAAGATCTACTTAAGCACTAAAAAATCCACACCCGACTCAACAATAAAATAGAAAAAAAATAAAAAATAAAAAAATCAGATCTTGCTCATACCTCCACAGTCCAAATGAAGAAGTCCAGAGGCTCCGGCGACCGCACTTTATTCATTTCCCAAATCCGGCAATCGAGAACCTGAAATTTGTTTAACAAAAAAGAAGCTCTCAGAGATCGAATTCCATCAAAACTTCACCCAAAATTTGGCCAAAAAAACCAGAAAAATCATTAAAAAATCGTATTTTTTTCAGGATTTTCATGAGAATCGGGCTGATTTACCGTGAAAGAAGGTCGGAATTGCCAAAATTCTCTACATCTGATAAGAGTTCCGTCAAGAGAGAGACTGGTTGAGGGGGAAGAATTAAGACAGGAGAAGAATAAAAGGAAGAGTGTCGTGTTTCGTCTTGCCCACACTCTCTTTCAATGGACCGACGGGCCCAGCACGGGCCCCCCGCTTTTTTAAACCTTTTATTCCAAGACTTACTTACTCTTATTCGCTCACTCCAGTCTAACTGGAGAAACATCACGCCAATACCAAGCCACCATGCGACACGTTGCTTAAAGAAGGATATTTTGGTAAATATGCAATATATCTACTCTTGCAATTGCAATCTTCTTCAGCCTGATGTATTTACCGATACACCCTTCCTTAGGTTTCGTGTCATGTGTTGGTTGATTCTGGCGTGATGAGTTTCGAACTCCTGTACCGTCAATCTAGTCAAATAGTCCTCAGAAGGAGACATTTTAGGGCAGGTACACCTAAGTGACTTGTCGGCCATCCTTATAAGAAGGGACACGTGGCAATCTTGCAATGTTTGGGACCCACATCGATGTGTAACGTCTGATTGACATCTTGAATTTGTATGGACCTCCTGGGAGAGAGCCAACCCAGGTAGTGTGGGGCCCACAATAATCCAAGTAATGTAGATTGCAGTGGTGTAACGCCCTGATATATTATCTTTTTTGAGAATGATTGTCTGTGTTGACACAGACCTCTATTGGCGTTCCATTGATTGTTGACACATGGTGGGGTTTTTTTAATTTGGTCTGTTTTGAAACCTATCTTTTTCATCTAAACGCTTTTTTGGACGTTTTTAACCCAAGGCCACATGTCAACTTATCATTCACCATACATACTACAGACACTTTTTCAACACAGAACATTTTCTTCCTCTTTTAATTTCTTTACCCAAAAAATGAGAAAAAAAAAAAAAATTTACCCTACCCCAATGTTGTCAATGAACCGAGCCAGATATTAAAAAAAAAAAAAAAAAAAAAGCATGTGTACGTGTGCGTATGTGTGTATGTCATACTTACCAAAAAAAAATTTGGTCATATAATACAAACAAGTAACTTGTTTACCCTAGAATTTAAATCTGTTTGGATTAATTTGCTCCCGTACGTGGAAACTCAACAAATCTTCATTTTCATTGACCTCACCATCTTGCCGGAGAGTTGTATTGTTTGTCGATGAAAAAGCAAGTCTAGAGGATGTCAGCTTGTTAAGTTGGTAAAGTCTGTGGGTGTTATACCACCGACCTGGGTTCAAAACCCTTCTACACTTATAATTATTTATCAAAAAAAAGTCTAAGATCCATCTCTCGTGAACTAGGTCATGTGTGGTAAACTCAAATCAGCATGTTCCATGTTGGTTGGATTCCTTAAACGATGAATTGACAAATAACTACTCTTTGTTAAGGATTTCAAATCAATAGAAATATATTATACTTTACATTCTTAAATTCTACAGTGGATTTGACAATTCCATTTCAACCAACCTTAATACGGCCGCCGCTCCTTGTTCGACGTTGGGAACCGAAACAAAGGGGGGGGTATCATTTCACTTTTGGGGATGTCACATCACCCCCCAAAAGTGAAATGATA
>JAOXJP010000001.1:8463233-8475365 GCA_025762735.1 Platanus orientalis
GTCTAGGCTTGGGCTTGAGTATCTTTCTAAGTTTCTGAGTAGAAATCAAAACTAAATCTAGAGATTTTACGGTTAAATCTATTCATATATCTCTACCTTACTAGATCTGTACCTTTACCTAATTAGTTTTCCTCTTCTTTTTTCTCACTGTTTTGTTTTTCAGAATATCTATTCAGAGTCTCTCTCCTTGATTTGTGGGTTTCTTTCTTTTTCAGAACAATATTGGAGACTTGTTTTTCTTTTACTGACCAAATATATTCTTCTTCTTTATTTTTTTGGAGTGTTTGTTTTGAATTTTTATTTTCAAGTAACTGCTCACTTGTGTTCTAATTTTGATCTTCTACAGTTGCAGAGTGTAGACGTGACATGGATTTTTCAGAGTCTACTAGACTTGTTTTCAATAGAATCCAGAAACTAGACCCTGAAAATGTCTCAAAGATTATTGGGTATCTTTTCTTACATGGCCATGGTGAACGGGAGATGATCCCACTGGCCATTGGACCTGACACTTTGATTCACTCCTTAATCAGCAAGGCCAAAGCTGAGCTCGGATTATCCCCCAGACCAATGGTCTCAGCTCCAATTTCACCTGGTTCCATGAACCCAATACCCATCCCAGATCTGCCCCTACAATACACACCCTTCTCACCAGCTTCATCTCGTCCATTTTCATCCCCAGCAACCTTTCGCATTGTGAATCCCTATTGGGATCCACAAGTAACAACTGATCAGCAAGCAATTCACAACATGGATTTCATTCCTCCAGCCTACTCAGACTCGATTTCTGATGACTTTCGCCTCCAAAATCAAGCTCAGTTCTTGAGTTTGGAGGATCAGTTAGAACCCGTGGGACCAGATTTCTCAAGCAATTATTACTACCCTGAACCTTCATTGAGCGGTGCAAGAAACAGTCGGAGATCTCCAAGTCTGCCTGAATTCCCAGTGAAGGTTTGCCATTACCATATCAAGGGTTTCTGTAAACATGGAACCAACTGTAGGTACTTCCATAGTGAACCCCTTTCTAATAGCTTCTCTCAGATCTTCAGCCCAAATCTGAATGAGTTGGTTAACGACGATCATATCTTCTCGCCTGGGTCCCTTGAGAAGTTAGAGCTGGAGCTTACAGAGCTCTTGAAATCGAGGCATGGGCTTCCTGTCTCAATTGCCTCTCTACCAATGATGTATTATGAGAAGTATGGGAGGACCCTTCAAGCGGAGGGGTACCTTACAGAGAGCCAGAGGCATGGGAAGGCTGGTTACAGTCTGACAAAACTCCTTGCACGATTAAAGAATAGTATTCGACTTATAGACAGGTGCAATCATGATCTTTCATGGAGTCCTCAAAATATCTGTTTTTGATATGAGCTCCTAACAATTGGACTTTTCTAATTGAGTTACAGACCTCATGGGCAGCATTCGGTAGTTTTGGCAGAAGATGCTCATAGATATATGGAATATAGGAGTGAGAGAAGTGACCCAGGTGCAATTGTTGCTGGGTCTCGACAGATTTATCTGACTTTTCCAGCTGAGAGCACCTTTACAGAGGAAGATGTTTCCAACTACTTTAAGTATGAGATCTAAATGCTGTTACCATGTGAAGTTGAAGGCTTATTTGGATTCATTTTCTCATTATTTTACTGTTATCTTTTTTGTGCTGGTGTTTTGTTTGTAGGAACTTTGGGCCTGTTCAAGATGTGAGGATTCCCTGCCAACAGAAAAGGATGTTTGGGTTTGTCACTTTTGTGTATCCAGAAACTGTGAAGATAATTTTGATGAAGGGGAATCCTCATTTTGTCTGTGGGGCTCGTGTTCTGGTGAAGCCTTACAGGGAAAAATCTAGGCTAGTTGACAGGTAAAAGTTACTGGTTTGTTTTGAATGGATGTTTATACAATATCTTTTGGTGTCTTTTTGGGTTCTTATATTACTCAAATGTTTTTATGAGGGATACTTACATGGGAAGGAAGGATATAATTATTTGAGAATTGGGGGTTGGGGGTAGGGGAGTGACAGTAGATGTCCCCCACTTGCTGTACATTAAATGATCTAGAGCAACAGTTTCAATAGTTCACCATCAGTAGCATCTCCTAGCCAAAGATCAACCGTTTTGGGTGATCATAACCATGCATTCCTAATATTGAAACTATATTGTTGTAAAAAATGGCCCATAGATGTTTGAAACACCACACTGAAAAGGCATTGCTTTTTCTTAATTTAGCTCTGTGTCTTAACTGTTGCATCAGTACCAAGTATAAGCAGTCTCCTATGAGCATGTGTAACATCAGCATAAGTATATTTTGCATTAATATAATTGTTACTTATAAAAAGAAAAAAGAAAAAAATATCAGCATAAGGATAGGTAGTTCCCTATTGCTCTTACCATGGAAAACTTTAATGAGATCTAGGGTTTCAGCTGCATCCATATACTAGTTGGTGAGGGACTGGCTACCTTTGCATATCGATCTCATTTTTGAAATCTAGCTTGGGTGCAACTTCAGTCCCTTTGTTCTTTTCTTTTCTTTTCTTTTTTAAATTTTTTGTTAAAAAGAAAGTCTCTTCTTGATCAAGGTTTCGATTGTTCTGCTGAGAGTTTTCTTTTCATTGCAGGAAGTACACAGAGAAAATTGAGCCCCCCACGTACTATCCTTCTCACTTCCTAGAGATGGATCCTGAGCTTCACTCCAGTGAGTACAATCACCTGATGGAGTTACTGCTTGCTTTCGATTGTTTTATTAAGAGATGTCATGTCGCATCTGGTAGACCACATAAAGAGTGTAATGATGGTATAGGCCTACATGTGGCACACATGCAGTGCATGAGATATAGCATCTGACAAGTTCCATCAAGGAGATCTCTTAGATGGAAAGTCAAAGCAGTCACCCTTGTTTTGGTAGAAGTAGTTACCTTGATGCATACACTCTCCATTCTTTTTTCATGGCCAAAAAATTAATTAATTAATTAATTAAATAAAAATAGAGAGTCATCCACAAGTTGATGTTGATAGATTTGGATGCTTAGGAATTAGGATCCTCCAATTGGGTCTCCTTGGAGATCTTTGTGGGATTAGGCAAGATGATACATCCACCGGCTTTGCATTTTGCTCACATACCCTAGTGTATATACAGTCCACCCATTGTTTACTTTCCCTCGGTGTATTGAGTTATGTAGTCTGTTTCACTATTTACTTTTAATATCTATTTTCAATTTTCAATTTTCTTCAGTGCCCAGAGTATGTGATAACTCCAGATTACTCAGAAAGCAGCTTATGGAAGACCATGAACAAGCTCTTGAATTTGAGAGAAGACGCCTCTCAGAGTTGCAGCTAGTACCTAAACCACTGACCCACCAGCCCTATTTTGGTTACTCCATGGATGAGCCGAAGCTCTCAGAAGGTCAACCCTTCATTGTATTTTGCACGGCATAAATTTATATTTTAATTTTCTTGCTCCTGCTTTTAATTGTTTTTTTTTTTTTTTCCTATTCTCCCCGTCATGAATTTTCTATTGCTATTCTACGTTGGAGCCTTTGCAGATCACAACGAGTTCTCATCTACAGATCGTTTCAATTATTTGTTGGATGTTTTGAACAATGGTTCAACAAGTGACAACAAAGCCCGGCACACAAATACCAATTACACTGATCAGGAAAGGTAAATTTTGTAAAAGAAAAAAAAATGAATGACAATGGAAATCATAGTAAAGTACTGTTATAACATGACGCCTCTGTTTCAATACGAAGTCAACCCTGCAGCTCAATTGGACACTGCTGTGTCTCAGTGTGAGGTTGCAGGTTTCATCCCTTCTTCATGTATCAATCTGGGTGGTAGGGATTACCATGTTTTGCAAGTGGAACCGTATCCTCTGGTCCGCTCCCATCATGCTCCATTAAGGTGGGAGTGCATGTGTCCAACTACTTCCCACCTTAATGGAGCACGATGGGAGTGGACCAGAGGATATGGCTCCCTTGCAAGTAACTCCCTTAACAGGGTTATATTGCAATTTAATGTGACATTTTGCCACTTTTTAAGTAAAAGGAAATTAACAAAGCATAAAAATTTCATTCTAAATTAGGTTGCAACATGGCTGCCTAAGGCCCAAATCTAGTACAACTGGTCTCAATAAATCTAATTTTAAGGTTATTTAGAAATAATGATATAATATATCAGATTGGTTAATTATAGTCTTCTTGAATTTAGCCCCTCT
Source organism: Platanus orientalis (assembly GCA_025762735.1). NCBI lineage: Eukaryota > Viridiplantae > Streptophyta > Magnoliopsida > Proteales > Platanaceae > Platanus > Platanus orientalis. The sequence continues at coordinate 8,467,434 of JAOXJP010000001.1, forward strand.
TATTACAGTTAACCATACAGAATTTGGTAGTTGTTGACTCTTTACAAAACAATTGTGTCCATTATCACATTTATTACTTTTCTGATACTTGGATTTTTTTGTTGTCAATCTGATTTTTGCCAGTCAAGGAATTAATCTCCCAGAGAGCCCATTTGCATCTCCAATTGCAAGCAACATTTCTACAGTCATATAGCTTCAGAAACAAAGAAGAATTACAGAGGTAGAGTTCTGGATTCAAAGTCCAATGCTTCGTTTCGATACAACAGCTCTTTTCCTTTTTTTTTTTTTTTTTTCCTTTCTGAACTCGTCTTGATCGATTAAGCTCCCTGTGAATTCATACCAACCGAGGAAGAATTATCAAAGCTTCTTCTCTCTGTTACTTGGGGTGGAGGACAAGGTTTCAAAGAAGAATGTTACAGAAAGCTACATGTGACAAGTTCATACACAATGTAATCGCGGAAAGAAAGAAAAGGTTTGGATCGTAGAAGAGAATGTATTATAGTTTGCCTTAGTGGAAGAAAAAACTACAGAATATGCAGAGTTTAGAGAAAACAAATAGTGTAGAATCTCTGCAACACTTAGAAACAGATGGAAATAAATTTACTTAAACAAAGGGTAGTGGCAGCTTATACTAAAAATCAGTATTGCCTTTTTTATTTTTATTTTATTGCAATTAAAACAGATAAATTTCTGCCTTCAATCCCATACAGGTGGATCACTTCGATCCAACTTTAACTTTGATGGATGTTTCTGACGATTCAATTATTTGCTCAGAGGTTCTAGCATTCTGTTATTCAGTTGGACCTAGATGTTGCCAATCTTCAACCCTTGCACCTTAGTCCATTGTGTTCTAATGGTGTGAATAAATAAGAAGTTAAGATTAATTTTAGCAGTGGAATTGGTTTCTGATCAATCAGGATGGAAGACTTTTTTTATTTATTAATGTTTGAGTTAATTTTATGGTCTACAGACTGTAAAATGTTGCTTATAGTCAGTCTGTCGTATTATTGATATGGACATGATGTGATTTAGCTAACAAAAGTCATGAGTAGATGATGATCTTTTGATGAAATTCTTTTTATACAGCTAATCCAATGTTTCTTTATAGGTGGAAGTAACTGAATAATTTTGATAGATTTAATTAATAATTCAGTTGGGAAAAATAGATGATGAGCATTGCATCCTTGAACATAGGTGGTAGTACAATTCCTCTTGCGAAAAAGCGCCTGGTGACCTTTTTGCGCCTGGTACGACAAAAAAAAATACCAGAAATCCAACAATCACCACGCCCAGGTAGAGGTGGTATTTTTGCCACGTGTTGCCCAGTGCCTGGTGCAAGAGGGTTGCGAGGTGCTTTTTCAGAAGAGGAAATCCTTTTTGGAGCAACATTTAAAGATCCAGTGGCAACTATGATCGTTGGGTACGGTTGATCGGTAGCATTTGGTCATTAAATCTTTTTCCCAATTATTAAAGGAGAATGTTGATGTAGCGAGCCAAACGTCAGCTTAGAGGGCTGAAACATAGTAAAGAAAATTAAAAATAATTAAGTGCAGAAAGTTTACTTCCACTTGACAATCTTAGCGACAAAAAGAGAACAGAGACTGAAGATTTCATCTTTAGACAATGATTATAGCTACGGAAGAACATGCAAGCCAGGTCACTTCTCTTTTTTATTTTAATTCTATTCAACTCTCTTTATTCGTTTCTTCTCTTTCATAATTGGGTTCTTCCGAACGCCCAAGCTTGTCATTGGGGTGAAGGCCGAGGAAGTCAAACAGTTCTTGTCAAGGGGATCTTGGATTCTTGGAACAGGGATAACAGGGGCTTGTTGAATTATATTTTGAGCAGTGCCAAGGAAAGCACTCTTGTACCTCGGCCCCCCTCTTGATGTGGCTGGGATATGGTGCGACCCTTTAAAAAACGCATAAGGTCTGCCCTGTATCAGGTGTGGACACATTTAGACTTTTGAGGAACTGATTATCACTTTTCGGCAATGATGTATCCGCCCTTGATGAGGTTGGACCTTAGATCCTCAGGGTAATTGATGGTACTGTATTAAAAATCAGGGCAACTCTTAACAGACCAAAACTTGTTCACCCTATTTATAGTAAACTAATCAATTCTCTCAAAAATCTTAAGGTTTGAGGGGAGGCAAATTAATATATTTCAACACTCCCCATACAGAAATTATCTCCTAAGAATGCATTTCGGAGAACCAGGCACGAGTCTACACATATGCACAATACTATATCCAAGAAAATACTATTCTACTACATCTGAAAAAATACTTCCACTGAAATTCAAACTTGCGACTTAATTTGGGTTTGATACCATATTAATAATAAATTAACTAACTCTCCCAAAAACTTAAGGTGTTGGGAAAAACACAAATTAGTATAACACACCCCCTTCCAACATTGCTTCGTACAAGTAACTCTCGCAATATACAGCAAGCAACAACCTACACTACACAAACCCGAAGTCTGATTATTAAAACATTTTTGCGACAAGCTTAACTCGCAAACAGAAAATGTACAAACAGCTAATATGACATATATAAGGCCAACCCACATAGTGTGAGCTTAGAACTATATGATATATAGGGTCCCACAATCCCACTGGGCAGGAGATATACGCCGGCCAATGGAGTCATGTTTGAATGAAACATGCAGATAAGCAAAGGGCTGGCTGATAGTTAAACTCTGAGAATCCTTCAAAATTCAAACTGTAATATAAGCCACAAAATGAAACCTACAAATAATAAGTTAAATAACCCACACTGTTGTATTTGAAGTATCAATCGAAAGCAACCTGCTTTGTCCAGTCTTTCTCCATTCATTATATCCATTTCTTTTCTTCAATATGAATTTTGAGGAATACTTGCACCAGAAATGACACTATCATCAAATGGGTCCCACAGTAAAGAGATTGCCCAGGCTGAAATTATACATGAATGGATGGTCCAAACCACCCAAATATTAAATCAATTACTAATTGTTAACTTCTAACCACAAACACTACCTTATGTGTTTGTATTTTCCAGCAAAGAACACCTGTGAACAGCAGATCAGAGAGAGCAAACAAGCAATTGGAACACTTCAAACAAGAATCTTCTCTGCCTAAAGAAAGTGATAGAATATGAGAACCATTCAACATGGATTATACAATAGGTTTGACCCTTCAGTAATAGCTGGTCCTTTGATCATCTCAATTCTGATCAATAACCCAATAAAAACTATTATATAGATTTACTGAAAGTGGCATTTCTTGTCTTCCCCACCTTAAATAAGGTTATATAGTCACAACTATTATACAGAATATTATAAGATACAAAGAGATTAATAAAAAAGAGATTGGACTTGAAGTGAAATTATCAATTATTAATGCATAAATCAAGTTTGAGGAGCAATGTCAACTGGGACTAAGTCAACCACCACACTATTGAGTTTGACTTCTGCCTTGTCCTCGGCCAGGAATATGTTGGCCAGCCAAATCAGGCAGTCATTGGAAGTGACTTAAGCCAAACCAGCCAATGGTACAGAGGAACACTGAAGGCCCTAAGTACTCACAAGGATAATTGGGTAACTGATCATCCATCTGTGCTAAACACCAGTCCTGAGAAGTGTTTCCAAAGTTAGAGATATTTTTTCTCAACATAAAACAAGTTTCATCCAATTCAACGGCCTTATGCTCGGGTGATTCATATGGGACCCAGCACTCCAACATGCCGTGACAGCAAAACAGTAGGAGTGTTGATACTTATTTGTGGTGGGTCCCATTGGAGCAGACCAATCATGAAGCCAGGAATCTGGAAACTCTGCAATGAATTTGGACTAGGGGTGTCAACGAGCCAAGCTTTGGGGTCGTCGCATGAAGACAAAACCCAGGCGGGCTAGTAAAGGTATGCTCAGTTTGGCTCATCAAAAGTTATTATTTTGAAAAGGAGGAAAATGTTCTGTGATGACAAAGTGTCTATAGTGTTTATTGTGAATTATAAGTTGATGGATGTTGTATTAGGGGTTTAAAATGGTCAATAGCCTAATGACCCATTAGCCCAATTTTTGCTTCTTGTTCGAACATTATTATTGTCACAACATATATATATATATAATCCGCTTTGTGAGCTTAAAACAAGGCTTAGGCTTGGCTCATGACGAGCAACCTTGACTCATTGACATCCCTAACTTAGGTGAAAGAACTGTGCAATGTCCTCCCCTCCTCTCCTCGACATTACCAGACTCCCAGCCCTATCCTACAAGGAGACGACCCCCAACTGCAGGCCAGCCTTTTGATCATCCACAAGTTAAAACTAACTTGCTTGTCCCCCGATATTGCAGTTGTGGCTGGATCGCAGGGATGGCTGGTTTATACTTCTACCTCAATATTGCCTTCAAGGTGCAAAAAATAGCATGATAGGCAGATCAATCCCAATCAGACTTAACCAGCTCTTTTCTCCCTAAATGTGACTGATAAGGGTAAACATGACCACTCTTATAATTGCAGTCCTTGTAGAATATCTATCTAATTCCATGTTGCTTTTGCCTCCATATTCAGCTTTTTTAAGTTGAAGGCATCATAACCCATGTAAAATAAGCATATTGTGTACCAAGTTCTCTGTGGGAAGCAATATATGCGTTCTGAAAATGAATACACATCTAACTTGGCCTGTGTTGCCTGACTCTTGCAAGAAATAACCATTTGTTTTCTGGTAACACTTCATTTTATATCTTGAAATGAATGGTACATTCTAGGTATCTGAATCACAACCATGCACCCCAAAATGAATATTAAGACTTCTCTTCCCTCTAATAAAAAGGAAGCTAAATGGATTTGCTGTTTCTAAACATGGGTTTCACCAAATGTCTATTTGATTTGAGGATATCCTTTGAACCTACCTGGGATACTGCTGATCCTAGTGGGAGTTCACTGAGGAATGGGACAAAAACTTCAATTCCACAGAAGAGACCAAATAAAAGGGCAGTTGTACTGCTGTAAAACAGTTTTAAGACAGCTAAATCATACAGTTAAGTTTCTTATGCAGAAAAGTTTTAAGAAAAAATTAGACACCTACCTAATTTTGAAGGGAGGCTAGTCAAAGTTCCTGATTCAACCAAAAGCAACATTAAGTGGCCACAATCAAGAAGAATAATTGACATTTGAAACATGTCAGTTAAAAAAATGATAATGGGCATCGAATCTGATATGATAGTACTGGTATCCTTATAAACTAGTATTGGTATTATGTCATCCTACATTAGAAAAAATATTAAAGATGGTTTAAAAAATATTAGAAAATTTTGTAATGCAGTTGCAGTTTGCACCAGTTTAATTGGCTGAAATGCTTTGATCAAGTCACAGATGTATCCCTTTTCCATCATTAAGTAGCATACAAAAGAAGTTATAAAAATGGTAAATTTATATACCCAGCCAAATGTAACAGTTACGCAATTAAGCGGCATATGAAACGAAAACAATTCATTGTTTTAGAATTTTTTGTGAAAATAAAATTGATAAAATTTGGAAACCACTGCATCCCTTTCAGTTACAATTCTCAAAGAAAGATAGGTAAGATTTAAGTAATGCAACTTAAAAGAAGGAAAAGAAGAAAGAAGAACTACAAAAGGCATGTGAATAACCTTTAATTAAGCTCCTGCAGAGTAGAACATGCAACTTCAAAGCCGTTAAAGCTTACCTCCTGTGGAGTTGAGTCAGGACTCAGACACTGATCAATAAAGTAAATGCCATGAAGCAAAATATCATTGATATGAACCAAACACAATCCCAAAAAAAGCAAAAATCTGAGAAAGAGTAAAGAAGAACCACTTGGAGGGAGGGGGGCTCTAATCTCTAAAGGAGAAATTTTCATTAATCTTCTCTACTCAAACCTATACAAGCCTTGCAATATAAAGAAAAATTTTTGAAGTCCACGCTGACCCAAGTTTCCAAAATAAATACAACTAAATGAAAAATAAAAAATAAAAAATAAAAAAATATATAAACAAGAGAAAAGTGCAATAAGAATCCTATCAATCATATACGAACAAAACAAGAATCTAGAAATAAAGATCTCATCAAAAGCATTCAATATCTATATATCAATTATTGTACCCTTAATAACTGAAAAAAAAAAAAAAACAATTTTATGGAAAAGCATATCTAAGGTATACAACAAGCAGGGCCATAAAAGCGACCTTCCAAAGGTATACACATGCAAGATGTTGTGACCATCTGGTCAGATGTACTTTTGGCATGTGTGTTACGTGGGACCTATTGAATGGGACCCAACCATAGATAACCACAGTGAGAAGTGATGCAAAAGAGAAAAAAGGGATGCAAGTCTTGATAAATCCTTGGAAAATGAGAAGTGGCAATGATTAAGAAGTGAAAGGAAAGTGAATACGAAGCGATCACAAAGCAATTGGGGAACTAGATGAGTATAATGTGGAAGTGATTTCAAAATATTGGTCAAAATTATAATGCAACTACTAGGAAATGAAATAAGAATAATAAGTTAATAAATGTTAATAACTATTAGTTTACAACCAATAAGTACAACTATAATACACAAGAAGTAAATAAACTCAATACAATAATAAACTAATCTAAAACTTATGCATGCAAGTAACCAAGGATCATGACATATCAATCAAATAAACAAGTAACAATAAAAAAAATAATACTTATGTGAAGGTTATAATTAATCATAAATCAAACATTAATATCATATCATGCGCTTATAGAATCATAAACTTAACTATGCTCATGAGAGTTGTATCTCTCAGTCAAGGATGATAAGATGACTTGAGGACACATTGCCTTTTTATGAAAAATGTTTTCTGCCAACCTGTCCACACCCTTGAGCTTCTAAATTACCTCTATAGCTTACAATGTGGAAAACTAGAGATGCATGGTTGTGTCAAATGATACTATAGTCAATCCCTATTTGATTCCACAAATCAGAGTGACCAACATTGGGTTCAACTTGGCTACAGGACCAAATATCTCAAGACCATCTATGCCATCATTAAGAAAATAATCTTTGTATTGTCTATAGAAGCATATAGATTCTTGAAATATAATGGTATGTAAACATTTTCACCAAACATATGCTTCGTGTTAGTTAAATAACAATTTAAGATATTAACACCTATCTTACAACCTTATCCCCTCAAAATCAAAGAATTAGTGAAAAGCATAAAATGGAAATGGAGTGAATGAAAGTAAAAATTTTCTTAGACATATATTACATTTTCATCTAAATATTCATAAACTCATGAAGTTTAAACTAAAAATTCACTATAAACGAGAATTTACTAAGCTCTAGGCACATAATCTAGAAAAAAACTTTTAGTCATACAATGCATCTGGTAACAAAAGCGGAAACTAAATTCCATCAAATAAAAACAGAACTCTAAACCCAACCTTAGGAAGCCAAAACCAGAAAACAATGCATCAAAATGAAAATCGAAGACAAAATCAGAAAGAGATATTGTGCAATTTTACACCCCCATGGAGGTGGGATCCTCTATAATTTTTGTTTCGTGTTGCTCTCACAACAAAGTGATGCGTGGCAAAAATAAGGAAATAAAGTCATTTAGCACAAAAGATGACAAAAATAAAATAATTTTATAGTTCCCAAGCATTTATTTCATTACATTATCATTCATGATGATAGCAACACTCAAAAGAGTGGTACGAGCTTTCTAGTGGGTCTTTTGGGCAGCCCAGGCCCCAGACATTGAGGTAGGTTTGTATCCGCTCCCCTAAAATCCGCTAACCTCTGCCCTTGACATGGGGTGGGCACATCAGTGCAGAAAAGTGATTTACACTTTTTTTGGAAGGAGGGGGGCATATCACTTTTCAGTGCTGATGTACCCAACCCCTGATAAGGGGCGGTGGTTAGCGTTAGTTAAGGGGAGCATTCCCAATCCT
>JAOXJP010000001.1:8475465-8500813 GCA_025762735.1 Platanus orientalis
AGCCTTCTCCTTTCATCTCTTTTACCGATTGAAAGTCATCATTTTTTTTTTTTTTGGGAAATGATATGTTACACCCAGATTTGTTTGTCGCTTTATCCCCTTGTATCCCCACATCACATGCTGACACGTAAAATCATTTTTTTTTAAAAGATAAAGCTTTCATGTTATTTAGATTCAATAACTTTATTATTGTTCTCAAGTGTATTTTTTTTTTTTTTTTCACATCTTATTAAGCAATAATCTTTAGCCGGGCTTGGATTATGTGAGAACGAATCTTGTGAGAACCGTGAAAACGACACCAGAGGGGCTGACGCATCAGTACAGAAAAGTGACTTGCACTTTTTGGGAGGCACTTATCACTTTTCGGCGCTGATGTGTCCCCTCCCTGATACCGTTTTCACGGTTCTCACAAGATTCGTTCTCACCTAATTTTTAGTGTCTTTAGCCGATAGGTGAGGTGACTGCAGCATCTAAGAAGCCTTGACCTTGGAAGCTTTCCACGAAGCTCCCGAAAGTGGCAAAAAGCTCTCAACTATAATATTTTGTTTTTCATTTTTCATTTTTCTGTCCGATTGCCGACTATTGCTCATCCATCTTATCTGAATTACATGCCTCTGCCTCAAGAAGGCCGAAAGAAACCAAGGCATCTTTAGCCGGCCATTCTGAACAGAAAAGCATAAAATATATCAGAACTGTAGCTGTAACCAAAACCTCTCTGCAATTTCCTCATCTGTTCACTTCTCATTCAATGCAAGAAGGGTAACTTCATCAACTACTCAAAACTTTAGGCATTGCTGAGGTGAGTTCAGTCATTTTATTTTATTTTGTCATGCCAAACAGCAAAGAGAAAATGAAAAAACATTTTTTTTTTCTCCAGCAATTTTAAAGGATTTATTTTCCTACACCTTTGATTGTTTATGTCTGACATTACATGATATTGCTGCTTCATTTGTAAGATTTGGTGAGGACTGTTTTTGCTGGTTTTGGGGTTTGATCTTCCATTTATCTTCAGTATTTAGTAGACAATTATGATGAGGGTGTGGCATTCATTTTTATTAAATGACAGAACATTTCATGAGTCTGCCTCTTTCACTTCCAATGCATAAAGCTCATGCCTTGACTCCAACTTAAACAATCTGGATTTTGGATTTGGTAGTTTAATAATATGACCAAATGCCAAGGAGACCACCTTCATCCCTGGATTGCCTCTCGATCACACTGTACTTAGTATCAGGGAAACCCTAAAAATGTCCTATAATTGTCTTAGCAGATCAAGGGGTCTCCTTAGCATTGTTTTTTTTTTTTTTTGGTAAATACTAACCGCATTGACTTAAAAACTTAGTCTTAAATAAAGCAATTAACCGGCTCTTCTAAAACCCTAAGGTTATAGGAGAGTTTAGAGTTAATCTACTCAATATATTTCAACACTTAGCAACCTTGCATATGTTAACCAATTATTCTTCTTCTTTTAATTTTTTTTTTCTGTTGGGAAAACTGTTTTGTCTGTTGAAGTTCCTTACAGAAATTATTATTATTATTATTATTAGTATTTTATTTTATATTCACTTGATAACATAATGGTTGTAGTTTGAGTGTGAGAAGGGTGGATAGTTGATTTGATATCTCTGCTTTCACTTTGAGATTCTTTGTGAGCAAACCATGTCAATCATTGTGATTTCTGGGTGCCCTTTTATTTGTTATGGCTGAATTCAAAATGTGGTAGCTTTCTCTATGCTTGAAGAGCAGTAATTTACTAATTTTAGGACTAGGATGTTTTTCTTTTATGTGCAGTAAACATCGATGAACTAAGAATTCTACAATTTAAGATGGGAATGGGGTTGATTCTCCCCCTATGAGAGGAAGTTCAAGATGAGAATGAGATTCCTCAGGAGCAGAGGGTGTGGTACAAGTGAACTGATTAAGTGAACTAAATGATCTGATTGACCGATTTGTGATGAGATCTGAAATGCACTTTACAGACCAATCAATTCCCATTGAAACCATTGCAGTTAGGAGACAGGCAGCCCACTCCTTCCAACCCAGCCTCACGCAACCCCCAAGACTATTTGCAAACTCCACCATCACAACCTGCAAAGCCCCAGTGACTCCAACTGCCATCAGAAAAAAATGGTTCTGACAAACCCTTTTAAATACATTCTTCTCAAGCTCTCTTGGATTGAGCTGGTTGAAAACCTGGCAGAGAACGAAAGTATTGAAGATTATGGCTTTCTGAATCTTCCGATTCATGCCTGGAATTTCCTGTCCCTTGAATTGAAAAGTCAGTAAAATGGTGACCTGAAATGAAACTTGAGTGATTATGTTTCTCCACATGGGCTTGGTTATAAGTGGCTCCGTCTGACTGACTGGTTGCTTCTCCTTTAGATTCTGATAAGTCTCTGGTTCAATCAGCAAAGTCAAGGCACTGAGAGTGCCTACAACCAGGTTCGCCCAAAACAATTGAAGTGCTGTTATTGGGGATTCACCTAAGGAAACTGTTGTGATGGAGGTCGTCAATAGCCCAGCAATGATCATGGTGAGCTCAAGCTGAATCAACTTTTGAATGTTGTCATATGCACATCTCCCGGACTTGAAGATGGTGGTCAATGAACTGAAACTACCATCCAAGACGACAATGTTGGAGCTGTGTTTGGCCATTTCAGTGATATGGGTCCCCATAGAAATCCCTACATCAGCTTCTTTTAGAGCAGGACAGTCATTCCTCCCGACTCCAACAACTGCAACTACATGGCCTTTCTTTTTCAAGCATTGTGCCATGAGAAGCTTGTCAGAGGGGAGTGAGCTTCCCATCGCAGAGACCCGATCAACGATTTCCATTCTCTTATCCTCGGAAAGGTCTCTGAAGTCTTTAGCTTCAAGCATCTCAGAGTTTGAGTTGGGCCTATGGATTCCACACCCAATAGCTATAGCACTCACCACCGACATGTCATCTCCGGATACTAATTTAATGTCAACTCCAGCTTTCTTATAAGCTTCCACTGTTATTCTTGCTTCTGCACATGGGTTCTTTACACCCACTAGCCCTAACAATATCAAGCCATCTTCTTCAAGTATTGGGACTTCGATTTGTTTGTAAGCAAATGCAATCAACTCGAGACCTTTAACCCCTATTTCTTTGATTACATTGTCAAACACTTTCTGATTTTCTTCATCCATAACTTTTACAATCCCCTTCTTGTCATAATAACGTGAACACATGGCCAATATTGTCGCTGCATCTCCTTTCCAGTGCAAGTGGAAAATATTTCTGCCGTCCCCATTCTTCCTCAGCAATACCCCACTTGCTTTATTATCAGAATTTAAGGCTTTGGAACCAAGAATGTTGCAACTCTGCTTCAATATCTCTATATTCATGCCCAATGTCACCTCTGCCCAAGGAAGAAGCAGGTCCCCTGTTGGGCTAGTTGAAGTGTTGGGCACCAGAGCTGATATGCCAACCCCGTCACCCAGTGCTTCAATAACTCCCGGTGCTCCCAGTGCTTCAACAACTCCCAGAGCTATTTCAGAGTCGCATTCTTCGATAGCTTCCTCATCCATCCAGAACATAGCAACCTCCACCTGGTTTGACGTTAGCCCCCCAGTTATTTCAGTGCAGATGGTCGTAACTGAGCCAACAGTAACACAAGCAGATAATTCCTTAATGATGACCTTATCAGACATCATTTTTTCACACCGATAAGAGAGGCTTAGAGTAATGACAAAAGGCAACCCTTCCTGCATCCCCACCAACAATACAGTAAGTGTAGTTGTCAAAATACTGATCTTCCCCCTTGGTTTTATGACAAGTCTCTCGACGGCCCTCATCATCTCCCTGGTTGCTGTTATGTTCCCCTTGAGCTCTGGGTATCCAGTTTCATCATCTTTTTTCCCCAGTTTGTAACGCATAAACAACACTACAAGGATGAGTATTGTGATCAATAACGCCATATTTTGTGTGTAGGTGTTCACCTTGTCAAGCCGAGCTTGTAAGGGTTTAGTCTTGTTGGGATCATGGGTCACGAAGCTCATCATCTCACCCCACGATGTGTTGGAACCAAGGGAGATGACGACCATGCGGCCATGCCCTTTGATCACCTTAGCACCGGACAACAAAAATGGGTTGTGGTAATGATCAATTATAGAGTCCAACTCCTCATCTACTTCTAAGGAGTAACCATTCAATAGCAACCCATCAGCAGGTACCTGATCCCCTGTCTTTAGATAGACAATATCTCCCACCACAACATCAGAGATGGAAATCTGTTGAGCCTGTCCATCTCTCACAACCTCAATTGCTATTTTGTTCTTGTTAAGAGAATTATACAACTTTCTTGCATAGTAAAAGTTGCGCACAGAAGGTACAATGATGAGCACGAAGACTGCAAGAAGAATAGTAACCCCATCATACCACCCATTCTTGGGGCCTTCCTCTTTTAACCCAAAGCCCAGTGACAGTGCTGCACAAAGGAGGAGGAGGATAATGGTGGCATTTTTGCAGGCTTTCAGAAAGAAGTGGAAGAAGCCTTTAACAGTAGCTGGTGAGTTCCAATGTTTGCAGGGTGCATGCCTGCGATGGAGATCTTCTTCATCACCAAGTATTCCATTCTCCAGATGAGTATGCAGAAACAGAGCAATCTCTTTGACCCCTCCAAATTCATGAAGAGAACCCAAATCCTTCTCCTTCACAATCCTAGCAAGTCTTTCGAAGACTAGCCGTCTATTGATATCCTCATGGTCTTTATTGCCGTCGTCTGGATTGACATCGAGGGAAATGTGAGATGCAGTAGATGAGATTCCGGCGACTTCCCCTGCTTCATGGGTGTCGAGAACAGAGTAAGAAGAAGGGGATGAAGGTGAAACTCCAGTAAGAGCGAGAGTTCTCTTCCTAGCATTAATGGCGAGGGAAATTAGAGCTTCCCGAGCTCGCAGGACCAAGACAATCTGACGCCAACGGCCACGGTTGGTTCTGGACATTGGTGAACGAGGCTTCAAGAGGAGTTGAAAGTTGAAACTAATTGCAGTGGTTTTTGGCTTTGAACAATGCTTTGGGCTGTGTCTATTTATAAGCAAACTCTGCGAAACTGCTTAGTAGCTTCGTTCGTTCTGCTAGAAGAAACTCATCCATGACGTCGAATTCCATTGAAGGTTTCCGATTCTGCAACGTTTGTCTGCGGGAATGGCTGTTTGATGACGCATTTTTTATGATAATCTGTGTTTGATGACGTTCTGAGTTCGTGTTATTTGCAAGAAAAACAAAGTGGGTTAGGAATTTACCTATGTGCTTCTGTTGTCTTTTCATGGAAAGGAAAATCTCTGGCCGGGAGGTCATGAATAAATACCTTTTATCTCTTTTGTGCGGCTTTCAAAGCCTTTCTTTGATTGTAACTGCCGTATAACGGTTAACTACCTTTGCCATTAACGCGCTTTGTTGACATTTGGAGTACCCTGGGGATTTTGTAGGACCGGGTTGATATCCTCTGCAACGCCCCCAACCCCCTTGTGTCTTGCCTCACGGGGTGTCACACAAAGGAGCATCCCAGGGCATGACATCCCATGAGACAAGATACAAGGGGGTGGGACCCATTCACATTTGAGGGTGATGGGACCCTCAAATGTGAATGGGTCCCCCCCCCGTGTGTCTTGTTTTATACCGGGTTGCCGAGGATACCGTGCCTAATCGGACCTCCTGATGTCAGTCTATAAGCTAGGACAACTTCAGGGGCCAACACATAAGCAGCACTGAAAAGGGAAGAGCATCCCCTGTAAGTCACTTTTTCAGTAATGATGTGTTGGCCCTTAATGTCAGTATTACCTTAAGCTCACTTTAAGAGTCACACCAAATCTCAGGAATTCCTAATCGTTTTACATTTGAATCCTGGACAGTATGGGAGCAAATGTCCTGTCCAGGATGGTATCCAGGACACCAGGGGATGTTATATAGAATAAAATGGGTAGGAATTTGATTGTCACAGAACATTTTCTTGCTTTGAAATTTCATTTAATTCCCATCCATTTTATTTCATATACGTGCTCTCTTGTCCTGTACACCATCTTGGAGAGAACAAATGTACCATCCAGGATGGTGTAAAAGATGTTGTAAAGTAGGACTACCAATGGACCTGTGCGAATTGCATGAACAGTATAATTAGAATTATATTTCTTTAAAATATTTTATTTTACAACACGGTTCACAATTGGTAGTTGTGAACACCTTAGAATAGGAAATAATAAATGGAAGGGTTGAGAATGGGTAGCCGATAAGCAATAGGATTGAAGATTTGAAAGCACCGTCAGAACAATTGTGGAGGCAAGTATTATAATGGAAGAGATTAAGACGTGTGGAGCTAAAAGAGAAAGGTCTAGGGAGACTTTATTAGGAGAAAATTAAAGAGGTAAATGATTGATTTTAGGCCGTGAAAATAGGATAATAACGTTTTTAATGATAGATTTTATGGATTCTTTTCAATTACCCAATTGAAGAAAATCCTAATCAAAGTTTTAGGTATAGTAAGGAGGATAGATACGGAAGTAGAGAAATTTTAGGGGTAGACATAGAGAGGGACGAATAAAGAATATTTAATGCTATTTCTTAAAACTAAAAAAAACTGAGTCACGTGGGCACACACTTGGATTGCCACTTGGGGGGTATAAGGATACATTTTTATATTTAACCACACTTAGAAAGAGAGAATTTGTGTGAAATAGGAAGCTTAGTTAAAGGACATCATTGAGTTACCATTTTAATTTGATACTTATCACAATTAAAAAGATAGAATTTGAAAGAGTGTCCACGTGGATGAGAGAGAAAAAGGGTGAAGTTGGACATGTGGCATGTGTTGATTGGGTTGGTATAGTATCTTTAATATATCCCCACGTTTACGGGGGATTGGATCGATCCCTACATTAAGGGGGGATTTCTTCAGTGTCCACAGCACCAAGGGACATCATATGGAATAAAATGCATAATCCATATTCAAAAAATGTACCATCCACCCATTTTATTCTGTATGACATCCCCTGGCCTCCTAGACACCTAATCCTGGACAGGACATTTGCTCCCTATAAAGAATGGATGTTGTAATAACAACGCCCGAAGCCACACTAACCTGTTAAGGTCCAGTCTAACAGGTAGCATAACATCATTGGTGGGAAAAAGTGAATTACAATTTTTCAAAAATTGTAATTCACTTTTTCCCTCCAATGGTGTAGTGCCACCTGTTAGATAGGCCCTTAACAGGTCATAAGCGGCAAGATAGAATCCGTTCTGAAGCAAAGGATCTTCTACACTTAAAAAATCTGATTAAATGGAGGTGGAACCCTGTATATGACACATGGTAAAAAAAAACTGGTAGGAGTTTTAAATTTTGTAGAAATATTCTTCCATTTTGGTGATATCTCCATTGTTTTAAGCTTGCTGCAGAGGATTTGTTCTCAGCTCAGAACCACTTGGTTTCTAGCCTCTATCAAAGCGCAGATGAAGGGGAGTCGGAAGAGACCAGGGTGCCATCTCCTCCAAGTAATCATTCCCTCTATAGTCTCTCCTCTCAAAAATCTCTTTATGCCTAAATTCTCTTTTGATCAAATCCACTTGAGGACTTATCCCTCAATTAAGGCTGTCAATTCGGTCAGGCTGGCCCAAAGCCTGACATGTTTGGCCCAAATAATAAATTGGCTGAGCCAACTTAATTCCGGGCTAAACTGAGTTTGGGCCCAACTTTTAAGCCCGAAGTTTTAGTCGGACCGAGTTTGGGCAGGCTCAAGTTCAGCCCAAGGCCTAACCTGGCCCAACCTGAACTAGTTAACAAATAAATAATTATATTTATATGGTGATATATATATATATATATATATATATATATATATATTTGGATTCATATAGTTTTAACAAATTTACTATCATCAAATAGTTCAAGTGTCAACTGTTAAAAAAAACCCTCATATAATATGGATTTAGGGGTAATTATGAGCTTAAAATAAACCCAAAAATTAATAAAGAGTTTTAATTTGAGTTACCCAAACTTGGCCAAAAGCCCGTTGTTTTAAAATGGGCTAAGTTTGGACCAAATTTTTAGGCCCAAAATTTATTCCGGTCAAGTTTGGGCTGGGTAAAATATTTTGGGCTAAGTTTGGACAGACCTCAGTCCAACCCAAGCCAACCCGATGGACAGCTCTACCCTCAATGGATTCTTTTTGCCTAGATATTAAGGACTCTCGAAATGTTCTTCAAGTAATGCAATTAAAATAACAATGAATGAAAGAAAAAATTGAAATATCTTATTGAAATAAAACAAAACTTACAACAAAATAAAAACCAATCATGCAATGCAACAGATTGCAAACCTTACACAAGATTGCCAAGGCAAATGTCCACAGAAAATCTCTTGAACAAAGTAACATAAAAGGAAAGTGGAGGAAAGCTCCTACAAGGCAGAAAGTAAATTCATCCTACATAAAATATATTTCCGTGAAAGAAGGATATTGCCATCTAAGTAATTATTCTCTAAGGCCCAGTCTGGCTGCCATGAAAATGTTTTCTCATGACAATTTTCTCAAGAACTCATTTTTAAGCTATCTGATGGCCATAAAAAGTTGGTTTTCTCATGTATTTCTCATGCTTATTTTCTTTCCTTTTCTTGTGGGGCTTTATTTTCTATTCTTTTTCTATACAATTCCTACCAACCAGACTAGGCCTAAAGGTAATTATGACGTGATTTCGAATAGTAAGCTGCATGCTTGCAAAGTTAGTTGTTGAGGAAGACGAGGCCCCTTGAACAGTGATCTTGTTCTTTATTTATAGACGCATAGATCACTTATGCTCCATACTCCTCACAACTTAGGGGGTGGATTATAAGATCCAACATCGCATAGCTTGAGAGGAATCTTATGCTTACATATAAGTATCCCTCAACTTGGCTTGACGTGTTTTAAAATCATGGAGAGAGAGTGGTCCCATGTTGGGACGCTCAGAACTTGACAATATCAAGCTAGGTTGGATTGTAAGTTCCAACATCTCATAGTTTGAGAGGGATTCTATCTTTATATGTAAGCACTCTTCAACTTAGCTTGACACATTTTAAAAGTGGAGAGGGAGAGTAGTCCCATGTTGGGATGCCCATAACCGGACAATATTAGTTAGGTCAAACCAGCACGTTACAATTGGTATCAGAACTAGATTAGCTTGGCGGTATGTACACGGAGACATGCAGCCACATTTAGATATTGAGGCATCATCCATATTCCTACGAGTCATTACAAATCTCCATATTCCTACGAGTCATTACTGATTTGTCACTTGTTGTTTGTTCGATCTATCCCATGTTATTCATTTCTAATAACTTCTATTCTCTAGGATGGCTATGAGCAATTTCCACCAAATGGGTTTGTAACTGGTATGATCTCTTTATCAGTTGGACGTCATACATGCCACATGGAAGAAAAATAGCTATCTTGCAATCTTGAAGTGTCTTTTGTCGTAGTAGAGCATATTTTGTCCTCCTAGTTGATTTGGTTGTCGTTTCATTTATTTATTATTATTATTATTTTTTGGTAAAAGGTTGTCATTTCATTTTAAACCATGTATTTTCCTTTTTATCCACGGGGTAGAATTTCCCTTTCTCACGAGTCCAGTATACTCGATTTTTATGGAACCGTATCCTCTAGTCCACTTTCATCGTCCTCTACAGTACTCCATTAAGGTGGGAGCGGCACATGTCCTCTACTTCTCACCATTTTGGTTCATTGTTGTTACTTTTGGTTTTGCTATCCGTGACGTGGACACCTGCCACTCCACACTTTAATAGAGCACAATGGGAGCAGACCAGAGGATATGGCTCTTATTTTTATAGGTGGCAATCTACTTATCTTTCTTTTCTTTTTTGATCACATTTCCTATTGCCACATGGCTTAATCCTATCTGCATCCGCTCATCCCTAGCGGTAGGATTTCGGCACCAACACAAATCCACTTAGAATCTCTTGAGCCTCTCACTCCCAATTCCTCTCTTCTAAACCTTGACTCCTTTCTCTATGTCAGTACACTTCCACATATTCTATTTTCTCTCTTTTTTGTGCCATCCTTAACATTTCAGGCCTTCACTCTCATATAGGGGTGTGTATGGACTAGGTCCAGGCCAGTCTTTACTAGGCCCAGGACAGGCCCAAAATTTTATATAACAGGCTCGAACAGGCCCAGTTCAATTCTGGTATGCCTCTTCTGAGACGACATGACTCTTAACATGCCCTTACTCTTGTTTCATAAACTCTTTAAAGGCTCAAACACATTTTCTCCTTGAAACTCTTTTCTTCTTTTGTTTTCCTAAATCCAGAGACTCACTCTTTTTATAGTGCGTTCTTACGTTGGAATCATTCAATCGACAATTTAGATTGTTTAATGCCTCCTTGAACATTAGAAGTTTGACTACATCACTTGCCTGTGCGGGGATCATTTGCTAGTGTCTCTATAAAGTACCACCCCACTTTACATAAACATGAATAAGATGGACTGGATTATTGATATAGTGGTCAATATCTTTAGGATTGTTTGAACATGTTGACTTGTACATCAACTGTGACATTGGATTTTATCTAGAATGACCCTGTTGGTTATATGAGAAATATTTGTCAGGCATTGTGTCACATCTTGGGTAGGTAATCGTATGGTATCACTCTAATCGAACCCCAGTGGGCCTGGGCAAATTAGGCGAACATCACCAAACCACTAACAGGCCAATTTCAAATAATGTTGACTTGATATACAAAGCCTCAAGCCACTAATAAGCCTTGGTGTTAAGGTATAAATAAATCCGATATTAGCATATCTGTATCCAGTTCATTTATAATCGAATATAAATCAGATATTGGCATATCTATATCCGGCTCATTTATAATCGAATATTTTTTAAATGAACGAATATTTAATCGAATTGGATACACATGGATTTATATTCATATCTGTTAAGTTAGTTGAATATCAGATATCAATACGGATATATCTGACTACACAAATTCATTAAGTAAGGTTAATATATATGTATCTGTTCAAGTTAGGCAATGGATTAGGTTTAATGTTAAAAGTACTTATATACACTACTACAAACAACAACAGCAACAACAAACAGCTTTATCCCAACTATTTGGGGTCAGCTACATGAATCCTGTTACTCCATTCCGCTCTGTTTAAAGCCTTATCTGCTGATGTTTAAGGTTTGAGTAGTTTATTAAGGCCGGCTCTCAACCTGACGTCACCCTCCTCCTTTATCTGGACTTGGGACCGGCAATGTCTGAAGATACAAATAACCTACAGTATTATAATATGATTATTAATTTAAAACCAGTTCATTATATATATATCATTTTATAAAATATATGTTACTTCATAAGCTTTATAGATGTAGCTATTAAGTTTGGGTCAGTTCATACTAGGACTGTCCATTTTTTATAATAGCAGTGCTTTATCTGAGTAACTTGGGCTGAATATGGCTTCAGCTTAACACTTCAGGCTGAATTCAGACTGGACCTCGGCCTAGCCCAGCCCAACCTTACTTGCAGTACTAAGTTAAAAAGCACTTATTCGCATGAGGTCCTTCATTGAAAAACCTGAGGGGTCCTTCATTAAGGCACAAAACAAAATGTTTCTCTTTAAACAAAAATTCTAGACATTTCTCATCAAAGGGATAGTGTTATTATTCTAGCTCAGTTTGATGAGCCTCAAAACATGGGCCCACCTCTATTCAAGGCCAAGTTGGGCTTACAGTGTTGGGTAGGTTGTTTGGCCCACTGAGACCCTACATCTCCCTTATTGTGATAAAAGGGGAATGCTCATTCCATGTGTCATTAATGCATGTGGGGTTGTAAGGAGGTAGTTGACAAAAGCACTAAAAAAGGTTTTTGTTAATGAGCAAAGGTTGGGGAGGGAAAGGATCCTCTGCAATTAAAAAGTGTGCGGTCAAGTGCCGGTCATACTCAACGCATGCCACATGATGAAAAATGAGCGGGAGTTTTAAAACAGGCCTATTTTTTTTATCACGTATTGTGCAATGTTTATGGCCGCTACTTGACCACTACCTTTTTAACTGTAGAGGATCCTTTGCCTATGGGGTGATCGTGGGGAGTAGTAGGTATTGTGTCGTCTACCTGCATACTACCCCATGCACATTGTTTAATGTATACGACAACAATATTTGTAATTTACAAGTAAAGGCTTACATCATAAAATCTCAATTCACCTAAAGCTAGCAATGGTCCCAACAAGTCCAAATCTCTCCTTGAAGAAAATCTCTACTGAATAAAATGTCTTCCATATTCAAGGAGCCACAACCAGAGAGGTGATGATTGCTATTATACACACACACACACACATACACACTAAGAAAAAAAAAGACTAAATTTTCTTACCAAAAGTTTAAAGATTATAAATGTATGAACTTCTCAAAGCTTGTGGACCGTTTACACATTCTTAAACACAAACAGATAGACAACAAAACTTGGTAGTCTTAGCTCATGAGCTAGCCAACCATTCCTAAAACTTGGTATCCTTCCTCGCGGAAAAGATTAGATATGGAAATCTGTTTTTCCTGATGTATTAGAATGGCATAAGGGGTGGACACATCAGCATTGAAAAGTGAAACACCCCTAAAAAGTGAAAGTCACTTTTCGACACTGATGTGTCATCCCCCTGATGTCATTCTAATACATCAGGTAAAGCAGATTTTCGTACCTAATCCCAGCCCCCTTCCTTGGCTGGAGAGATTCTGTTGATATCAAACGTTATCTAATGCCTTGCTTTATGTTTATGAAATGCATATCCTTTATCAAACAAAAAACAATGAAAAGCAAGAACGAAAAGAGAAGAAAACCGTCACTCTTGGAGAGGAAAGTAGTCTTGAAGAACATTCCCCAAGGATTCAAACAAGTTAAACTTTTCTTTTATCCGATTAAACTCCTAAAAGGGTTTGGATACAAGGAGAAAGATAAATCCTTACCAACACATTTGAAGTTTTTACAACAACAAACAGTTCTATCAAAACTTTTTGTAATCAGTTACATGAATCCTATCTTACCATTCCCATCTATTTAGGGTCATTTTTACTATTAAATTATAAAATGTTATGTCTTTTTTACTACAATTCAAGTCAATTTTGGCATTCTTCTTGTCATTCTAAAACCTTCAACTTGCATCGTCTAACTCCTTTTTACTAGCATGGTTTTTGGTTTTTGTTGCACATGATCAAACCATCTCAATCGACTTTTCTTTAACTTCAATTTGCATCGTCTAACTCTATTTTATTGGTGCAGTTATTGGTTTTCGTTGTATATGATCAAATCATCTCAATCAACTTTTCTTCATTTTATCACCTATTTGTACTATACTTAAGTTTCTACGAATGAATTTATTCCTAATTCTATAATTTCTAGTCTTTCTACCTATCCATCTTGTTGGATTAATGTCTTGTATTCAACCCGGGATGATGATCCGGAAAACCTGCATATGACCTGAAAATTGACCCATTTGGTATCAGTTTGGGGGTTCAGATCCGACCCGCATAGATTAGGGTTTTGGGGTTTATATTTTGAGATTTTCTTGGTTTTCGTGCCATCGCACTGTTCATTGTAATATCTGTTCTTTGATCATAGTGAAAGCTCTTCTCCGTTTTCACCCGTGGACGTAGACTTCAAGCCGAACCTCATAAATCATCTTGCTCTCGTGGTGTGCTTGCTTTCTGTTTTATTTTCTCATTCTTCTTTGTTGCATACGATCATAAATATAGGTTTTAGCATAACACATCTCAGTATCCTCATTTCAGTCACATTTATTTCATGTACGTGTTATTTGTTGATTGTCTAACATTCTCCTTCATAAAACATGATTGGTCTAATATGTGTCTTATAAAAATTTATCTTCAATTTTAATGATATTTACTTATCACACAACACTCTAAAAGCACCTCTCCACTTCAATTATCCCATTTTAATTTTATGAACAATATCATCTACAATACCTCTATTTTTGTGCATGATTGAACCAAGATAACAAATAGTCACTCCAATGTATCTCTTGGTCATCAATTTTAGCCACTTCTTCATTTCTATTTCTATTTTTGCTTAATTTACATGTTTATAATTTGTTTTAGTCCAATTTATCTTACAATTATTTGACTCTAAAACATCCAATTACAGTTCAAACTTTAATCTCATCAATCAACACAATCATCAGCTATGATTGCAAAAGAGTTGAGGGAGAGAGAGAGATGACGTTCAGCCATTTGCTTCCCCCATCGATTCTTACCTGAGATTTACATTTGCTGATTTGTGTCAGTACTATATCAAAATATCTCCAATTGTTTTTTAATTTATCCTCGCTTGTCATATAGGGCACCTTCTTGTACTTTCCATGTATAATATTCGTGTTGATAATGGCGTGTGTGGGTAGCATTCCCCATAATAAATATAGTGGACACAGGTTTCCTATGAAGCTCATGTAGCATAGGAATTCATATAAGGCGACTGGGTGAGTACGAATCCTTTGGTCCAAAACCACATTAGCTTGTGATTTCCCGTGGCACACACATACCCCAAAAAAGTGATTTGACTTTTAAGTTTTTTGGTGGTGCATGTGTTCTACAGGGACTTGCAAGAAATTTTGAGATCAGGAGAGATTTTGAGTATAATCCCATAGGTGTCACTTTTAAAGAGGTAGGTACCATTAGGGGTGGCAATGTTTGACATGACCCGTGAACCTAACACGAACTCAATACAAAACAAGCAAGTTAGGGTTGGCTGCTATTGTGTTGTGGGTTAAAGTGGGTTGACCCATTTTGACATGGTTAATAAATGGGTCAGGTTTGGGTAGTTGTATATTTTAATTTGATACGATAAAATTCTGACCCACCAACACAAATTATCACATAACCCGTAAATCTAACATGAACCCATGAAATAAGCGGATTAGGGTTGATTGTAAACGTGTTTTGGGTCAAAGCGGGTTGACCTGCTTTGACACAATTAATAAACGGGTTGAATTCTAGTTGAGCCATACAGTTGTATACCCTTATCTTGGCATGACATGAATCTGACCCGCCAACATGAATCGACAACCCTAACACCATCAATATATGGGAGCATTTTTGTCATTAGATGCCCTAATAGAGGGTGTTTGAATACCTATGCAACTCTGATTATGTAATGGCAAAATCAATGTCCTGGGTTGGGCCACAGTATCCATAGATAAGGCCCTCATATTTTGCCACGTATCTCATAGGGTTGGGAACTACAGTTGGATAGTTGGATAGTTTACCAACTAAAAGATCACCTACAACTAGAAAAAAAAAAAATAGCATGACCAGTTAACCTCTTTAAGGTGACTCGTCTAACAATGGGTCCTAATCCTCTTATTATTATACAAATGACTAATACAAATTAAAGGGACCATAGAAGAGCTCTTCTATGACCCCAGACCGGCTTAGACCCAAGACATTATCGTAACATTAGTACCCTTGTGTATTAATGCATGTCCTCTTTACATGGGACAAGGGCGTGTTGGGATACACAGTGCAAAAGCTGTTGCTGTTGTGGTTGCGATTGCTGTGAGAAAACTGCAACCTACCCAACATGAGAGCAGGAATCTTTTGATTGACAGCTTAGGCGGTTGTTAACTCCCGTGCCTTCCAACTTGGAATGGCAATGGCCTTATTGAGTATTGAGTAGGGTTGGAAAAATGACAATCCCAATCCCCCAAGAAAGGGGCAGATTTATAGTAAGCCGGGTTCTTCTATAAACAACCTGGTCAGGTTTGGTCTGAACCACACAATACTTAAAAGTCTAGGATGTTCACCATTGGATCCTAATGGTGTACCCCAGCTGTTTGCCATTGGGTCCAGCTTAGCAATTAGCATTATTCAGTATTTATTTATCTCTATAAGGTTCTTCCCCTTTGTTGCAATCTTAATCATATGACTTTATGAAGGTACATCTCCTTCTCTCTCCCCTCTCCAAGTTTTTCAACATTGACAGATGGGTCGATGGAAGTCAGAGCATAGTAGTAAATAAAAGTTATAATAGTAGCTGCCATTACTCCGTTGATGGTGCACGGGGATTTATTACTATAGCTCCCCACCTTGGAAGTGAATTCTGATGCATTTGGGGCCTGCAGCACAATAGTATCTAGGAATGTAAATGAGCCGGATTTGATACAGATATTTGTATATCCATATTTGGCTCATTTACATGCGGATAATTTTTTAATGAACAAATATTTAATCGAATTAGATACATATAGGGTCACATTTGTATCTGTTAATAATATCTTATATGAATATGGATATATCTAATTAAACAAACTCATCATGTTAGGCTAACATATTTGTATCTGTTACGTTTGGATTAATGTTAAAAATAATGCAACATAACCTACAATAATATTTATAAAGTAAACTAACTTACAATATTATAATATGACTATTAATTTAAATTAGTGTATATATATATATATATATAAACGAGTATGGATATTTAGTCAAAACGGATGTATATATATCCATATTTGGTTAATTTATAATTGGATTTTTTTAAACAAATGGATATTTAATCAAAACGGATACATGTATATCCTTATTTGCTTTAAACAAATATGAAAATGGACTGGATTTGAATAATAATCAGACACTTACATCTTTTATAGTTCAGCTAACTGATACCAACCACTATATTTTAGTTTCATTTAGCCAAAACCCAAAAGCCGAGGATGGTGTACTTAGCCATAACTCTTTTCAGCTTGTATTTATTTGTACTGAGTTGAGTTAGCTAGCCAAGTCTGCATTCTGAACCATCATTCTGTTAGGATGTGATAATGAGTTAAAATCTTGCTGGTTACTTGAAAAACTTGGTCGAGTTACTTGACTTAGCTGAATTGTTGATTACCTCATGCCAAAAGTTGGATACATGGTCACATGAGTCAAACTGAATTTGACATTAGCTTGAGGAATATTCCAAGAATTAAGGCTGAATAATTCAATTTTAAGTTCATTTTAGTATGAAACTATACAAATACTTGTATAAAAAAACCCCCACTATTGTTCCTTTCTTTTACCTATATTTCTCTATTGAGAAAGGATCTACTCCCCCCAAAATAGTATTGCTCCACCCTATCAACCCCATTTTGTGGTACCTATTTCTTCGTTTGAAAACTGTTTTTACAGTTTAAACCCTATACACCTCACCTTTAGTGTGTAGGGACATGGGGGGACATACTGTTTTGAGTGCAGCAGATCCTTTCCATTTTAAGATATTGATATGTTTTTGTACTGACCAACTAGTTATAGGAACGAGTACTTATCCTCTCCAGATTCTTAAAGTTCAGTTACAAATTGTAATGGTTTACACCTGGTAGAAAAAATCAATTCAATTTCACCTTTTTCCCTTTTGTTAATTTTTTGCCACATGTCAACCATTGAAATTGGCTGAATGTTACCTGAACTTTAACAATATGGAGAGCATCACGTGGGTATAGGGACTGTATAACTAGGATCAGCATACTTCTGAGCCACCAGATCTATCTGAGAAGCCCCCCAACAAAACAACTCACCACTGTCTGCAACCAAGACAGGAAGCCTGTCTCTTGGCCAGTGACATCCAATCAAAGGAAGGAATGGGACTCAACATCTTGTCATTGAGAGATTCTGATGCCAGATCAACGATACACATTAAATGAAGGGTGGATATGATAGATAGGGCACATGTGTTTGTAGTAAATGATCACCACTCCTTTCCCTATTCAGTCTCTTTCTTTTCTCTTACTTTCCTTTTTTTTTTTTTTTTTTGGCCTTGTTTGTGTATGTGCACCACATGCTGTCTGGAAAGCTAGCAATGATTAGGTGAAAACATGTGAAGCAGCTAAGCAAAAAAGTAATCTTGACATAAAAAGGATGGTGGACAGGAAACCTTTACCTAATCTAGTGTTTGAAAAATAACCCTGTTAACATTACCCATATCTCCTCCTGGATTCTCCATGATTAAACAAAGTAAAAAGTGCTATTAGGCTTAATCTCTACGTATTTATCGATGCTTTCTAACATCCAAATAAAACCCTAACTCTATTGATTAAGCGATCCCATCCATTCGATTACCGGACCACAATTGACTCGATCGCATTGGTTCGAGATTCCGATGCATGTCATCGGATTGGTTGGTAATTGTTAATGATTAATTTATATAATTAAGGAATCCTACTTGTTTCTTAATACTATTGTGATGATAAGCTTTTCACTAAGCACAGCTATATCTCTATCATGAATGTGTGCAAAGAGTAAATGTGCATTGAATTAGATATTGGCCTTTGAAAGGGACTGATTTGTAAAAAAGAATAATCTCTTCAAAGAAAAATAAAAATAAAAAACATGACAACCAAGGAAATTTTCTTCAATTATTTTATTTTATTGGGTATGATTGGATGAGAACCAACATAGTAAAGCTGACATCATCTTTTCTATTTTATTGATTTTTAAATATATATTTTTGTTTATTTATTTACTTTGAGTGACTCGAGATCGAACCTCTCCTCTCTCACCTTAAGCAACGTTTTAATCACGAAATAATCCTGTCTCACATTTTGTCAACGCGCCTAACGATGCACCCTAATAGAGGAGAGAGAGAAAGTAGTTTTACAAATAATAAAAAAAGATCTGGTCCACACGTTGTGTCCAACAGATCTGGACCGTCCAATCGATGCACATGTGGCCCCCCCAAACAACCGAAAGGCCCGGTTCTAAAGGAGATCCGAAATGACCCAATGGTTTCATAATCATCGGATCTAGAAGGGTTTCAATCATTTAACCAATCCATCCCGTTGACGGTAAATCCCACTTTTCCAGCCGGTTGAACCGGTCATCCCATTGTACAGAACTTCATCTATTACCCAAAATGCCCACAATTGCCTAAAATACTTTCTGATTTTTCTTTTTTTTTTTTTTTTTTTTTTTTCTGCATTATAAATAAGGAGACCTTAGACCATTGCATGTATGCCACGTGTCACCACTACTCGTGACCACACGCTGGGTTTAATGCCACGTGTCATAAACTGCTGCACTTGAGCAAGAGTGGCCCCACCTGGTGCAACTGGCCAAATCATAAAATCATGTTGTAATGGTTAATGGCAGTTGGCCGACATCTTCTGCATTTTAATTCAGAAAGAACAGAGACTATTTTTGGTAGTTATTAGAAGAAAATTCTGAGTTAAATAGCATTTTTATTTTTTAAGAGAAAAAAAAAAAGCTATTTTTTTTTGTGGGTATTGAAGAAATTTTTTTTGGGTTTTTGGAAATGAGTGGGGATACTTCTGTCATTTAACGGCGGCGAGCTGTTCTCATCAGAGTTCGGAAATCAAGGACCCATTTCCATTTAATTCCCGTAATTTTCTGTAACGACAAATACAACCTGTAATTTTGACAAACAAGAAAAGATTTTTGCCTTTTGGGATTTAAAATAGAGAGTGTGTTGTGAGGTTAATTATTTAAAACTATTACATTATAATTTATTTTATTTTTTTGAAGTTTTTGATTAAGTAGTTTTTTTTATATTTTTTATTAGCATATTTACCTGTTGATTTGAACTTAAGACAGAGCGCTCTTTAAAGCCACCCTTTCTGTCATTTTCCCTTTTTTAGATGATATCGTTTTTGCAGAGAATTGAAGGTTGAGAGAATGGAGAGAGCAGAGGCTTAATCATGGAGTTTAAGAGTCTGGAAGGGGTCCTCTGACTTTGTTCTACCTAGAGAGAGTCTGGAAGATTTGGTGGGTATTCTAGATCTGTGCTAAGATCTGATTTTTCTAGCTTTTCTGTTGCCAGTTCGTATGGAAATCAGTTTCTGGATATGGGCTTGCTTTAAAATTCATAAAAGTTGGTTTTATTCTTCTGAAAGTGGATGAACTAGTATTCAAACTTGCTTCTCTTTTAGATTTAGAAGGAAAGATGTGTTTTTGGATGTGGGTTTTAACTAAAAATCTTGTTTGGTGAAGGTTTTCAAGTTTTGTTTTATTTTTGTTTATTGATGTTCCTTTATTATTATTATTATTATTTTGCTCAGAGTATGAAAACTTTGTTTAGTTTTCCTCTTTTCCTTATATTTGATTATGACACAATTATTTTGGTTTTCTCTTTTTCAGTTGGTTGTGCCAAAAAAAGTTTATCTTTTAAATCTCTCTCCTTTTTTTTTTTTTAATTTACTTGGAAAGAACATTCCTTTTGGGATTTTGCTCAATTTCTTTGTTCCAAATAGAGTGCCTGTTTGGATTGCTGATAACTTTCTCAAACTGGAGATTCCCATCCTTTTTAGGGTTTTCTTTCTGCTTCATATTGTGACTATCTGATTAAAAAAGCTACATCATAAGTCTGTTTGGAAGATTTGTTAAAGTCAATAGATTTCAAGCATAGAGGTTTTTTCACTGTCACTGGGATATCTTTCTATGAAGTTTCTGAATGCAAATTAAAATAAATCTAGGACTCACTGGTAAATCTGTTCATGTACTTATTTTTTACTAGATCTGTGGCTATTGAAACAATGGATTTTCTACTTGTGAACATAATTAGTATGTTGGTCTTTTGAATCTCTATTCATTGTATCTTTTCCAGAATAAATTTTATTTGCAGTGTTAGTTCTAAATTTTTTGGTTAGTAACTTGTCATTTATTTCTTGGTTTATATTCAGCTGCAGAGACTAGATGTAACATGGATGTTCCAGAGTCTACACGAACTGTTTTCAATAGAATTCAGAAACTAGAGCCTGAAAATGTCTCCAAGATTATTGGGTATCTGTTATTACAAGAGAATGGAGACAGGGAGATGATCCGCTTAGCATTTGGTCCTGACCCTTTGATTCATTCCTTAATCAACAAGGCCAAAGCCGAGCTTGGTCTATCCTCCAAACCAGTAGTGTCAGCTCCAATCTCACCTGGTTCCATGAACCCAACACCTATACCAGATCTGCCTCTGCAATTCACTCCCTTCTCGCCAGCTTCATCACGCCCATTTTCATCCCCAGCTCGAGTTGTGACTCCTTATTGGGACCCTCAAATCACAACTGATCAGCAAGCAATCCACAACCTGGATTTTATCCCTCAGGCCTACTCGGACTCGATCTCTGATGATTATCGCCTCCAAAATCGTGCCCAGTTGTTGAATATGGAGGATCAGTTAGAGACCGTTAACACTATGGGAACAGATTTTTCGAGCAATTATTACTACCCTGAACCTGCATTGGGCAGTTTAAGTGCAAGAACCAGCCGAAGATCTCCTAGCCTCCCTGAATTCCCTGTTAAGGCTTGCCATTACTACATCAAGGGGTACTGTAAGCATGGATCTAATTGTCGGTACTTCCATGACGAAACCCTCATGGATAGCTTCCCTCAGATCTTTAGCACAAGTCCTAATGAGCTGGTTAATGAGGATCATTTCTTCTTGCCCGGGTCCCTCGAGAAGTTAGAGATGGAGCTTACGGAGCTCTTAAAGTCAAGACGGGGGCTTCCTGTCTCAATTGCTTCTCTGCCAATGATGTATTATGAAAAGTATGGGAAAACACTTCAGGCAGAGGGGTACCTTACAGAGAGCCAGAGGCACGGGAAGGCTGGTTACAGTCTGACAAAACTTCTTGCACGATTGAAGAATAGCATTCGACTTATCGACAGGTTCAAATATGATCTTTCATGGAGTCCTCGTTATTGGTTTTTGTTGTAAACTCCTAACTGTTGGACTTTGTAATTGACTTGCAGGCCACATGGGCAGCATTCAGTAGTATTGACAGAAGATGCTCCGAAGTATATGGAATATAGGAGTGAAAGGAGTGATCCAGGAGCTATTGTTGCTGGCTCTCGACAGATTTATCTGACTTTTCCAGCTGAAAGCACTTTCAGTGAGGAAGATGTTTCCAACTACTTTAAGTAATGAGATCTCTAACTATGTGAAGTTGCAGTCTTATTTTGATAAGTTTTTGTATTATTTAGTACTATTCTTCATGCATTGGTTTTTTATTTGTAGGAACTTTGGTCCTGTTCAAGATGTAAGGATTCCCTGCCAACAGAAAAGGATGTTTGGGTTTGTAACTTTTATCTATCCAGAGACTGTGAAGATAATTTTGATGAAGGGGAATCCCCATTTTGTCTGTGGGGCTCGTGTTCTGGTGAAACCCTATAGGGAAAAATCCAGGCTTGTTGACAGGTAAAAGTTACTACTTGTTTGGATATTAACGCTGTGGGGAAACTCAATAGGTAAAAATCCAGGCATTTTTGCCATGTGTTTGATATAAGCATCAAGTATAGGCAGTTTCCTGTTGCTTATACGAAAACTTTTATGAGATCTAGGATTTTATTCTAGTTGGTTAGGCGACGGCTACCCTCAAGTACTGATTTGAATTTGGAAATCTTCTGAATTGAAGTTGAGATTGTTCTTCTGAGAGTTCTCCTTTCATTGCAGGAAGTATGCAGAGAAACTTGAGCCACCAATGTACTACACTTCACAGTTCCTAGACATGGATTCTGAGCTTAACTCAAGTGAGTAGGATCACCTGATGGAGTTAACTCCCTGTCTTCTACTATTTTATTAGGAAATGTAATGACATGTATGGTAGACCTTAGGAAGAGTATAATGATTTTATAGCCATACATTTGGCAAATATGCAGCGCATGAGAGTTGGACTAACAATTCCCATCATGGAGATCTCTTAGATGGAAATCGAAGCATTCACCTTAATCTCTAATCAATCACATTCTTTTTCATGGTAGGATGCTTAGGATCCTCAAATTGGGTCCATTTTTTCCTAGGTGGTTTTTGTGTGATCAATTGGATGGTAGATCCATCCACATTGCATTTTTGCTCATGTACCGCAGGGGCATTGGCAAAGATTCTCAGAGTCTACCCCATGGGTACCTTTCATGTGGAGTATTCAATCATAGTCTTTTTCAGTTTAATCGAGTAATATCTAATATCAATTTTCTCCAGTGTCCCGATTCTGTGATAACACCAGATTGCTCAGAAAGCAGCTTATGGAAGAACATGAACAGGCTCTTGAACTTGAGAGAAGGCGTCTCTCTGAGTTGCAGTTAGCACCCAAACAATTGAGCCACCAGTCCTACTTTGGTTACTCTATGGATGGGATGAAGTTCTCCGAAGGTCTACATTTGTTCTAATTTACATGCTTTCATATTTTATATTTTCTTCTTTTTAATTTATTTTCTTTATACCGGATACTAATTTTTTTACTATTCTACATTGAAACCAATGCAGATCACAATAATTTCCCATCTGCTGATCGTTTCAATTATCTTTTGGATGTTCTGAATAATGGTTCAACAAGTGATGACAAAGCGAGGCACACAAGCACCAATTATACTGACCAGGAGAGGTAAAGTTTCTAAAAGAAGGGAAGGAAAAACAATGAAAATTGTAGTAGATGTTATAAAATCACTGCCGTAAGGTTCAGTATGGGGTTGACCCTGCACCTTTCATCTTGGCTCCATAACTCAAATCTAAATGGTAGGGACTTGACCAAATCTAGAACAGATGGTATTAATATTTCTAATATCAGGGTTCATGTTTTAGAAATAATGGTAGATATCTGAAATTTAACACTCTTATCAAAGTTTTCAAACAAAAAATTTGGTTGTTTGTCTCATAATGTGTCATAGATTACTTGAGCTGGAGGGACTTGAACAATTAAGTGTGTCTATTATCACATCTATTGGTTTGCTGATATTGTATATTTCTTCTCATTGTGATTTTTGCCACAGTCAAGGAATTAATCTCCCAGAGAGCCCATTCGCATCTCCAATATCAAGCAGCATATCCACAGTCATTTAGATTCCGAAACAAAGAATATAGAGGTAGAGTACCGGATGCAAAGTCGTCTTATGCTTCGATCCAATACAACAGCTCTTTTCCGTTTTTTTCTTTTTTCCTTTCTCAAATCGTCTCAATCAATCAATCAAGCTCCCTGTGAGTTCTTACCAACTGAAGAAGAAACATCGAAGATTCTTCTCCCTGTTACTTGGGGCGAAGGAGGTGTCAAAGAAGAAAGATACAGAAAGCTACATGTAACAAGTATCTACATTTCATAATGTAATCACAGAAAGCAAGAGAGGTCTGCGGATCTTAGAAGAGAATGTAATATAGTCTGCCTTAGTGGAAGAAAAAAAAACTACAGAATATGCAGGGTTCAGCGAAAAAAATGGATGTAGAATCTCTGCAACACTTAGAAAACAGATGGAAATAATTTTACTTAAACAAAGGTTAGTTACAAAAAGTTGAGCATTTACTATTTTAATTGCAATTGAAACAAGGAAGCTTATGCCTTCAATTTTTTACAAGTGGATCTCTAGGACCCTCATTTAATTAGGGCTCATGAAGGTCATATGTGAAAATTGATAAAAATTATTTTGCTTTGAGGTTTCTTACTGTTCAAATGCTTTCTCTGAAGTTCTAGTTTTTGTTATTCAGTTGTTAGCACAGATGTAGCCAATCCACCACCCTTGCAGCTATCTTTTGTGATCCATTGGTGAGAACAAAAAAAGCAAGACATATCAAGTGTATCTCTGATCAATAGCTCAGAAGGCTGTGTCCTTGTAATTAATGTTTAGGTTAATTTTATGTTTTACCTGTTGAGATGTGCAGTCAACAGACAGTATATATATATATATATATGGGGGGGGGGGGGGGGGGGAAGAGGGGATGGTAAGGGGTGAATGTTGGTTGATATGGACGTAATTTTATTTTGTTAACTAAGGCCATGGAACCTTGCATCCCACTATATAGTGTACTGTATACCTATTAATTGTACCTAGATACTGTGTACTTGAGGAATGGGTAATTAGCAATTACTAAATAATTTATTTATTATTAATTAGCCATTATCCTTGAATTGAGAAGCTTTCTATAGATGATGAGTGTTGCCTCATAATTTGGAATTTACCTTAAATTATTCTGTATATTATATGTTCATTACATTGTTCAACTAGCCCATCAAGGCTGTTCAATTGTTTACTCAGCTTTTTAATGGGGCTTTAAGATTGGATCAATTTGGTGGGTCTAGATTGAATGTTATGCATTAGTGATTCTAGTGAGCTGTGGGCAAGCAAGCTTAATGACTGCAAACTTAATTATTCAAATCATATTCTTAACCCATGAACCCAAGTGATCATATTGTTCTAATCTATCTAATTCATTCAGCTGGTGAGAAACAAACATAAAACTGTTCCGTTGAACAAATATCTGCTGTGGTAAAGTAGCGTACTGCATGAACAAAAAACTTTTTTTTTTGTCTATTTGTTGTTTTTTGTTCATGCAGTAGGCTACTTTACCACAGCAGATCTTTGAGG
>JAOXJP010000001.1:8510581-8521243 GCA_025762735.1 Platanus orientalis
GAAGTGGAAGGACATATTTGTGAAATATCTATAAAGAAGGGCCTCATTGTTATTTTCTTATCTTTGGGAGTTCAATTGCAATATGTAACAGAGATTATTGCAATTAGTGGTGTGTTAGTTTGTAATTAACAAAAGATAGAGTGTCCTTATTCTAGTTTGATTTAAATAAGGATACTGGGCCTCACAGCCTAAGGATAAGAATCCTAGAAGGATCCCACACCCCCGAGGGTTACTTTGACTTCTCAAATACTTCATATATGAAGGTACCCACGTTCAGGTGATGTTCTGTAACTTTTCTAAAAGTGGAAGAAGCGCAGAGAATTGTAGAGCAAGTGTAGATACTTTGGAGACCGGGTCGGATTGAATTCTTGTGTTCGGTTTAGCTATTGAGGTATTCTTCTTAAACTTTCTTAAAGATTAGATCTCAAATATTTATATGATGATCATGGGAAAGCATATCTAGATATGTGGTTGTTTAAATGAACTTTACTAATTTCTTTGTTCAAGAATGGTAAACTTCCTTCACTAGCCACATAGGTAGTAATAACAACCCACTTCACCGAGTATATGGTGTGAGTTGTTATGGATCATCACTGTTAGCCACATAGGTAGTAATAACAACCCACATCACCGAGTATATGGTGTGAATTGTTATGGATCATCATTGTTAGCCACATAGGTAGTAATAACAATCCACTTCACCAGGTATATGATGCGAACTAGACCCTTCTCATCGGGGTTTAAATGGTGTGAACTGTTATATGTATTAGCTTGATAATAGATATATGTTCTGTTATGTTCTGATTCGTTCTGACTATGATATGATATATGTTTTGATATTTTCTGTTCCGTTCAGTTTAATGTAAAAATACATGATTAACATTATTTCCATTTTGCACATGTAATTGTAGTTTTTATAAGATAGATGCTTAGTATTGTAAGAAATTGGTTCATGAACTATTCTGCATATTGATTATAAAAGCATCTATTTCGTTTATATAATCGTGTTAAGTCTTGATCAAATATTTCTATTAGTTTACATTTTTCTTTATGAGTTTGTCAAGCTCACCTAAATTTGGCACCACAGATGTTGAAGAGATAGCTGAGTAGTAGATCAGGTATGCAGGATTGAAGAGCTAACGGATTTTGATTTTGAGACATTGATTTAGTTATTTTAGTTTGGAGACATTTTTTTTTTAGTTTGATTAAAGGTTGTAATAAACTAGTGGATTTTAGTATTTGATTTTAGTTGATGAATTAGTTTATGTTACCCTATTATTTAATTTTAATGGAAATGCTAGACTATGTTTATGGAAATTATTTATAGGATTATGGTTACGAAATATGGATTGTTATATAGGTCAGACTGGAGAAAAGGTAATGAATGGTTATGTGATTATTGGAAATTGAATGATGGATTATTCCGTTGCGTATAAATGAAAATGAAAAGCGAAATATTTATATAGATTATGAATGAAAATTGTTAATGTTACATGTCAAAATTCGTAGGCTTACAGGTATGGGTTTTAGAGCATGATAGCAGTACTTTTCAATTTTTTTGTTGCAATAGTCACCTTTACTGTTAGACCTTAGGCATTAAGCCTTTAACATGCTTCATTTTCAATCAAGGCTCTCCAATTCTTGAAAACTTCAAATACATCCGGCTTGTGCTTTAGAAAATAAACTCATAGTTTTCGAGTCACATCGTTAATAAAAGTAAAAAAGTAAAAAAGTAAAAAAATCCATTAAGAGAAGGTACCTAAGCTAGCCTCTAAACATCATTATGAATTAGTTCTAACCTTTTGGACCTCGACGCTCACTACTTTTAAGAAGCTGACTTTCTTTTATTTTTTTTATAACATAGTATTTACAAAATTCAAGTCCAAAGCTTTGAGACCTGGAAGCCTACCTTTAGTGTGAATAACCTTCATTCCTTTTTCACTTATATGCTTAAGTCTATAGTGTTATGTGTCTGCATTAACACATGTTTTTGCAACTGCAATGAAGCCACTACGTTTCTTGGTTAGATAGAGTGTGCATTCATTCTTTCTGTGAACATCCACCATAGCACCTTTTGGTGACCTTCAATGAATCCCCCATGAAAGTCATTGTATAACTCAAACTTGTGAGTTAACCAACATAAATAAGTTTTCTTTTTAAACATGGTACATGTCTTATATCAGTTAACTTTCATGTACCTCCAATCGACAAACTTAGTTAATCATTTCCCATCCTTTATGTTACAAGCCTTGTCATCACCAGGATAGACTTTTCCATAATCATCTTGCACATAATTCTTAAGACATTCTTTACTTGCAGTGGCATGAATGGATAAACCAAAATATACAACCCAAGATTCGGTGAAGAGAGTCATGAATAGAAAATGTTGATTTTCGTAGATGGGGAATCAATTAAGAAAATTTGATTTAAAAAAAAAAATACTGTTCACATTCGCGCACTATTCACATTCATGCATTATTCATCGTTTACTATTCGCATTCGTGCACTATTCACATTCGCGCATTGTTTACCGAACACTGTTTACTATTCACTATCCACTATTCATTTTCACTGTTCACAAAATTCAAATTTTGAGTTTTTTGAAGTTATGTTTAATGCCAATTCATCTGAGATAAAGAATGTGTCATTTTCGCGTTTCTTGAAGATAGTTGAGGCCTCCCAGTATTGTGTAAGGGATTCGACCAAGCCAACTTTGGGATACAATCTTATTCGGGTAGAACCCTTGTCTTTTTACAGAGTCACACTCTTCGACAGAGACAAATAAGCCTTTACCGTTACTTAAAGCCCGGGGTCACTGTATATTTAGTTTTATCAAAATTTTGGCAGCATAACTTTTCTGTTAGTGCTCGAATAAAGAATATACTTAAGATGTTTGGTGTATTTTTATAACACCAAGATTGTGCCAATTCAACTCTATGAGATGGATAAATCTCTCGAAGGAAATTGTACTCTCAAGAAAAGTGGATGATCAAAGACCTCAAGGATAAAACCGAGTTTTCAACGGTCAAGTGGTAAGTGAGATGATGATGAAGGTGGTGATGGTGGAAGTGAGGGAAGGGGTGAGTGAGAGAGAGAAATAGAGGAAGAAAAACACGTAAAACAATAAACTATCTTGCTAATCTTCAAAAAGAGGTGCCTGTAATACAACCTTCTTTCTCCTTCCTTAAAAGCTCCGCAACAGTAGAAAACTCTCTCTACAACTCTCTTAAGGAGCAAACAAGCTTATTACATTTTCCTCTCATCTATAAAGGGAGAGTATCCATACGCCAACGGAGTATCCATATGCCATCCATTTGGTAAATGGTAAAGCTTGATCACGAAGGCGGAGAGTAGGTAGCTCCTTAACGTTTAAAATATTCAACAGAAAACGGGTGAAAACAGAGGACGGAGAAAGAGAAGGGTCGCTTTGGGTTAACAACACGGTAGGGTTATGGACACACGTGTTGGTCCACGAAGGAGCATGCTTTTGCCGTTCCTAATTAGCGAAGGTTTAAAGTCCACGCATTACCAATCTGAAACCAAGGTTGGCCGTTTTACATGCCCTTCACTCTAATAGAAGCACTGATAACAAAATAATATAAAAAACCCAGAATAGCCGTTAACCGCACTAAACTCACCCAAGTTAATCCAACCAAACCCTTGCCCTACTTCGTTCCCTATAAATACGTTTCCTCTGCAAACCAATTGTTGTTCCATGTGTCGTGGAGGTAAAGATCCTCTCCGTTCCGCTCTATTTTCCTGTTCGCAGCTCTGCTTTTCTCTTCCTCTCTCTCTCTGTGAAGATGTCTCGGTGCAGCTATCTCAGAAAGGCTCGAACGGCGTATTTCATGGTAATCTGTTCCGCTTCCGTCTTTATTTGATATCTGCTTTTTTCTTGTTTGGATCGATCGAAACCCTGACCCTTTCTTGTGATCGGAGTGTCGATTTCCACCGCTAGAATTGTTTTCTCTCGGATTTGTGTTGGTTAGGGGTTTTGTTCGACCTTTCTGCGATTATCACTCAAAGAATTGTGCTTCTTTGCGTTCGGGTCGTTCCTTGTGGCTTTTGGATTTGGGATCGTTAGGGATTTTTTGAATTTGGTTGAAGATGCCGCTCGTGAGTCCCGATGCGTCGGATAAGGACGCCGAGCCGTTCGTTGAGGTTGATCCAACCGGACGGTATGGCCGGTACAGCGATAAGCTTGGGGCGGGATCGGTGAAAAAGGTGTACCGGGCGTTTGATCAGGAGGAAGGGATTGAGGTGGCTTGGAGCCAGGTTCGATTGATGAATTTCTGCGAAGATCGGTCGGTTATCGATCGGCTGTTCTCGGAGGTCCGGCTGCTTCGGACTTTGAGGAACAAGAGCATCATCGAGCTCTACAATGTGTGGACGGACAAAGAGCAGAAGACGTTGAATTTCATTACGGAGGTCTGCACATCGGGGAATCTGAGGGAGTACCGGATGAAGCATCGCCATGTATCGATCAAGGCCTTGAAGAAGTGGTCGAGACAGATTCTCAAGGGTTTGGAGTATCTCCACACACATGAACCTTGCATCATTCACAGAGACCTTAATTGCAGTAACGTCTTCATCAATGGAAATATCGGACAGGTATATTTAAAATTTCTCTTACTTCATTCAAATCCCCTTTTCACCTGAGACTTAATTTGTATGTGAAATTGTTAATGAAGGTGAAGATCGGCGATCTTGGTTTGGCAGCGACAGTGGGGAGGAGCCATGCGGCGCATTCTATACTAGGCACGCCGGAGTTCATGGCGCCGGAGCTGTACGAAGAGGAGTACACGGAAATGGTAGACATTTACTCGTTCGGGATGTGCGTGCTGGAGATGGTGACGCTGGAGATACCCTACAGCGAGTGCGACACAATCGCGAAGATATACAAGAAGGTTACATCCGGGGTACGGCCTCAGGCTATGAACAAGGTAAAGGACCCGGAGGTCAGGGCGTTCATCGAGAAGTGCCTTGCCCAACCAAGGGCGAGACCCTCTGCGTCGGAACTGCTCAAAGATCCGTTCTTCGACGGGCTCGATGATGACGAAAGCTGTTCTTCCATTCCAGCTGTTGGAGATGTCTATTCAGGCGAGGAGGCTACGAGGCTTGTCACGTAATTCTTTCTTCCATTGTTTGTTTTGGTTTCTACCTTTGGGTGGGAGATGGCTTTCCCTAATTTTTTTCATTCTTTTTTTCTTTGTTCCTAAGTTTGTTGCGGCGAGGGGGTCGGTGAAATTGTGGCGGTGTGGGGTTTTATGAGGATTCGTTACTGTGTATAGATAGAAGATTGTTGTCTTCTCTTTAATATTTTTTATTGGAAAGCTGTTCATATAACCAAAATATATTCATAAGAGTTTTCACTTAATTTACACGTTCTTCTTAATCCATCTGTGGCTGCTAACATTTGCGCAGATGTGGGAATCAAGAGTGAGTCCATCAAAATTATCTAAGGGTGACAGTGGCCATCCCTTTCAATATCAATTTCACTTTTTCTCCACTTACTCACTGTATACGCATTTTGCACCTTTAAATTGAAAAACAGCGAATATTGACTTTTATTTATTTATTTTAAAATTGTTTGTTAATTTTCTTTATTGATTTTTCAAAGATCGCTCCCAAATCCTGGGGCAAATCCTGGGGGATCTTTTTATAAAGAATTACTTCTTCAAAACTTGTTTATGATTTAAAAATTAGAAATAAAATATTTAATAAAATCTCTGGAAATCTAGGTCTGTTTCCATCCATCCCTAATTATGGCCGCAATTATAACTTGTACTAAAACCTGATTGGAAATAAAATATTTAATGATAATCACGGATGAATGTGTTTGAACATCTTCTTAACTTGGATTGTATAATCAAAGGAGTATTATATTCACCACATTCCCAATCTTTTGTTTTTTTGTTTTTATTGGAAAAGATCCCTTATATCTTCTTAACTAGGAAATAAAATATTTAATGACGATCATGGATTAATGATTTGGTTTTTATCTTTGCGGTGCATAATCCAAGAGTAGCTTTCAGTACAAGCTTAAAGAAGTTTTGTTTTCAAATGTCACAGTAACTCCAATTTATTCACCACATTCCCAATCTTTTGTTTTTTTATTTTTATTTAGGAGGAATTATAAACCAAAATTTGCTTATGCTATTTCAGGATTGAATTGAATAGAAAATGTTAGAAAATAAAAT
Organism: Platanus orientalis; assembly: GCA_025762735.1. Classification (NCBI taxonomy): domain Eukaryota; kingdom Viridiplantae; phylum Streptophyta; class Magnoliopsida; order Proteales; family Platanaceae; genus Platanus; species Platanus orientalis. Next base: position 8,516,782 of record JAOXJP010000001.1, read on the forward strand.
TACACAAGAAAACAAAAGAAAATGAAATATATGAAAGTTTCACTTTTTTTTTTGGCAGAGCCTTAGCTCAATTTCATTCAACTTAAATCCTCATAGATACAAAGTCCATTTCTAGAATGGAAGAAATTTTGTGAGGAAATGATGTACCATTCCACTTGGAGAGAGATGTGTTCCTTGGATGCTATAGCAACCATGACATCAATTGTTTTGTTGCAATCACGAGGAATAAAAGGAATGGTAATATGCTGATTGAGAGCAACAATGCTTTTGCAATCGTGAATGATGTTGCAAATTCTCCAAGGGGGACAGTTTCAGGATCGTTTAAGATCGTCACTAGGGATTGATTATCTCCTCCCAACAATATCGGGATGTTTGGCAAGTCTTTTGCTAACTGAAGTGCCAAAAGAAACGCTGAAACTTCGGCTTCCTTTGGGTTACACGGGTGAAGTTCTTGAATTTCTCCTTGGATAAACAAACCTAAGTGATCTTGAATTATTATTGCTGCTACTACACAATAGATTCATGATGCACCATCAACATTTATGTTTATGGAGTTTAAGGGAGGAGGTCTCCACACATTCCCAATCATGTTGTCTGGGAGGTTTATCTAATCATCTGAATTAGGAGTAATGATCTCCGGATTTATGTTGTAATCTTTAAAGATCACCATGACCTTAACAATTATTAATTCTACTTTTGCTTGCTTCTGATTGCAGATTGCTTGATTCTTGGCTTTCTAGATGCACCAAGGAATGATTGACCTTTGCTGAAAAATTTGGAGATGTTATGGCAAGAACAATCACTCTTAAATCCCCTTAAAGGGAGGATTATGATTTTCCTTTAATCTCAAACCTAGAGGGGAGCTGAACCATATTGCTTTAGCAAAATCATAATAAAAAAAACAGATGGACCGATGTCTCTATCTCCTTATTATAGATTGGGCAGTTTAGATCACAACTGGATATGAACTTTGCCAATAAGCTTTTTAGAGGAAGAACATTGTTGAGGAGCCTCCACACAAATATAAGAACTCTTGGAGGGAGATTTTTTTTCCTTCTAGAATTTCAACCAGAATTTTTTCCCCCTTCATCCCGGGAAGATGTGGTACCTTTTGATTCAGAAATTAATTTATATGTAGATTTGGTTGAGAATTTACTTGTTAAAGTCTTGGTCCATATTAATTCATTTTATATATAGTGTTCGCACCTTGATAGATGAATATGCAAGATCTTTGATGTTGTTATTCCATGTCTTGGAGTTACTATCTAATAGATCTTGAACAATGATGGCGCCCTCCAAGAATAATTCCCTGTATTCCAAAAGAATTTTTGAGTTCGGGATCCACGGGTCCTATATGATTTTTATGTTAACTCCTGATCCTATTGACCAACAAACTCTTTGATGTAGAATCTTTCTACACTTCATAATGTCGCCCTATGTCTGAATAGACTTTGATGAGCACCTTCTTGTCCAAAAGGATTTATTCCTTAGGTATTTAGCTATGAAAATTTTGGACCAAAGCTCATCCTAATTCTCAAGAAACCTCCAACCTAATTTTACTATTAGTGCTTTGTTCACAATCTCCATATCTCTGAATCCCAGATTGCCTATATTTTTGTCAATTTGAAAATGTCTCAAATTTTTGAGATAGAGATGATGCCCCGCCCTCTTTGAATCCCCACAAAAAATCCCTTAGATAGAGGGATTTAATTTTTTGCATGTATATTTTGGGATTATACTGGTTGTCATGTGATATATTAGAATGGATGCTAGCACTTATTTGATTAATATTGTCTCGCCTGCATGTGATAGTAGTTTCGCCTTCCATCCAGTGAGCTTGCTTTCTAGCTTATGAGTCAAGAATTAAAAAACGTTTAGATTAGTCCAACAGTAGGTAAGACTTCAACTATTTTTTTTTCTTCTACATAGTGCACTCCCAATATGTTCAAAATTTCTATCTACTTTTCTTGACTCACATTTTTGCTAAAGAAAATTGAATGTCTTCCGGAAGTTAATTTGTTAGTCCTGACCATTTTCCATATTGTTTTAACATTTCTATAATTTTACTAATGGTGTATCTATTGGATATGCCAAACAACAATAGATCATCAACAAACATTAAATGATATATGGTTGGTGCATTCCTACTTATGTGCAGTCCTTTGAATTGGGCATTCATCTTCATCTTTGCTACCATCTATGAGAAGGCTTCTGCATATATGATGAAAATGTATGGGGATATGGGACAACCTTATCTGATTCCTCTGTTTGGTCCGATAAATCCCTTGGATGCTCCATTGATTAGGATAGACATCATAGTGGTGGTCACTCATTCCATGATTAAATCCACAACTGTTTGGTTGAATCCAAATTTTTGAAAATCTGACTGAATTAATCTCCATCCTAATCTGTCATAGGCTTTGGACATGTTAAGTTTCACTGCAAAAGGTCCCTCTCTACCTTGCATTTTCCCAATGGAGTGGAAAAGTTCCCTTGCAATTATAATATTGTCTGTTATTTGCCTTCCTAGAACAAATGCAACTTTGGGTAGGGGAAATTAGTTTATATAGAATCGGCCTGATTTTATTAGTCAGGATTTTTGTTATTACCTTATACAACACATTACATAAGGCTATTGGTTTGTAGTCAGAAGGAAATTCATTTTACATTTTTTTGGGATTAGTGCAATAAAAGTATGGTTGATGTTTCTTTCAAATTTTTTATCCCTAAATTTTTTTTGAACATATCTGATCACATCCCCTTTGACTATATCCCAACATTTTTGATAGAATAATAGAACTGGTAGACCATCTAGCCCTGGAGCTTTTAATGGTGGCATAACAAATATGATCTCTTTGATTTCATCAGGAGCAGGAGTCCAGGAAATATTTTCGTTTTCCTCCTCATTGACTGGATCGTTGGTTAACTCCATATCCTCAAGCATGCCTTATGGTCTAGAATATAAGAAGATATTTTTGAAGTAATTTATGAAAGTAGAACATATCTTTTCTAGGTCTTCCTGTCATTTCTACTATTGCTTGGTTGCCATGACTGATGAAAGTTGACATCCCTTTTCAAGGTAAAGGGAGGATGTTTAGGTAAGTCTAAAACATTTCCTTTTCAACAACAAAACATTTAGAAAAATAAAATCTTGAGATTGTTTTTACAAGCATCACGAGAAACCTCACCTTTCATGGTAACCAGATGGGGACCCTAGGGTCCTCAATTAGATTTTTCCCTATATAGAAATAAGTTCTTTGAAGATGTGTGTTTTTTGGTAAAAAGGTTCTTTGAAGATGTTAGAATTAACATTGGTAGGAGTTTTAAAATTCTTGAATAAGATAGATAAACCATTAATCCATAGTTATGATAACCGGACTGGCCATTAAACTAATAAGGTGGATGATCTATAGGCCTAGATTTTTGTACGGCGGGTAAATCCCTTTAAAAGAGACTTACCTAACTCAAGAAGTATCCCACGTGTTTTAAAGCCACCACCAGTCTTTTTAATGATGTGACTGGACATCAGTTTTGAAAACAAAACAAGTTTAGGTTTTGAAAAAGGTTTAAAATGTCTGACTCCACACTTAAACTGGTCGACTCCTAGAGATTCTTAGGTAAGTTGTTCATTTATGAGTTGGGGAAGGTGTTAGGTACCTCACCTTATCAGCTTTCGTGGTTACCTACTTTAAACTCGTTATAGTCTAATGATCAACTTAGTTTATTAATTTATTCGTCTCATCCATTGCTTTTATCTTATTTTGTTGAAATTAAGCCAAGAATCCACATGTCATTTCTGCCAAAATTTCGGCAGCATAACGGTTGTAATATGAACCCCTGGGGATGAATAGTGATCCCCATGTCACTTTCTTCAATAACTTGATAATCCACATATAAAAAAAAACACTCCAAATATATATCATGCATCCACAACATCATCATTGTCCACCCGACAGCTCCATATCCATCCACCATTCGTATTCATCATATTTACATAAATAATTTTAATAGAATAAGCTAAGTTATACATGACCTAACAAAATCCAAAAAATAACTATGTATAGAGACATTAATAAAGTGACCCAAGCTACTTTAGGTGAACCGATGCAACATTTACCTTCTACATCATGCTCAAAGAAACTAGCATGGTTGCTTTGTCACTCCATAGCCTAGGCCTCTAGATACCTCATTTTATTAGTTTACCACATAGCTAAGAAGACCATGAGAGGTTAGTGCAATTAAAAGATGTTTATTCCTCACATAAACTACAAGCTAAGATTAGAGAGACTTTCCAAAACATTATAACATTACTCAACAATATGCATTTCAAATACGAAGCATTCCACATAGTAAAGTTCAATAGAGTGACCAAGATCATGTCATATGTGTACATATCAAAAACAAAAAGAAGAAAGAAAGTGCAAATACACCAAGAGGTAAGTTGAAGCCACTATTTGAAACA
>JAOXJP010000001.1:8527438-8538336 GCA_025762735.1 Platanus orientalis
AGAGAGGGATAATGCAATACTTAATTGATCGAATAATATTAGTCTATACAACGAAGTGACTTTAAGCGCATATTACGAACTGATTTTTTCCTAGTATATAATAAACTCAGAAGTGTAATCAATGATCATTTCTTCCGAAGCTGGACTACAATGAGTTGAAATATTGGCCTACAATCATACAATTAATATTTAAGATTTAATTAATAATATTTAAAAAAATTAAAACTTTTTTTTCTTCCAAGTGTTCTGTTTGTACATTCAGAACACTCGAAAAAAAAAAAAAACCACATACTTGGACTTCTTGCTCCCAATCACTTCCAGGATACTCTATGACTTTGATTTTTTGTCTCTAATAACTTGCAAACGAAGAACAAAGAGAAGAAAATAAAAATGGAGAAAAGGAGATGAATGTAGAAGAATGATGAGTAAGAGAGGGAAAAAAAAAAAAAAGACATCAGTTTTGGAAGGAATCGAGTGAGGTGTGTTTAGAAAATTTAGTAGTTTTTTTTTTTTAATGTTAAAAAAGATATAAAAGTCATTTTATATTTGGATATTTTGAAAAAACAGAAAACAGGGCTTAAGTGAAGTAATGTAAATAGCACATCCCAAAAAAAAATTCTTGTTCAAAGGAAATGTGGGGAGGGAAGAGAATGAAGGCAGTAAGGAATCAGACAATCACTCAATGTCAGCAAATGGAAGCGGGTATGGTGACATGACTTGTCAAAATTCCTGCCAGAGCGCCAAGGTGGAAATAAAACAAGAACAAACGAACCATTTCCATAACGTGGGCATGTCTTGCATTTTATTTAACAGTAGTCTGGGCTCTGCACTCTCTTTAGCCTTTACAGCATGGCTCGACAGAGACAAATCGAAAATATAATTTTAAGTAAGTATAACCCACGCCCCTATTCTCGATAAGAACGGAAAGACCAAAAATCACCCTTATCGTACTAACCATAAGCTCCTTAACAGCCTTAAATTAAATATTATAACGGGCCTCAAAATTGTATATATGATCCTCTATGACCAAATTACAGTCTGACATAACATGTTTTTGAATTTGATGTTTCTTTTTGGTAGCTGCTTTTTGAACTGAATAATTTTTATGCACATAGGGTCAGACACTTTTTAGCAACAGGACAATTGTTTGGCATAAATGTGGGTCCCTTCTTTTAGTGGGTAGAGGGAGAGATTCTTTCTAACCGGAAAGACGTCCACTTTGGCCTGATACCCCTCCTTTACATGCTTAGTCACGTGCATGAGCAATATATATGACTGTACCTACTCCCCCACCACCAATGGGCCCACCCAATACAAAATACCCGATCCGATAGCCCGGAGAGAAAGAACAGCATATAAACAATGTTCTGTCTGGGCTTTTGTACGTCCTACCGTGTCCTAAAATATAGGTTGGCAAGTGATGTTCTCTGTCGAGCCTCTTAAGTACGAAGAAATGTTCTTTTGAACACTTTTTTTTATCGATTTTAACCCTATAGTCTATACCCCATTTTTTTCATTTGACCCAGCTTGTAGGACATAGTATGACAAGTGAACTAGGCTTGTTAAAAGTTTAGTTTGGTCATTTTTTAATATATATACACGAAGCAAATGGTCTGTGATAAAAATGCCTCTGTAGTGTATATGGTGAATTATATATATATATATGGATGACTGAGCAACCGTGCCAATTGTGTGGGACCACTCACCCTATTGACCCAGCTTGTAGGACACGGTAGGACACACAAAATTGTGGAGAGAACATTTATTCCCCTAACTTATATGATCGGATGGCTGTGAGTAACCAAGCGTGCCAATTATGTGGGACCACTCTTACTTCCCCACTCTTATGGCGTGCCCTGTTCCTTCATGTGTGTGTAGACACGTTGGGAAACTTGTAGACAGAGCCTTACGAATCCGTGACGGGACCGTCGACGGCAACTTTAAACCATAAAGGAATTCGTATTTTTTTCCTTTAATTTATCGAAATGAGAGCTTGTTAATTCCATTCAAAAAATGAGGCTGAAGCAAGAAGTTTCTCTCCAGCCATCCCAACCATATAATTGATCCGACTCTTAATTAAGATCTTAGATTATATGATTTTAATAGGATCTCATTTTGGATCATGAGATCTTATGATCCTATGATCTGAAATCATTCAAACGATTCTAATCGATTCTATTATGATCCTTGATTATAAATGTTAGTTACTTAATTCAAGATAAACCATTAAAGAAAATAATATTTGAATACGACTCTTTCTTTTCAAATTGTTTACATTGTTTTGTTTATTCTATTGGAGAGTTCAATTACTACTCAAGTTAAGCAAATCCCATCAACCCTTGTAATCTATCTTATTTAACTATTCTTCAATCAAGATTTATGAGTTGAACTCATTATGATAGATCTAGACAATAGTCAAACTAATGCTAATTTGATTGAAATTATCATATTTTGATGATATCAATTTATATGTGGAGTTTCAAGTTGAGTAAAACCAACCATAATTCTATTTCTTGTTGCAAGGTGACCTATCCCATATGAGAGTGAAATACCTTTGCAAGAACAACTAAAGAAGGAATGAGTTTCATGAGTTTTGTTTTTAACCGTAGTAAAAAAGGATTGAAATATGAACCCACTTAGTTAATTTAATATGTTCTATTATTGTGGTGTTGGAATTTTGAAATATTGTAATTTGATAATTTTACTTCTTGGGTAATTTGTTTTGAAAAAAGTATAATATTCTCTTAAATAATAGAGATAAAAAGTATAGAAGTTGGATTAAGTTAAATTTTATTCATTTTCCTTTAATAATTTTAATGAATCTTTAACATGTATCATTATTATTGTGGTTTTCCTTTTTATTTCTAGTAGAAGGTAGAATCTTACAATCTTCGATCTGATCTATGAGGCCACCCCATTGATCCTACGCAGGATCTCGATTTTAACAACCTTGGTCAGCGCTGATGTGCCCACCCCCTGACATGGAGCAGCGAGGAGCGTTCGTTAAGAGGAGTGGATACAATCCACTCTTGTATGATTAGGTCTCTTCTACTACAAAGAAGACCACCCGGTCGCGAATCTTATCTAGGATATTTATTTTTTTATTACCACACACACCTTTTGGAAATAGCCACTAAATCACGTTCTCTTTTGGGTGAAGAAGGTATGACCACTTTATGTTTGTGCGCACAAAATCCATGTGCATGGATCAGGAGCGAACACATCAGTGCCGAAAAGTGATAAGCGTGCTCCCAAAAAATGTAAATCACTTTTCAGTGCTGATGTGTCTGCCCCTGATCCATGTGCACACCTTTGTTTGCACAAAATCCAAGCCGCTTTTCCACTAGTTGGGACTCAAACGGGAGATGTTTCGGCTTATATTCTTACTAATGTAATATTCAGAAAATTGAGGGTCTGACACACAGATTATACTTATTTGAGAAGGTTCTTAGTTACAAAGTTGTAATACAGTAATATTTTAATATTGGGATTTGGGAACCTTCCCCTGGCATTGCTTTATTTGGAGGCTTAGCTGATACACCCTCCAGCCTTGATCGTGCTTGGATTATGTGCAAACAAATCTCATGAGAAACGTGAAAACGGCATTAGAGGGGCCGATGCATCAGTACCGAAAAGTGATTTGCACTTTTTGGGGGGCACTTACCACTTTTCGGCGCTGATGTGTCCGGACCCTGATGCCGTTTTCACGGTTCTCACAAGATTCGTTCTCACCTAATATTTAGTCTAATACTTCTGATTAGAGAGTTCTACAGCCGCAAGGAATTTTATGGGCAATAAACCTGACGGGAGTGAATAAAGCAAAGGAGCCATTGTTCTGAACCATTCCTGATAGACGGTTGTCGGATAGATCTCTGTAGTCCCCATTATAAAACGTTAATAAGACATCCTTGAAATCAAACCATGCAGCAAACGTGAAAAAAGAAAAAAAAAAAAAGAAAAAAAAGAAAAAAAAACAGAGACAAGATCAATGTGTTATGGAAAAAGGCAGTAAGGATTTTATACACTGACCCCTAACCTCTTCTTGCATCCGCCGATGGTCAAGCGGACAGAAACATCAGTGCCAAAAGCGATTCATTTTTTGGGGTTGAGTGTAAATCACTTCTGATGTTGATGTAGCCGCCCTTTGACTTAGGCGTTTTCCAAGCGTAGAAAAAGGAGATCAATTTGATGTTTACAGAACTTGCAATGTGACTATATTAGTTAGACGTTGGAATCTTGCCCGTCAGTCTGTTGATGTTGAGCCGGCTATCCTTACACAGGGCATTCCAAGATAAGAAAATGTTGAGTTCTAAAAGAAGCAGACTGATCATTCATAATTGATAGCCAAATCAACCAAACTATTTGATCGGTGGGCTACCCCTTGGGCTTGCTATCACCCAAAAGTTGCACCGCTTCAAGAATCTTAACCATCCAAGATTTAGTCAGTCAACTTTCACAAAAGGAAGGTGTGTGTGAGAGAGAGAGAGAGGGGTGATCTGTTTTGAGACAGATTTCTAAAGGCGTGCCATTGACACAATGTGTTTTTGAATTTGATGTCTTTTATTGACCACCTACTTTTTTTATCTGAACACTTTTTTGGATCCTTTTACCCTCCAAAACAACACATGTCTGTTTATAGTTCACCCTATACACTATAGAGGCATTTTTATCACAGAACATTTGCTTCGGTTCAGAGTAATCAAGGAATAAATAGTTCCAAGTGGTACCGAGCTAACGCTAGAGTGTCATTATATTATATATTGTGTCTTATAACTTTTAGATGTACTAAAGAAAGAATAGGAAAACTTTTACTTGAATGGTAGTCAATCATAACTCTTAGTTAGCACGGGAAAAATAAAATAAAATAATTTGGTCCCTTTTTTCATCTCTTACTTGTTATATTTAGTTGTTTTCTAATAGTTTTTGGCTATTGACTACGTGATCTGTGCACTAAAAATTTGTGCACAATTCATGTTCAGAGGCATGTGATCACTCACATCAGCATTGAAAAATGATAAACATGCACCCGAAAAAATACAAATCACTTTTCAATGCTGAAATGAGTGTTCTCAGCCCCCCGACATGTATTATGCACAGATTCTGTGCTCACAGAAGCCAAGCCGGTCTAATAGGAGTAGACATGATGTAAAAATTAATGCCCAAGAGATGCCCGAAAGCGACCATATTTCTTATCTTGGGTCCATAAAAAAAGAAGAAGAAGAGATTAAAGAGGACTGTGTCATACAATTGTAGCAGGGTGGGTGATGAAGTCCTTCAAAACTATGTGTGATGTGATCAACGTATATTTATAAAAAAATTTGGGAAAATTCTATGAGACGGTTATAAGATCAGTCACACTTGCACTATTAAGAAATAAACACATGTATAGAATAAGTATAGCAAAGATGAAGATGTTGAGATAGCCGAGCGGGAGATGTTGCTCCCATCCACAGCATCTCTACTCCCTATGATGATGGTGTTCTTCTTCCCTTCTCCCATGAACATAATATTCATCTTCTTCTTGGACACCTTCACAATTTTCATGTAAACACCAGCTTTGATCTTATTTATATATCTCTTACTATTATATGGGGTTGTGTCCACAGCTGACACCGTCTTATAATTTTCGTTCCCATCCGCAGCCATGGTCCCTGCCTAGGCTTTGGTGCGAAATGCACCTGGGCCAGACACATCAGTCCCGAAAAAGTGATTTACACTTTTGGGTTTGCTTTTCACTTTTTGATGCTGCTGTGTCTGACCCAGGTGCATTTCGCACCCCTTTTGCACCTAAGCATTCGTAACTAATCCAAGGGGCCATGATCACATCAGGCATCACTGATGAAGATTGCAATAGCCGTTAATCACCAGAGGCCACAACGAATAGAGAGATGTACTTTGGCATTAATCAATGGCCTGCATTTTGTCAGCTTAGTGATTTAATGGCTAGGAACATCCAAAAGGTGTGAAGCTTGGGTTATGACCACTGAATTGGCCCTCAGTATTTGGTATCCAAACTTGATCGGAAATTCTACTGTTCGAGCAGGCTTGAACTCAGTCCAAAGCCTGAACTTCAGTAATGCAGCCGAGTTCAGGATTTTGAGCTTGGGTCTAGTTTGAGTTCAGGCCCAAGTGCAGTATTTTCAGGGTGGACTTGGGATGTCCTCGACCTAGCCCGGCCCAATTTGCAGCCCTACTCATAAAGAGATGTTATACTCTTTTTAGCACTGCTTAATCCATTGGGCTCAAAGTGAGCTAAACTAATGTTTGTTCAAAATTTATGGTGTATAACTTTTCTCATAGATTCCAATTTTCATATTCCCCTAGGAACCAGCCCGGATAGTCTCCAGCAAAAAGATGTCCAACATCAATCAAGCACCAATTTTGTACACGTGGCAAAAAGGTGAATTATATCCTTAAACCCAAGATAATAATAATAAATATATTTTCACTTTTTTGGCCACGTGTCAGTGCAAAATTGATGCAGGAGATGATCCCGGCTGTCTAGGAACACCCAAATATATCCCAAGAAGAGAAGGCATCGCTCTGCAAATACCTCAACTGCCAGAAACCGTCGTAAGACTCCGGTAATAGACACATTGAAGCTGTTCAAAATGAGTAAATGCCACTACGTTAGATTGTCCAAGCACTCTGTTTAGCAATTGAACGCCCTCCAAGCCTACATAGATTTGCTCAGACTCAATTAAGGCATTCAAACTGCAAGAGTTCTCATGAGTTCTCTCCAGCTCGAGTTATACAAATTATAAAAAAACCAGATTCTAGGAGAGTTCTTCATATCAAGAAGAAGCAAATGGAATGAGTACGCCCTCTTCCTCGCTACCAAAAAAATCTCAGCACAGAAATCTGATTTCTCTAAAAAAGAATTGAGTCCAACGCTTCAGGGCTCAAACTTGAACCAGAAGTCTAGTACAGAGGAACCCTTCAATGGTAGGACACCTCAAAGGCGATTGGAGCCAATCCACGAAAAACCACAACCTGAGGCCATATGATTAAGGGAGGAGCTGTAAGAACGAGGAATCCAACTGAGCAGATTATAGTTGCATTGATTCTCTGGGTTTTACTTCTCAAATGAAGTATGACAACACGTTACTGAAGGTATTTTGGAGAACAGTCCTGTTTGGGAAAGGCAAATCAAAGAGAAGACAGGTACCTCCTGCCAATGGAAAACTCATTGTGACAATTAACACAGGCATGAAATTATGGAATTAAAACAATTGATCTAATTTAAAGTGATACATATTATGTTAATAATATAGATGTGCCCACAGACATACATATTACTATCACCAAACATGAAATTATGCATATATTCGTATAAATGTCAATAAGGATAATCACCATATAGCATACAGTACTTGACTCAGGTGACGTATGGAGATTTTGACTCCTATCTTGGAGTTAATGAAGGCCCAAACTTGCATGAAACTGAAACAAAAACGACGGCACACTTAAAAATGTTTCCCATGAATGCATGATCTTATTTGGTTCGAATTATTCACCAATAAAAGAAGAAAAATTAATTTCCTAGTTATAATCCCTTCACAAAAATTGGACAACATTTTTTTCTCTCCACAACAACAAAACTATAGCCTACCTTTTTTTTTTTGTGTGTGTGTCTCTACACCAGAATAAAAAAAGAGTAACAAATGAACGCCCACTATCAATTACATGATAAATACAATATTTTATTTTATTTGTAATTTCCAATAGCTCCATTAAGCAAAGATCTCATAGGGGTACTTTTCTTTTGATAGCAGATGTGCCCAAATCACGGCCCTTAATTTTTTGCTTAAGAAAATACAAAGAAAAGAAAAAGCAGCTGAAATGTGTATAAAGCTTCCCAATGCCTTAGCTAAGAAATGATCCAACATTATCCACAAATTATATGAATTATACAGTCATCACTGATCAGTCTTAATCACTATGGCACTAAGTCATCTTTATTACAAGAAAGATGTTTGTTCTAGTCCAGCTTTCACACACACACGGGTGCTTGAGTGCAACAACTTACAAATATATAGAAGCGCAATTTCAATATTTATACATATGGCAAGGGGATACAATAAATAACCCTCTAACAAGCCCATGGAAGAATCAGAAGTAGCATGCCAAAGTACAAAGTGACAATAACAGAACCAACACAATAAAACAGACAGTAAAGGAGCCAGAGATCATGTTAAGTTGATAATGGAGATGCTTCAAGATATGAGTTGCATTGAATCCTTTGAGATTCCGAAACAATCCTTGCAGCTTCAATCACCACTTGTCCATTGACATAGTGCTGCCGGCAAACAGGCATGTAGACATCAGCCCCGCCAATCAGTTCTGTCTGTGTCTCCTTAGTCTTCCTTAAGGTAAAAAACGCGCACTTGCCACAGAGCTCACATCGAGCAGTTAACTTGGTCACAGAATCAGCTAAGGGTATAATATCAAGCACTGAACCAAAGTTTCTTCTGCTACCAGAAGTTACCCATCAAAAGGGATGATGATGAATTACCAAAGTAACAAATTATGGGTAGAATTAGAAAACAAGTAATACCAAAACCAAGTAAAAGATCTAGACACAAGCCAAGCAATAAATCTTTCATGGTTTCACAAAATAACCAACCACAGAACTACTCACATAAGGATTAATTAGCCAGCATAGATGGGTATAACTATAAACAGTACCTCAAGTAATCACCATCAAGGCCTGCAACAACTACAATCTTTCCATCATGATCAGCCGCCTTGCAGCAGAAATCATAAAGGTCTTCAAAAAATTGAGCTTCATCAATCCCTATCACATCAAGCTGCCATAAAATGCATCAAATTAAGAATGCTTTCTGCAATAACAAGCCACCTGAGAGGCACCATTAATACATTCCAAAATGCAAACAGTTTCCCGCCCTTTGAATGTACTTCTCTAATAAAATGTCTCTAGGTCTCCCAATCCCCATAGTCTTCATATGTACAGAAAAGTGATATTGAATCAATTGCTATATCTCTCCACAATTGTCTTTCAAACCATGAGCCCCTGCTTATTGCGTGGCTGCAAATCTGTTCTCATATGTGGTTATTCCATTCCTGATATACTAAAACTTCTAAGAACAAGAATTATTTGTTTCCGTGTAGATTAATATAGACCACCACACATAAAGTCTCAAGGGACATTAAAATTATAATACATCATCCAAAACCATAACAACAAAGGAGATTTCAAACCAATGAATAAGCGAACCACACAAAATTCTATCACAAAAAATGTGATAAACTAAGTTTATTTCAACTTTGAAATACCTTGTCATAAGCATCAACTCCAATATTCTGTCTGAATGATGTTAGATCTGGCAAAGCCCAGCATGGAAATTTTGCCCCATCATGGGTCACAATAGAATCTAATCCGTATCTTGTATCCTTGTTCGATTTTATTATTGCTACACTTCTGCAAAATTAACAAATAAAGCACAAAGAAAATAAAATTCAGATTTCATTATAACCTCATGAAACTTATCAGGGTTATGGCCCTGAACCAAGAAAATTTTGACTCCCTCGACTAGCATCGAAATAAATTAAGGAAAAAAAAAATAAAAAAGAAGGTTTTTTCAATTGAACATAAACCCTAATTACCACCAACAAAAAAAAATGAATATAAACCCTAAATCCCCCTCCCCCAAAAACAAAAAAATAAAATAAAAATAACATCTTTCCAATCTCAATTAAAATGTGACATCTGGGTTAAGTTCAAACACTAAAATAACACTTATTTTTTATAAGAAAAAATAAAACCTGCCACTATTGCTTTCAGTCTGGATCCGACGGAGAAGTGCAGTAGTTTTTCCAGCAAACATTGGTCCGACGATGACATGGATCTCCCCATAAGACAATGGAGGCGCCTCCATTCGCGAGCCCGAACCCTCGACGGAACTTGAAACTGAGGACTTTGAAGAAGATAAGGGTTTTCTGTGGAAAAAATTAGGGTTTTGGAGAGATGGAGATTTGCAGAGAAGGGTTTGAGGGATGTGAAAAGAAAGAGAAGGCCTGGTTTTGAAGAGATTATAAGGAGTTGTGGAAAGGTTGGGAGTCAAGAGGGATTTCATCCTGCTCATAAATAACATGTAAGCTTCTTTGTTTGAATTTTATATTTGAAAAAAAGGGGGGAGTGAGGAGAGCGGGTGAGAGATTAGGGTTCTAAACTTTGAAGAGTTTTTCTTTTTTGGTTTTCTGGTTTTGGAGGGAAAGTTAATGGAGATAGAAGGGAGGGGGGCTGAAGAGGGAAACAGATGAGAGGTTTTGATCTATATATCTAATAGAAGGGTTTCTCTTAAAAAGGAAAAAAAAAATACTGAAAAGCCTCTGATATTAAAAATCCTTTCTAAACAATTCATTGTTATATCTCCATTGTAAACGGAGCGAATTCGAATCGGATCATTCGACTAGTTTAGGACTGCGTCCTCGGGGGCGGCGGCGGTAGCCACCGTCGCTGCTGCCTTGCCTCTTCCCATCTCTCCCGTCTTTCCTCCCTCTATTCGTTGTCGACAACTCGCCATCCATCCCCTCTCTCTCTCCCCTGTTCTATCCTCCCTCTCTCCTTATCGGCATCGTGTTGGTATTTGTTGTCTTTTTTTTTTTTCAATCACAACAACCTCTGGAGCCGAAAAGTGATAAGTACCCCCAAAAAGTGCAAAACACTTTTTGGTACTGATGTGTCAGCCCCCCTGGTGCGGTTTTCACAGTTCTCACAAGATTCGTTCTCACATAATCCAAGCCCCCTTTTAACAATAAAAATTGGGTGAGAACGAATCTTGGGAGAACTGTGAAAACGGCATCAGGGTATGGACACATCAGCGCCGAAAAGTGATAAGTACCCCCCAAAAAGTGCAAATCACTTTTTGGTACTG
>JAOXJP010000001.1:8559219-8572400 GCA_025762735.1 Platanus orientalis
ATATATATATATATATATATATATATATATATATATATATATATATATATATATATTTTGTGGTTTTAAAGTTTCAAATTCAAATTCTAGCTTCAAAGTGGAGTTGGGATGTACATGGTGGTTCTTTTATATGTGGATGAAATGATCATTACCGAGGACAATGCAAGCGAAATTTCACGTCTATGGGATAACTTGTCAATCCAGTTTGAAATGAAGAATTTAGGAGAAGTTGGATGCTTTCTTGGTTTAGAAGTTAAAAAGGCAAGAGATGGATTCTTTTTATCCCAAAAGAGATGTGTTAGAAACCTATTGGAGCGCTTTGGCATGAAGGAGGCAAAGCTAATGGCTACACCTATGGAGCCATATCTAAAGTTGTAGAAAGATGAAGAGAAGCCATTAAAGGATGCACTAAGGTTTCGTCAACTTATGGGCAGTTTAATTTATTTAACTATTACAAGGCCATATATTGCCTACTCAGTGGGTGTTGTTTCTCAATTTATGGAGAGCCCACGAGTTCCTCATTTGGATGCGGCAAAAATAATTCTGAGATATGTGAAAAATACTCTTGAATTTGGGATAATGCATAAAAAGGGTGGAAATTTCTTCTTAAGCAGCTTTCCTAATGCAGATTGGGCAGGTGATATCAATGGTTGGCGATCAACTACAGGGTTTTGTTTCAGTATAGGTTCAGCCACAATTTTATGGTGTAGTAAGAAGCAAACCAATGTTGCTCTTTCTAGCACCGAAGCAGAGTATGTAATAGTGACTAGGGAAACACAGGAGTGCATTTGGTTGAAGAGAATGATTAGTGACATCCATTCTAATGTTGAATATGCAGTCCCTATTAAGTGTGATAACGGAAGTGAAATCAAGTTGGCATCAAATCTGGTGTTTCACACTCGAACTAAAAATATCGAGGTTCAACATCACTTTGTTGGTGAAAAAGTCCTTGAACAAGAAATCAAATTGGAGAACGTGTGGACAGGAGATCAAGTTGCTGATATATTTACTAATGCACTTACAAAGGCGACGTTTGAAACATTCAGAGAAGCACTTGGTTTGATTGAACACAAGCATGCACTAAGGGGGAGTGTCAAATTTTAGTGCATCTTGCACGATGCATGAGAAGTTCTCTCATGCACGTCTCTTAGTGGCTACCATGTACAGTTAGTTAGGTAGTTATGTTGGGTTGCTCTTAACTGTTGCACTTGGGTCATGTGTTTATGTTAGTGGGGTAAGTTACGTGTAGTGGAAAAAGTGTAGGAGTTGGTTAGTGTTGGTAGTGTTTGTGGGATAAGTTATGTGTAGGGGAGAAAGTGTAGGAGTTGGTTTGTGTTGGTAGTGTTAGTGGGATAACTTACGTATAATGGAGAAAGTGTAGGAAGTTGGTTAGTGTTGTTTTTATTTAAATGTATCTCCTTTGTAATACAGTGAAGTGAATACAATTTCCAGTCTCTGTATGTATTGTGTGAGCAGAATTTGACTCTCTTTGGTTTGATTTTTTGGGGTGTGGCTTGGGTATCAATCCACGTCTAGTTTTGTGACACCATCATTTATATTCCCTTGTGAAACTTGCTTAATTCATACAGATAAACTGGTCTACATCCAGTAATCAGAATTGGTTCTTTATATTTTACTGTCCATCTGTAAATTCTCAAGTCTTCCTTACTGTCTACCCATGCAGGTTGTGATTAGTTCTATATAGAGTTCCTATCTTTCCTTTCCATTGCATTTCTGGTGAACGCTTCTTGGGGGTATTTTGTCTTTACAAATTGCTTACAATGGAGGGTAGCATTTACAAACCAGACAAAACAGAGTTCAAAGATTGTTTCCTAACAACTTGGAAACAACCTTATATCATGCGCCTTGCCCTATCTGCAGGCATCGGGGGGCTCCTTTTCGGCTATGACACAGGTATCTATACCGATATCCTTGGTCTAAAAGAAATCATCGACTATTAATCTGTTAACATGTGGAGTGAATGGTTTCTGTTACTCTTGTTATAGTATGCATATTTTGATCATATTTTTGCCATTAAGTTTCAGGGTTCATTAGATATTTTACAATGTTTTGGCTATAATGTATTTGGTTATTGTTCCAAGTTTCCCTCATCAATAGACAGAGAAGGGATAAGGGCTTGATAAAGGTTCATTATACTACTCTACAATGTGTGAGATTAGGTTAAGATTTCTCCATGTTTAGAAATGAAAACTGCATGTTATGGATCTTTCTTATTGAGAGAATGTGTATCCAATGACCGCTACCCTACGGATCATCTTCACCATATAAAAAAGATTACTTGGATTCGCTTCTCTCTCTCTCTCTCTCTGCATTTAAATTTACTTACATCTAGTTGAAATGAGAACAATTATGTCCTGAAGTATAGCTATATTTGATCATAGTTTTCAAGTACTGCTCTAACTAGTAGGTTTTCTTATCGGTGTATAGGAGTTATCTCTGGTGCCCTTCTTTATATTCGAGATGATTTTCGATCTGTAGATAAGAGAACAATTTTACAGGTAAGCTTCTCCATATTCCTTCTTCCCATGTTTATCATGCAAAATTGAATGGAGTCATCTCTAATTTATCACCAGATCCTTATTTCATATATATTTATTGACAGGAAACCATCGTGAGCATGGCTGTAGCTGGAGCCATAGTTGGTGCTGCATTTGGTGGATGGATGAATGATAAGCTTGGGCGAAAATTTTCAATTTTGGTAGCGGATATTCTATTCTTAATTGGTGCAATTATCATGGCTATTGCTCCGAATCCAGAGGTGATAATTTTGGGAAGGATATTTGTAGGATTGGGGGTTGGAATGGCTTCCATGACTGCACCTCTTTACATTTCAGAAGCTTCGCCAGCTAGAATTAGAGGTGCCCTTGTTAGCACGAATGCTTTGTTAATTACAGGAGGGCAATTTTTATCTTACCTTATCAATCTAGCCTTTACAAAGGTACATTTAGTACAGCAGTACTATAACAACTTGGACTTCCATTTTCATTAACTTGATAATATTCATACCTGGATAAAATTTTATAATGGAGTTTCTTACAGGTTCCTGGAACCTGGCGTTGGATGCTTGGAGTGGCAGGAGTTCCAGCTTTGATTCAGTTTTTATTGATGTTATCACTTCCCGAGTCCCCTAGGTGGCTCTACAGAAAGGTTGTTACTGAATGTTTTCATTTGGTATATCTTTCATATTAATTTGTTTTGTTAAACCTGGAGATTTTGTTTGTAAGATTGTGGAACCTTTGATTTTCTCTCTAGCTAAAGAGATAATCTATTGTACATGTTGTGGTACAGAAAAGATTAATGTTTGGCCCAGCTGAAAATGCTGGCATGATACTCTACTTCAAGTGCAATGGTTTGTTAATTTGTTTGATTCACTGCTAGTTCAACCACATTTACTAATTTCTTAATATCATATAATTTTTTTGTTTCTATTTTTTATTACACAGAATAGAACAGAGGAAGCTGTTGACATTTTGAGGAAAATATATCCTTCTCATGAAGTTGACAAAGAGGTGGAGGCCTTAAGGTTATCAGTTGAAGCTGAAGCAGAGGAAGGTTCCGCTGCTGAAGGTAATATTTTGTCTCAATTGAGGAAAGCATGGAGTAATGTGATAGTCCGAAGAGGGCTTATTGCAGGTATCGGGTGTCAAGTAGCTCAGCAGATAGTCGGTATCAATACGGTTATGTATTACAGTCCCACCATAGTTCAGTTGGCTGGATATGCTTCAAACAAGACGGCCCTGGCACTCTCTCTCATTACTTCTGGTCTTAATGCTGTTGGTTCCATTATCAGCATATTTTTTGTTGATAGAGCTGGGAGGAGGAGACTGCTGCTTCTTAGTCTGATTGGGATCATATTTTGGCTTGTGGTTTTATTCATTGTGTTTCATTTAGCTTCTATCCATTCTCCAGCTGTTAGTAGATTAGAGTCCACCCACTTTGGTGGGAATTCTACATGTTTGAGTTACATGACAGCCCAGGATGCATCATCTTGGAACTGTATGACATGCTTGAAAGGATCCTCCGAGTGTGGGTTCTGTGCTAATGGAGCCAACCCTGTAAGTCTTCTTCATCTATTTCAGTTATTTGAGTATCTATAATTTTTTATTTTCTCATCAAAACTGTTCTCTGCCTAAGAAAACCTTTATCTTCAAAGTTTTTTTTTTTTTTTTAATGAATTTTATCTTCAAAGATTGTTTCTGTTACTTGAACCATCTTAGTGGTTGAATTCTTTGGATTGTTGGGTATTTATCAGGAAGCCATCTGATTAAATGAGTTTATATGGTAGCTAGTCTTTTGGGTGATCACATAGCATTATGCTAAAGTCTAGTATATGCTTTCTTATTTAGTTGGTTCAACTGCCTAGTTAATTTTCTATCTATAATTGTCTTTAATCTTCTTATTATGTGATAAGCTTATTTGAGATTTTGTTCACGGATTCACTCTTTATTCAGCTTCAAGCTGGTGCATGTCTGGCTTCTATTCCGGGTGTAAAAAGTGCATGTCATGGAGAACATCGTGAATGGTTCACAAGAGGATGTCCAAGTAAATTTGGGTTCCTGGCATTGATCGGCTTAGGATTCTACATTATTAGTTATTCACCTGGGATGGGAAGTGTCCCTTGGATCGTGAATTCAGAGATATATCCATTAAGATATAGAGGATTTTGTGGAGGGATAGCTGCAGTGGCTAACTGGTTTTCAAACCTCATCGTGAGCCTGACATTCTTAACTTTAACTCAGGCTCTTGGCTCAGATTATACATTTCTCTTGTTTGCTGGCTTTTCTTGTTTCGCATTAGTGTTCATCTACTTCTGTGTACCTGAGACGAAAGGGTTGCCGTTTGAGGAGGTTGAGAAGATGCTTGAGAGAGGATTAAAGCCTTGGAAGAAAAGTTCAGATAAAGCTCAAATAACTAACTAATTTTATTATCTTGTTTACTTGATTATATGTAAGGACCTTACATTGCCACTGATCTTGGCTCTTTACCAGTTAGGTCTCACTTATAATACTGTTATTTTTACAAACAATGTTTAGTTGATGGTAGTTGTTTTTCTTTGGACTTATTGAGGTTGCTTGAAATGGTGTTAGCATCTATTGAAGCAAGATTTTGCTTTTAAAAAGTTTCTTTCGCTACCTAAGGGCAGGTGCAATATTTATAATTGCAAATCCAATCCAGTCATGTAATGCAATGCATTATTTAGCATTTAGGGTCATTCAATTGTTTAGTTTTGATGTAGGATCATTGACCTGAAAATTTTCTTGGAAATGTCCCTCTAAATGCTTTTGCAAATTTACAACTTCAGAGTCTTTACCCAGAAAAAAAATAGTGTTTATTACTTCAAAGATAGAGTAACGGCCAATCAATTGGTTGGTTATTATTTGTGATACACATTCACAATGATGGGTAGTAGTTCAACAACATTAGGGACCACCTAGATACTACAAAACCAAAATCAACCCCGTTCACTGGTCTGGGTTCTAATTCTGTACAGGGATTCCTCTTTTGATGCAAAACCCAGTATTCTGCATATGTGAGCACGTCTGTGACACAAGAAAAGGATTAGATACAGACAGATCGCAGACCAAACATATGGTGAATACTGAAGAAAGTCATCACATCAAAAAGTTTGATCAAGATGAATTGTCACTTAAAATCTTCTTGGTGAATCTATCAGTAGGAAAATACAACTTGTCTTAAAGAGAGGTGGACCTTAAGAGAAGCTGTTGTCAAATGGCTAGTTCTTGTCTGTATCACATATAACAACATAAACCGGCTGGTACATATGAAACGATGTGAATCATAGAAACATTTCAAATTATAAGCTCCCTGTGTACTTTCATCAATCAGTGGCTCTTTCTAGCATATGCTCTATTGAAGAAAAAAAATAAAAACTTTATGCTAGCAAATATTGCAAATGATGGATGGTTTCCCATCTGCTTTTTTGCCAGTGATATTTTTGTTTTCCTTTAAGAAACAATTTGTGAATGAAGTTAAAAGTTGTTTTCTCGTGGCTGACCTTAAAACTCTAGAAGGAGCCTTATCTATGATGCTGAGTTAGTGAATCTCCTTCCAGCCATAAGTCTACCATGTTCAATTCTTTTCCCAATACACGCACCTCTAATTGCCTAACACCCTGCAACTGGGATTGACACAGCTCCTATCAATGCAGTTCGACACTAATGGTTTACCAGCCAAGTCCCTAGCTAGACACCTGTACATCAAATTGTCTAAATTGACCTTAATTATGGAAAAGGGCAGAGGACATACAGTTGATGAGTACTGATCTTTTAGTTACAGAAGGGGAGAATGATGGTTCTCTCTTACCATCTTCTTCTCTTCTTTGGTAAATACATGATTCTTCCCCTGTTCAAATATATAGAAATAAAGGACTCTGCTATTCGTAGTGCAAGGGGAACTATTGCTTCTCCTAGCTGGTTCCCCTGAACCCAAATTGATCGATTTATTTAGGTGACGCAGGTCCTCAAAACATTTTCACATTGCCATCCCCACAAATAGGGAAATTCCATGCACCCGAAATATACTTTTCTGCTGTTGTGGGTTGCATTTTTTCATGTTTAAGATTGCACCATGTCCATCTCCAGGTTGGACTTCTTGGGAAACCCATTTCAAATTAGCAGTAAACTATTTAACGCACATGAATAGACTTAATCACAATAATGCCTTTTTCAGGTTGTTTACAATTTTAAGTTGATCAGACAAAGCAGAATGGCCTGATTACAAATGCAGTAGGGTTTAAGAATCATGGCAACTTAGGAGGGAGGAAAGGAAGCGGGGGAGTATCCATGGCATTTTGCGGTTCCTATGCTATGGAAAACCAATGTGTCGCATATAACTATTTAAAGCTGCTCCTTTTTAAATTTTGTTTTCTCCATCTCAACTGTCAACTCTCAAGCATTGACTACTAGGAGTTCAGATTTCAGAATACATAAAAGTGACAGTTATGAAGTTCCAACAGAGATAACAAAGTTGAATAGAGACGATCTTCAAAAGCCTTCCAACCCTGCCTTCAACTCAGAGAAGATGGCTGGGTAGTTCTATCATTTTATAAAAATAATGCTCTGGGATTATAAGCCAGATGCAGAAGCCAAACTCAATGACCAGAGAGAAACTAACCGTGCAGCAGACTCTTTATCAAAGATGTATAGTTGTGTAGAAATTCCCCTTTGATCTGTTTATTTTATATATCTAAAAAACTCATCTCTCTGCATTAAATTAAATGGGCTTCACTCCTCAGCTAAAAAAAATGTGGGAAAATATCAAAAAAGAAAATTGGAAAAACCCACTGACAAGCAAGTTTTCAGACAATGTTCAACTGACAGCAATCAACCCATCTCAATGGAACCTCAAGAAAACCCATCCTCTCTCTGTAATTCAATTATGGCTTCCACTACCCTTCTCAAAAGCCCCCACAAACAATCCTTCTCTCCTCATCTTCTCCTCCTTGGCTTTCCTACAAAAAACTACCCACCCATTCACCTCCAAAGCTACACAAACCCCAATCAAAGTTGAGAGACCCAAACAATAGCCCAACATAGCATAAGACCTGTTTGCACCAATCACCTCAAATCCCTGAAAGATGTTCACCACCCCCAACACAACACAAGCATACCCAACAAAATGGTGATAAGATTTCCAGTACTTCCTAAACTTGTTGGTTGTTTTTGGCCGGAAAAGTAATGCCAGAGTCTGTAAACTCCCTAGGCAGAACGCCGCAAACCCAAGTTTCCGGTGAAGCCCATAAACCACGCCGGGAGACAACTCTCCAAGCCGGACCCCAATAGCAAACCCAACAGTTCCGAGCAGGATTGAGAAGAGTTGGACGCCTGCGTGAGCATAGAACCAGGCGGGTCCTAAGGATTGAATGTGCCGGAGGTAGCGTGCCGTGACAGCTCCGACGGGTAGTAAGATCCCCCAAGAGATGGCATTTATAATCCCGTGCACCGTCTTCAATGTTTTGATGTTGCTGTGGGTTGCAGCTGAGACGCCGGACAAGACGTCAATGGTGGCTACAGAAGACAGGTCGTTAACGGTAGTTGGGTGGATGGTTGGGGAGTAGCCTTGGACGTAGAGCCCACGATTCCACACATGATGGAGTTTGGTTTTGTTTGGGACGAGTCTCAATGTGGCATGGATTTGGACGGCGGCGCCGGCATGAACGGTGGCCATCCGGCCGCCGTAGAGGGTGGCGGAGGAGGAGAGGAGGTGGATGTCGAGTGGGCGTGAAAGGAGGGGGGTGCGTTGGAGCTTAACGGTGGGGTCAAGGATGTATGGAAGGACGACGATTTGGCCGGAATTGGGGTCGGAGAAGGCGACGAGGGCTCGAGTTCCGGTCATCTGGGAGGAAGTTGGGTTGATACCCCAAGCAACCCAGCCGGAGGGGGAGATGAAGGTGCCGAAGAAGACGAGATCAAGAGTGGCGTTGTGGGGGTGGAATGTCCATGCTATAGAGGCTTGCTGGGTAGGGAGAGTGATGCACTTCTGAAATGTCTTGGTTGCAGTAACGGTGGTGCAATGAGCAGCGGTCGCCGGCGGCGACTCAAGAGAGAGAAGAAGAAGGATGAAGAAGAAGATCATGGTTGTGAATGAAGAGTGAAAAGGAGAAAAACTAGGTAGGAGGAGAATGAAAGTTTTTTGAAGTTTGTAACTTTTATGGGTTGTTTTGAAGGGGATGCGAGAAGTGGTCATGGGGGTACTCAGTGAATTTGGGAGGTTAGTCAGTGTCTTAGCTTTGAAGGCAAGGAAGGAACACAGACGATTCAGTAAGGAGGATTGGTTCGGTGGGTGTGGGAGTGGTAGTTTTTAATATAGTGGTGGGGGGTTTTTGGTTGGTGGGGTTCATCATAACTTGGCCAGAGTGTGATTTATTTATCCAAATCAATGATTTTAATGAGAACATGGGTGTGTAAAGGATTTGGCAGCTTGGCTTTGAAGCTAAATTAGTGGTGTGGATAGTGTACTCTCAAGAATCGATTTTAGGTACCAACTTTCAAGAACAGATTTGATCATGTCAATGGGTTACAAGGAAGTTTATAAATTGGCTTTTTGATTTTTTTTAATCTATAAATCTTTTTATGGGGCCTACAATATTATTATAGGTCCCAGGTTATGATGTGCGCCACATGTCTTACAGTTCTTTGTGGAAAAACTTACTTTCATGCTGTACTTTTTCGTTTTATTTAGGGTGTGCATGTAGAGAGTCGATTAAGGACGACCCCTGTTTGTCCCATACAAAAACCTCTATTTTATTTATTATTATTAAGTTTTTGGGGGAGAGGAAGAGGGAGAACTGATAGAATAGATTAACCTGTACGGCTAGAATTATAGATTATATGCAAAAAAAAAAAAAAAAAAAAGCCATTGGACTATAGTCTTTAATTCAGTTCACAATGTCTGTTTACCAAAATGATAAATGATATCCCAAACTATGTTGCAATTCTTTGTTGGACGATTTGGCTTGATATAAATAAGATAATTTTGAAAATGATACTCCAAAATTATCAAAGATCTCTTATTGAGTTAGCATCAAAGTCAATCGGCATCGACCTCTAACCCTATTTGGATAGAAGCAACTGTGCTGTCCAAGATTTGGAGTTTAGGGTGGTGTCTTGGACACTAGGTAAGGCTGTCAATTGAGTGTCAATTGGGGCTAGGCTTCCTAACATGGCTGGTCTAAAAAATAATTGGGTTAGGCCAACCTAATTCTGGACTGAGCTGAGTTTGGACCCAACCTTTAGGCCCGATGTTTTATTCAAGCTGATTTTGGATAGGTTAAAGTTCAGCCGGAGGCTTGGCCAGCCAAGCTATTTAACAAACAATAAATTTATTTATACGTTGATATTAGGTCTATATATATATTTTTATTCTTTTTGGATCCATATATTTTTAACAAATTTTGCTATCATCAAATAGTTCAAGTGTCATCTGCTAAAAAAAACCCATATAATATATACTTGAAAATTATGAAAAGTGTTTTAATTCAGGTAGACTGAGCTTGGCCTGAATCCCGTTATTTTAGAGTGGACTGAATTTGGACCTAACTTTTAGGCCTGGAGTTTTATTTGGGCCGAGTTCGGGCTTGGGTAAAACATTTCGGGCTAAGCTTAGGTAGACCTCGACCTGGCTATGCCTGGCCCAATGGATAGCCCTAACATTAGTGGATGACACGTGTAACAAAATGGGCAGGAATTAGATGAAATTTCAAATTCGTGTGATTTGGTTGCAAGTGTGATCCCTTAACGTCCAAGACACCATCCTGGACAAAAGACTTGTTATCCTACCTCAAATGGGAGTTATGGATCTTGTGAAATTGGTTTTTCAGTATCTTTATTGAAAGACCAATCATAACATGCCACCAATGCCTTTCTTTAAATGAGGTATAAGAGGTCTTAATTAATTATGTAGCCCTTTCCTTGATGTCGTTTGTTTTTTTCATGGTGCGAGTCCTTAGAATGTGCATACATGTGTACAAAGAGTTCGACAGAATAATTGTGTCCATGAGGAGATTTGGACTCGTGACTTAAAACCTACTTTGAAACCATGAGAAAATTTTCAAGAAATAAAATTGTCATGGATAATTTGATTGTACTTACAATGCCTCTAGTAAGAGGTTTAAATAGACATTAATAAAGATAAATATGGAAACCAAATAAACTAAAATCTTATCAGATCAAATCCTAATCCAATCTAATATGATTTAATAAAATCGTAATTCTATATTTATTTCTTTAACAAACATAATCCTATCTTTATTTCCCTATATCTATTTCCCTAATACAACCACCTAAAGGCACCTCCCTCCCAATATCCTAGTGCCTTTGAACCCTTGTTAGAGATTTCCGACACGTAGCCTTTTTATTCAATCTTGGTCTTATGTATATGTTTTTATTTTATTTTTTATTTTTATGAATAACTGATTTTATTAGAAGTAAAAAAAAAAAAGATACAAAGAATATGGAGAAAACAATATTATAGTGAAAAAATTCATCACAAAAGATTTGAAGAAATAGAGAATGAGAAAAGACATGATGGTCAATCCCTAATTAGGTCTTGTCATATGTGTAAGTTAACATTATGGAAAAAATGGACTTTAATGAGAATTGGCAAAACTAGATAAGAAGCTATATCTCTTTAGTTTCTTACAAAGTTCTCATTAATGTTTTTTCTAATAATCTAATTTGGTCATCTAGAGAGATTAGATAGGGGACCTCCATCCCCCTTTCTCTTTCTTTTATGTACCAAATGGCTCTTAGCTAATCTCAAGGCTAAAGAAAGAAAATAAAAAAAATTTCCAGGCATCAAAATCGCCAGATCTTGTCTCCAGACAACCCATCTTCCATTTGTAGATGATCCATTTTTATTATTATTATTTTTTTGCCAAAGTTAAGATTCAGGAAATGGCCACTGTTCAAGATATTTTAGAAAGGCTTCATGTCAAGATTTTTTTTTTGAATAAATCAAGGTTAATATTTAGTTATCAAGGAAGAAAATGTTTTGTGATGAAAATGCCTCTGTAGTGTCCTTGGTGAATTATAAACTGACTTGTATTTTTTTGGGGGGTAGAAATGTCCAAAAAAGTGTTCAGTTGAAAAAGTAGGTGGTCAAATAGAGACATTACATTCAGAAACACATCCCGTGTCAATCAATGGCACAGCTATAAAGGTCTATGCTAACACAGACAATCATTCTCCCTTCCAGAATTCTAAAAATAAAAGTCATCACCTCCCAATCTAAAATAAATCAGCTCCCTTCTCTTACTTGAATGACAAAACCAATAACAACACCCAAAGTTGGAAGGAATAAACTCTTCTCACCTGCCTGGAAGGATATCCTCCTTAAATTAGTGACCTCAACCATATATATATATAGGCAAACAAAATGGTGGGGAAATCAAAATCAAGAACAAAAGGTTAATTGGATAAACTGAGAAGAACTTATAATTAGAAAAACAAAATGTGAAGATGGCCCCAGAATATGAGACCACGACACAAACAATTTAGCCCTTTAGCTAAACAAGCCTGAAGAATTATCCAAAACCCAAATGCCTTATGGGTTAAAGTCTTAAAATCTAAATACTTTCCAATATGGACTTCCTTAAAGCAAAAACCATCTTAAATAGATCGTGGGCTTCAGAGGAAGAGATCCATTATTCAAAGGTATTAAAATCTCATAGAAGGATCCAATATCGATTTTTGGAATGACCCTTAGATCCCAACAATTCAAAAGTTTAATATTCCCTTATAAAAACTTCTAAACTGCCCCATAAACACTGTTAAAAATGCCATCAATAAAGCTAATAGAGAATGAAATACTTCTCTTCAACTTTCCTCCCAATAGATATAAATCAAATCCCCCATAGCCACTATGCCTCAAATTTGGTGCAACCCCTAAAGTGAGCCTAAGGTAGGACTGACATTAGGGGCCGACACATCAGCACCGGAAAAGTGACTTACACTTTTTGGGGGATGCTTTTCACTTTTTAGCACTGATGTGTCGGCCCCTAATGTTAGGCTGACCACAAGTGGTCCTACCAAATCCTCAGGGTAGCCCCTATCCTTTCCAAGATGAACTCATATGGCCTACTCATAATGGATCCTTTACAGTGAAATCGGTCTTCCATATGGTCACCCCAAAGGATTAGGTACAGTGAAATCGGTCTACCAATCAAGGTTAGTATGGCATAAGGGGCCTATACATTAGCGCCAAAAAGTGAAAATCATCCCTTAGAAAGTGCAAATCACTTTTTCGGCATTGATGTGTCCGCCCCTAATGCCATACTTGCATTGGGGTGGTCGTACCAAATCCCATCCGTATTGCCACTTACCCCATTACCCACCATCAATCACAGCCCAATTTATGGTCCAAAATATGGGGATTGGATATCCCTAAAAAAAATCTAACACTTGTTTAATTAAACCCTAGTAATTAGTTAAACAACCAACAACCCCATTTTCCTAGTTTGCAGTACTTCCCATTGAAAGCTCCCTCCATTGCATAATTATGTAATGGTCCTACGTTACTAGAAATAATCTCTAAGTATAAAGGAGTATTTTAGGTAGATAAGAGTAGTTGATATTTGATTTAAGAATCCTTAGTCTAAGGGTAGTTGTTATTTGATTTGAGAATCCCTAGTCTAAGGGGAG
>JAOXJP010000001.1:8586453-8603696 GCA_025762735.1 Platanus orientalis
CATAATTTAAGATTATATATATATATATATTCTTCATCTCTCCTTTTTTTTTAATACAATTTTTTATAATTTTATTTATTTATTATTAGTAGTAGTAATCTCCTGTAGGGGAAGTCCTCCTGAGGGTGATAAGTTTGGATCCGACGATCTCCACCTTCCAAGATGACGCCTGCTGGCAGCTGGAAAGTGTAGTGCCCCACCGTTGATTTAAAAATTTTAGGTAGTGTAATGGGGCCCTCTTCTCTCTACGTACTCATCAGATCCCGTGTCCCGGCGTAGTGGTCCCCACGATAATTCAAATCTTCAAGGCACCGCTCCGCCCTTTGACCTTACCCCCAACGGCTATATCTTGTTATCACGAAATAAAGGGTTAATTTAGTCATTTAATAATAATTTCAAAAAATTCAAATCCTAAGAGCATAAAATCCATTTCTCAACGTCTCTGGACAACACTAGCATCGTTTCTCCGCTCCCATTCCCCATTTTCCATATTTTAAACTTCAAGCTCTTTCTCTCTCTAGATTGGATCTCTTTCATCTTCAGATTTCGAAACAATGAGACGGGACACAGAGAACCCAGAAAATCGATTTTTCGGAAGCATTTCAACCCAATCCATTCGTAATCTTCTTCCCAGATCCGGTTCTCGTAAACAGAAGACCAACTCCACACCTTCCAAATCTAAATCCGGCAGAGAGAACACTCCTCCGCGTGATCCCAATGTTCAGATTGACAGTGCCCCTATCTCACCTTTGATTTCAAAAAAGTCACTAGTAAAAACGGTGAATTTCCTGGAGAGCTCTGAATCCAGAGGTCAGGAAGAGGAACGGATTCCTTCTGATCCGCCAGTTAAGGTATCCTCTTTTTTATTTTTTTTTTAATTTGAATTTTTTTTATTTTTTTTTATTTTGTGGGTTTGAAAGCCCGAACATTTTTGTTTGTCAGCATCTAATTATGGCTCCGCTGCGCTCACACTGTTCAAGTTTGAATTTTTATTTAAAATTTGTAATTCTTGGTGAGATTTTTGCTAGGTTGTGGTAAGGATCAGACCAGTTGGTGGGAATGAGAAGCAGAACGATGGGACTATTCGGAGAGTTTCTTCTAATTCATTATTTGTGGGAGACCGATCGTTTACCTTTGATTCTGTTGTTGATTCTAGCTCTTCTCAGGTTCAGAACTCAGCTTATACATACTAGTTTTATTTTTCCAATTCTATTTTAAGTAGGGAAACTTTGATAAATCTGACTGGTTGTTATTTTACTTTTCTCAGGAAGACATTTTTCAGTTAGTGGGTGTCCCATTAGTGAAAAATTCCTTAGCTGGTTTCAACACTTCTATTTTGTCATTTGGTCAGGTACTCAACAATAATTTTGTTCTCTTTCTTTCTGTTCTTTTCCCAAATTTTCTTATTCTTCTATATGATTGGAAGCTCATCAAGTAACTTTATTGAATTTTCACTAGACGGGTAGTGGGAAAACTTACACGATGTGGGGTCCGCCAAACGCCATGGTCGAAGGGCATTCCTCCAGTAGCAACCAGGGCATTGTTCCTCGAGTCTTTCAGATGCTCTTTTCTGAGATTCAGAGAGTATGTTTTTATATATTTTTTCTTCTTATTCTTCTTATTTTTCATTTCTTTCAGTTAGAGACCAGAGATTGAGGAAATGGGTTCATGTTTATTTGTTCTGATTGTCATTCAGGAGAAACAGAATTCTGAAGAAAAACAGATAAATTACCAATGCCGTTGTTCTTTTCTGGAGGTATTTTTCAATATTATATAGTTTTAACTAGGCATTTAGCTTTATATGATATTTTTGGTATTAATAATTTGTTTGTTGCAGATATACAATGAACAGATTAGTGATTTACTCGATCCTACACAACGGAACCTTGAGGTATTCATTTCATCCTTGATTTTGTCTTCATTTCTTCAGAATTTTATTTTTGTGTGCTTTGTGGTTACATGGGTTTGGTTTATTTGGACCAGATAAGAGATGACGCCAAGAATGGTTTTTATGTTGAGAATCTAACTGAGGAGTATGTGAGTTGCTATGAGGACATAACACAAATATTGATTAAGGTATGAAGTAGTCATGCATCGATCATTATTTTTGGCTGCCCTTTTACTGCATGACCTATGAAATATTTCTTGAGCATTGCTTTCTTACACTGGAACTTCAAATCTTTCTTTGCTATTTTTTTTCATGGTTTGCATAGTTATTATTTTTTACTTATGATGTAGGGGCTTTCAAATAGAAAGGTTGGTGCAACAAGTATAAATTCCAAGAGCTCTCGATCTCATATTGTTTTTACTGGCATCATCGAATCCTGGTGTAAGGTATACTTGAGTTCTTCTATGATTATGCTTCTGTTACTAGTAACACCCAACAGAGAAAAGCCTTATATTGCCCAGTTCTACCTAAGCTCCAGGCTAGGTATTCGTGTGTGTGTTTTAAGTTTCTTGTGTCATTTCACTAGTCTCCCTGTTAGTATTCAAGCTATAGTTTCTTGCTTGTTATGATATCCATGTGTTATTTTTATGAAAAAAAAAATACTCGTAATTGCTGCAGGGTACCTCTTCGAAATGCTTTAGTAGTTCAAAAACAAGCAGAATCAGCCTTGTTGATCTTGCTGGATTGGAAAGAAATAAACCTGATGATGCAGGTAGACAGTGTGTAAAGGAAGGCAAAAATGTAAAGAAGTCTTTATCACAGCTAGGGTATGATCTCATATCCATTATTATGCTGTTTATATTATTCATTAGTTATCACACCAAGCCGAAACTGTCTTAATATATGAGATCCCTTCAAGGTTTAAAATGTTTCTGATTTTAAGTTTTAAGTTCTCCAAAGGTGATTATGCTGGAGTATTTTTAGTTCTGATACGTCATTAGAAGTAGATCCAGACCATTCATACAGTGTTCTGGATCCAGAAGAGTCCTAGTTGGAGGCAATTGATTGGGTGCTGTGGATCGATAATCATGAGCATGTGTATGCTATAGATGCCATGCTATTTTATTTTGGTGGCAGTTGATTGGGTGCTGTGGATCGATAATCATGAGCATGTGTATGTTATAGATGCCATGCTATTTTGCTATATGCTATAGTAGCATGTCATTACTTGCTCTCTTTTATCATGCTAAATGTTGATATCTTAAGTTTGCAAAACCACACTGATGTCTTTGTTTCTAAAATGAACACTTCACTTGCCAAAACTTTTGGATTTTCAATGGTTTACTAGTTTTTGTTACCGGTAGTGAGACACAGATTATTGTTATGCTTCAAAGTGATAATGTTGGTTGATTTATTTTTTTACTTTTTTCGATGGGTTATGTTCTTGCCTTTTCATATTAATTTTTTGTTTCAATTGCTGCAGGCACTTGGTTAATATTCTTGCAGAAGGTGCTCTATCTGGAAAATCCCGAAATACTTTGTACAAAAGTTCCTGTTTAACACATTTACTAAGGGAGTCACTTGGTGGAAATGCCAAACTCACAGTTATCTGTGCCATTTCTCCAGATGACAGGTAATTTAGGTTCCACCACATATTTTTTTCTTTTGTGAAGGAAATCTGAGATACTATTATCTTGTCCTTAGTTTATCAACAGCTCAGGGAGGGGGAAAGGGTGGTTGAAGTTGAACCACCATCCAATCAGTCCACTTATGAGACCTCTTAACACTAAGTGGTTTATACAATCTGATGACAGTAACCATCTGATGCATAATTTTCATCATCATCCTAATCATGCCGGCCTTGGCATGATTATTTGGGATCCATTCACTCTACTCACAAACATATTAAATTTCAAAAACTTCCCCACCATCTCAGTCTACATCCTATGTGGCATGCCTCTTCTCTTGCTAGAGCCTTCCAAAACTCCTTGTTGGTGCCGGTTATTGGTCTTTATTACGCATGACCAAACCATATCAATCAATTTCCCTTAGAGCAACTCTTTTATTGTTAGAAGAGAGAGCTAATTAATTAGGATGTGCCCCCACATAAGAGGGCTAGATTTAAATGTACTCTTTTATCACTCTACTCAGAAACATATTAAATTTCAAATACTTCCCCACCATCTCAGTCTTGCATGCGGACAATCATGCAAGACTTGTGTATGTGTCTCCACATAAGAGGGCTAAATTTAAATGTATATGTAGGATTAATTAGGATTTTGTAAGGGTGGGAATGCACGTGTAATAAGGGTCAATAGTGCCATTAGAGTGTTAGAATATTAGTTAGGGGTATGGTAGAAGGCTGAAAAGCCAAAAGGGCTTTTGGGGTAAACAAGCTTGGTCGACAACCTTGTTTTCTTCATATTTTTAGTAGTTTAATTTTTAGGAAAATATGTTTTTTAGAAAGTCTTTGATTTTAGTAGTCTTTGATTTTTAGGAAGTTTCTATTATTAGCAAATTTTTAATAAGTGTCAATTGTAAGCCTATTAAAGGCAACCCCTCCCCCAATTTATGTCAGGAAATTACATAATTGTCCTTCTGAGTTATTTCTCCTTATTTTCTTTCCATTTTCCCTTCTAAATCTTTCTAATTCTATTCTTGCATTCACGGTTATTTGTGTAAGTTTTAAATTTATTCTTGAGTTTTGCTTCTACACTAGAATTTTGACCATTGTTTGAGGTTCTTGGGAAAATCCTGCATCATGTCATGCCCCACATGACTAATAGAGGCTAGAGACCCTCACCAGTCCAAATATTATTTACATTAAGATGTAGAGGGTTCTAGATGATTCCAAAGAGCTCTTAAAAATTGTAGAATAATCTAGAAAGTTCTAAAGTAATCTAGAAAGTTCTAGTTTTAGAAGGTTCTAAAGAAGTCTAGAAAGTTTTTGGATTTTAGGGAAAGTCCTAGAGAACTCTAGGGAGGGTTCTAGAGTTCTCCATTGGAGGAGTTGTGAAAATTGTTCTAGAAAACCTAGAATGATCCTAACCATGGGATTCTTAACACTTGTAGCCATCCTATACAAGGGGGTGAACCCTTTATTTGGAAAACAACTTCAAGCACTCCAAGTTCTTGTGTGTCCCACAATTTGGTTGAATACAAAGCTTATATTTTTCCTTGAGTTTTTTTGTTCTTAAAACACATCAGAGTGAGTTGGGTAACACGGTCTTAGATATTGAGTAATACTAAGTCTGTGAGAAGTAATATCAGATGGTCCTATGTGTGTTGGGAAGAAGAGAAATCATGTCAGAGGTGGACTATGAGGTCTGCATTGCCAAGGGAAGTGAAGGCAATGCCACCAGGGCCAAGGGTAAAGGGACAAATCCAAGCACATCATGGGTTACCACATGGAGGAACAACTGGCTTGGGTGGAATGTGTCATGGCTGATTAGAAAGATCACTTCAAGGAGATTAGGGGGGCAGCATAGAGGGCCTTGCCTTGAGAAGGGGCTCGAGGGCCTTACTCAATGGCAGGAGAAAAACGTGTTTCATGGTAAGGTGTTGGAGGCTATTAAGGTGATCAAGGCTCAAGTTGACAAGCTATGGGGCTACTGGGTTAATATGGAAGAGGGTGATAGGCAACAAGGGAGGGGTGGCTAGGGTCAAGACTCCCAACCCTAAGCTAAGCTATATATGCTAGTGTATGGGTTACACTTAAGCTATATAACTTTAAAGCATGCATGGAGAAATACTTTGAAGATGCTAGCCTTGAAGATGAGAAGATGAAGGTATTGATAACAACTATGTATATCACCAACACGGCCATGGTATGGTGGTGCTAGATGCATGCTGACATGGAGCGCGACACCTGCACCATTGGCACATATGCATCTTTTAAGAGAGAAATCAAGAGGTAATTCTATTCGGAGAACATTGAGTACTTGGCATGCAAGAGTTTGAAGCGGATCAAACACATAGGGTCCATTCGCGATTATATGAAAGAGTTTTTGGCCCTTATGCTTGAGATCCCAAACATATATGAGATGATCTTTTCATTTCAACTTAATGGACGAACTACATGATACAACATGCATGTAGGATAGTGATATATGTGCAAAGGAGATAAGTATAAAATTACTAAAGCAATAAAGTGAAATAAACTATATTTTCACTTGTACAATTCTCATATAAACTTGAAAGGTTTTTAATTAGGTTCACTATGCATTAAAAAAATTGGGGAAAACAAAATAATAAACAAGTGAAAAACCTAATTTATATATTAAAGTAAACTAACTAATTTAAGGCCCTTATGCTTGAGATCCCGAACATATATGAGATGATCTTTTCATTTCAACTTAATGGACGAACTATATAATGCAACATGTATGTAAGATAGTAATATGTGTGAAAATGAGATAGGTATAGAATTACTAAAACAATAAAGTAAATAAACTATATTCCTACTTATACAATTTTCATATAAATTTAAAAAGGGTTTTAATTAGGTTTACTATGCATTAGGGAAATTGGAGGAAACAAAATAATAAACAAGTGAAATACCTAATTTATATATTAAAGTAAACTAACTAATTTAAAGGTTTAGAAAATTTTAACATGTCCAAAATTTTGATGGTGTAAAAATGCGTGTAAAGTTACCAGAACAAGGTGCTAATGAAAAGAAATAATAAAAAAGCTAAGGATTTTGCATGGAATAACTTGAAGTTAGGTAAAACATTAATCGTCATTAAGGAAAATAGGCTAAAACAATAAGATTATACTCAGAAAATTATTCTCATGACCCATAACTTTATGCCACATCTACAAATAACTACAATAAAGGATTTGAAAAAGGGTCCAAAGAAGATAAACAACACCTAGAATTTGCAGAAATCACTGTTTATAAAGATCCAGGAGATAAAATTTGATGAAGCTTCAAATTGTTCCAATTTGCTTAGTGTGTCGTCAGCCTCTAACAAACCAAAACTAAAGTTTCGATTTGAGGAAAAACTTTAAAGAAAGATTCTTCCACACCTAGTGTCGCCTAAGAGTTTATTTTACACCCTAGAGAAATCAGATTCTCAAAAGATAGAGCTGTGAAGTTGGTGGATGAACTTCTATAATCTGCAAAGGTATTGATTTTGATACTGCCTCCCACCTTCACTAGAAACATACAAAGATTATACATTTTATAGGTGCCCCAAATCACCTCAGTTCTTGGTTTACAAAAGCTAGAGATCAAACTCCTAAAATTGTTTTACATGCTTTGTTTCACGCCTGGGCTAAAGTAAATCACCTAGATCGTGATTTAATTCAAAAGTTGAGGCTGTATTTCATCATTAGCAAAATCATCTAGCACCTGTGCATGTTTTAGAAGCATTAATTTGAACATATTTTAGAAGCATGTTCTACAAAGAGTTAGTTTCAGCACTGTAAAAACCTATAAAATAGTAAAATATAAAGAAGTAGGGGGAAGGAAAACCTTTAACCCAAGGGGTGGGAGTGGCTTCCACCACTAGCGTTAAACTAAGTGGGGGCCTAGTCCCATTCCAAGGTTTTGGGTCTTCATCCTGCAAGCAAAGGAAGAAAAAAAAACACTCGTTAAATCCAAACTCAATATCGCATATCTCTAAAATTCTGGTCGTGCGTTGCTCTTATAGAACCTCATGACTAGGTTATTATAAAATTAATGTGAAGTAAATTACCCCTAAGGCCACATTCATGTATCCAATGTACTCTCCCTACTTAAATGACAAAAATACCCTAATAACCAAATAATGACTAAAATACTCTCGAAAATCTATACCTCCCTTACAAGAGGCATAAATAAATATAAAATAAACAAAAACAATTAAAATAAACTCTAGGTAGGCACAATCTCTTTCTTGCCCATGATGTCCTTATCAACTCTTTCCTCCTAGGAAAGAGTCGCCTCTGACGATAGATGGTTGTAGTCCTATTCTAGAATATCAATGTCGATCCACTGTAGCTCACTCTCTGTTAGCCAAGTACTGTCAATCTCCAATCAGTCTTTCCACTTGACGAGATATCTTTGGTAACCTCCCCATCGAGTAGGAATGATCTGATCCTCTAATATGTCCGCAATCTCCTCCCTGTAAGTAGTAACTGGTGAAAGTAGTGACATAGGCTAAGGAGGCTGAGGGACTAATGATAGGGTGTGAGATCTTCCACATTAAATGTAAAGTTGATCCACAAATCAGTCGGAATATCTAAAACATATGTGTTAGGTCTAATATTGTTTAAAACTTTGTAAGGTCCCGAACTCCTCTCACATGCCCCTAGTTGGGTATCGCTCAGGACAAAAGGTACTTCGGATACATGAATGTGGACTTAGGGATAATTTAGTCTACTTCACATTATTTTTGTAATACCCTAGTCATGAGGCTCTATAAAAGAAACCCACAACCATAATTTTATAGATATACGATATTGAGTTTTGGCTTAACGAGTATTCTTTCTTCTTCTTCCTTTACTTGCAGGATAGAGACCCAAAACCATAGAATAAGAGTATGCCCCATCTAGTTTAACGCTGGTGGTGGAAGTACTTCACCTTGGTTAAAGCTTCTCCTTCCCCATTTTTCTTTATATTCTATTATTTTACAATATTTTATAGTGCTGAAACTAACTCCTTGTAGAAGATTGATCAC
Organism: Platanus orientalis; assembly: GCA_025762735.1. NCBI lineage: Eukaryota > Viridiplantae > Streptophyta > Magnoliopsida > Proteales > Platanaceae > Platanus > Platanus orientalis. The sequence goes on from JAOXJP010000001.1 coordinate 8,595,007, forward strand.
TATCATCTAAATGTCGAAGTTTTGTTCGAATCAATGCTTCTAGAACATGCACAATGTTAGACGACTCTGCTAGTGATGAAGTACAACCTCAACTTTTTAATTAAATCACAATCTAGGTGATTTACTTTAGCTCAGGCATGAAACAGAACATGAAACAGAGCATGAATACCTTAACTTTTAGGAGTTCGATCTCTAGCTTCTACAAACCAAGAACTAAGGTGATTTAGCCTATAAAGTGTATAACCCCTGTACGATCCTAGTGAAGGTGGGAGGCAGTATCAAAATCAGTAAAAAAAATAAATAAATCCCTAGGATTTCTCAGGCCAAAAGTGAATACCTTTGCTGGATAGATTGTAGAAGTTCATCCACCAACTTTATAGCTCTCTATCTTTTGAGAATCTGATTTCTACAAGGTACAAATATACCCCTTGGCGACACTAGGTGTTGAGGAATCTTTTTTTAAAGTTTCCTCAAATTGAAACTTTAGTTTGGGTTTGTTAGAGGCTAGCGGCACACTAGACAGATTTAAGACAGTTTGAGACTTCATTAAATCTTATTTCCTGGGTCTTTCTAAGCAGTGATTTTGATTGGTACTACTCCTGAACACATTAAAGAGGTGATTCTAGGTGTTATTTACCCTCTTTTAAATCCTTTATTATAGTGATTTTTGTGAACTGTTGTGGCATAAGCTTTGGGCTATGAGAATAATTTTTCGAATATAATTTTAATGTTTTAGCCTATTTTCCTTAAACTTAATCATTGTTTTACCTTATTTTAAGTTACCCTCTCAAAATCCCTAACCTTTTTATTATTTTCTCTTTATTATCACCTTGTTTTGGTTACTTTACATACGCTTTTACACCATCAGAATTTTGGATAGCATGTTTAAATTTTTTAAATTCTTAAATTAGTTAGTTTACTTTAATATATAAATTAGGTCTTTCACTTATATATTACTTTGTTTTTCCCAATTTCTCTAATGCATAGTGAACCTAATTAAGAACCTTCTAATTTTGCATAAGAAATTGTGCAAATAGGAATCTAATTTATTTCACTTAATTGCTTTAGTAATTTTATGCATATCTCCTTTGCACACATATCACTATAACATGCTACATTACTACAAAATGGACCAATTGCGTACACAAGATCTTACTATAGCCATAGCGGCGGTAGCTGAGAGCTTTGTGGAGTTTAACCCAAGGCTAAGTACTCTAGGAGTAGTTGAAACAAAGGTGCTTGAGGTTGTTTTCTTGAGGTTGTTTTCCAAATGAGGGGATTACCCCCTTAAATAGGTGCTCCCATGGTTCCTTGGTGGCCTATATAGACTTTAGAACTTTCTAAATTACTCAAAAACCTTCTAGAATATTCTTGAACTCTCTTGAATCTTTTAGAACCAAATACATTTTATGTACGTATTTGGACTAGTGAAGGTTGTAACCTTTATTAGTCCATGTCCATTAAAATTTACTGTATCTTTTTGGTTATGACAAAGAGATCAAATTCAGGTGATGGCCATGTGAAATGAACAAGAAAAACAAATGAGAAAGAGTCAATCACACAATAGCACACAAGAATTTACATGGTTTGGCAATGTTGCCTACTTCCATGGGCAAAGACTATCGCTTCCACTATAATGAAGATTACTAGTTATAAAAGTTCACCCAAATTCATGTGAACAAGATCATATATATCTTCCCTAAACCCTAATTCCAATCTCATTTGAAAACCAAAAGCCAACCTTAACAGTTCAGGTTGGTCATGTCGGATCTCAGATCTTGGTCCCAAAAAATTAGATCGAGCACTGCCCCGAGCCCCACCCCCCTACACTAACTAATTGTTGCGGGTGCTTGCTGTAAGGGATTAGATTCGAGAGACAAACACAACATTTCCGTTAATATTTACATTGGACCTCCAGTTTTCATTTGCTAGAAATTGTTTACTTGTCAAAGCAGATGCAAAAGTGAAACACTGAGCACGTTAAGATTTGGACAGCGAGCAAAATCCATACAAAATATGCCTGTAATAAATGAAATAACAGAAGATGATGTTAACGATCTGAGTGACCAGATTCGTCAATTAAAGGTACTAACTTTCCCTGCAAGAGTTACATGTGTAAATTGTCTGTTTATATTTCAAGTTTAAGCCAAGATTAACTAAGCTGTGTATTTTATTAAATACAGGAAGAGCTTATAAGAGAAAATTCAAGTACACACAACTCAATTGCCATAAACAGTGGATACTTTAAAGGGAGAAATGCACGTGAAAGCTTGAACCAACTGAGGTTAAGTCTTAATCGTTCTTTGATCTTACCCCGCTTAGATAATGATTCTGAGGAAGATTTAAATGTTGATGAGGAGGATGTAAGGGAACTAAGAGATCAGCTAGACAACCTGCATAGTTCCTGTGAAAACAACTCAAGAGAGCCATCTGACAACAAAGATTGCATCCAGCTCTGTTCCTTTGAAGAAAGTTCTGAGCCAGACATGGCCAGTGAACTTGATACAAGCCCATGCCTAGAAGAAAGTAAAATTGAAGAAAATCATTTGGGAAAATATGAGAGGGTACTACCTACAATGGACAATGATGGACCCATGGAGAACCTGCTTGCTTTGCCTGGCACTTCAAGTAACACTAACCCTGCAGTCAGAAGTAGCCTTTCAATCAAAACATGCCAACAGTCTCCAGTCCTCCATGACCCAACCTTGTCTGAATCTCCTAAAATTGTAAATATCCTAACAAAAAGCTTAGTTTCCTCATCAAATCTGTTGGCAAGTCAGAACCATGTGTCAGAGAGTTCCAAGTTCAATCCAGGGGTCTTAAGACAATCACTTAGAAGTGATCTTATTCGTTCCTCTTTGCAATCAAACAAGATATCCACTGGCCCCACCGAGTCCTTGGCTTCCAGCCTTCAGCGGGGCTTGCAGATTATCGACTATCACCAGAAGAACTCAGCATCAAATAAATCTTCAGTTGCATTTTCCTTTGAACACCTGACATTGGAGCCATGCCAGTCAGTTGACAAAACTGATGCTAGTGTTCAAACATTACCAGAAGTGCAACAATCTGATTCTTTCTTGTGTGCATCATGCAAACGAACTCGACTAATTGGCTCTAGTCAAGTCCAGGATAGCTTCAATATGTGGATTGAACCAGTCAAAGAAGAAGGGACTCCTGAGGGATCAACAAAGCGAGTGCCAAAAGTACGTCTTAGAATCTAGTACTTTTAAAGAGAAAAGGAGAAGTTAATATGCAGTTTTTTTTTTTTCAAATACTTTGTGCTCTGTTTTAATTTGAAACTTATTTTCTATTAATCAGGATGCTGAGAAAGTATTGGCAGAAGCCATAAACAGAGAGAAAGATCTTGAAAATCTTTGTGCGGAACAAGCAGCAAAAATTGAGCAGCTAAATTATCTGGTGATAAATCCTTGCCCACGTTAATAAATCATGGGATATTGATTATATCGGATTTTGCACATTAACGATAATTTGAAACGATGCAGGTTGAGCAATATAAAAATGAAAGAGAACACAATTTTAGCATGCAACAGAGTCAAGAGACCAAAACTCATCATCTCAAGGCCTTAGTAAATGGTGGTGTAGCAATCGAGGAGCTCAAGAATGATGATCACCCATCATTAGAAGATGAAAACAAGATGGGTCTCTCTTTGGCACGGTCTTGTTCTGAGAGGATGTTGAAATCTAAGGTATGAACACTGCATGGACTGTCACCCGATAATGTAGTACGTATGGTGCTTGTGCACATAAGTGGGACCCGTAAAGTCCAACTTAGAAGATCTTGTGGGAAAAATTAATGCAGTTGGATGATCATAATTCATAACTATTTGATCAATAACATTATATTGTACTGTTGAAAAATATCTTCAATATGCCAAAAAAAATTGCAGGGTTTTGGTGTCTACAAGTGCTCTGTGTTGTTGGTATTACAAATTTTAGAAGACAGGAAGTTGGTCTTATATATTGTTTATGAAATTTCTTGTTTCTTTCATTGCTTCTGATATGAGTTGTAACTGCTGATATTTTCAGATTGTATTAAGGTCAAACAGCGAGGTGAAGGAGGTCCAAGAAGAGTTGGATCATGGGTACATAAACACATCTTTTGACATGAGCGAGAGGGAGGTGCTTCTTAAGGAAATTCAAAGCTTAAAGAGCAAGTTGCAGTCATATATGAACGCTTCCTCTAATGAGTTGATTGAGAAACAAAATAACTCTCTTTTTTTATCACGATCAATCCAGCTTAGAAAAAGTGGAGTAGATACTCGAGATAAGAGTGAGGAAGACATTGAGATGGAAAGACAGCGGTGGACAGAGATGGAGAGTGAGTGGATTTCTCTAACTGATGAATTGAGAATTGATCTTGAATCAAACCGGCGCCATGCAGAGAAGGTGGAGGCAGAATTGAGAGTGGAAAAGAAATGCACAGAGGAGTTAGATGATGCACTACAGAGGTCTGTCCTTGGCCATGCTAGAATTGTTGAACACTATACGGAGCTGCAAGAGAAGTACAATGAAATGTTTGAAAAACACCGGAAGATCATGGAAGGAATTGCAGAGGTGAAGAGGGCAGCTGCAAAGGCAGGAGCCAAGGGTAGTGGTTCTCGTTTTGCCAAATCCCTTGCTGCAGAGCTCTCAGCCTTGAGAGTAGAAAGGGAGAGGGAGAGGGAATACTTGAAGAAGGAGAACAAGAGTCTCAAAATTCAACTTAGAGACACTGCAGAAGCTGTTCATGCTGCTGGAGAACTCCTTGTGAGGCTGAGAGAGGCAGAGGAAGCCGTTTCAGTGGCAGAAGTAAGTTCATTACATAACTACTTTTTATAAAGCACCACTTCTTGATGCCATGAATGTAATGTGTCGTTAGGATCACTTGTGAATCTAGATGTACAAAATCACTCTGGCCAGATGATCCTAACAATCTGATCTTCCTCCTTATCTGTGGCCAATCGAACTGAGGTGATAATTTACATGGAGGATTTGGTGGTTGGGATCATTAGATTAGAGTGATTTTTCTTCTATGGCTCACTTGAGGTGGCTCTAATCGATTGCGTGGTCAAGACCAGCTTTTGTCCTATGGATTAGGATGAGGTCAAGATCAGCTTTGTCCTATGGATTAGGATGATAAGAGTCATCAATCATCCTTATTCCATACCCAAGATTTGATACTTCCCACTGAGTGATATTTGACCCAACCATATATTTTTCTAGGATATTTTCCATTTTATTTTTTCAGAAGTTCAAAATAAAGGATATATCGCATTTCTTTGGTAACAAAAAATATATGGTCTAGAAAGGGGAAGGGGAATTTTTTTTTAGCTGGATACGTTTTTCCACTTTGAGTGACACAGGTAATATTTTTTAGGTCAGCCAGTTGAATGGTTCTGAACACATGTCATCCCATAACTAAACACTTCCACATTTAAGAATTGTGCCATGAATGGTTGGCCCGCATACTTCATGTGACCAAGAATTGTATTGAGAGATGGAGTGTCTTTGTTTCATGTAACCAAGTTATTTAAGACTTTAGTTGTCAGCTTGATGATGTGTGCACTTACGCTTCATGGTTTTCTTATCTGTACAGGAGAACTTTATGAGAGCTCAGCAAGAGACTGAGAAGATGAAGAAGCAAATGGAGAAACTCAAGAGGAAGCACAAGATGGAGATGGTTACAATGAAGCAGTATCTTGCAGAGAGCCGGTTGCCTGAATCTGCATTGCGACCATTATACCGACAGGATTCTGATATGGCAGACAGTACCACAACCATGTACGCCAATGATGATCAAGCGTGGAGAGATGAATTTGGACCAACATATCAAGAACATTACTAAGTCTCTTCGAAAAATTTGAACTACAGAGCCCTACAGTAAAGTTTTGTTGATGTGATTAAAGAGTACAAGCACAACAAACAAGGAACAGGACCCTTGCATGCATGGACCAGCTTGAAACTTAACTCCACCAGTTGGCTTCTGTTAGACCCTACTTGGGTCTGGGCAATCATACAATAACATGTGGACATTTCCATTTGGTTTGATTTACTCTCGTGTGATAATACTTGCATTTCGGGATTTTCTTGTCATTTGTTTTATATTTTTTATTTTTTTAATAAAAATTGCATGTGCAGTCTCTTTGTTAATGTTAGCAATAGAATTGAGTAGACAGAAAAATTTTACGGATCCCCATCATTCTCTACACCTCTAACAATAACAACAAACAACGGAAGTCTTACCAACTAAAGGGGTCGGTCAGCTACAAGAACCTAGCCATTCGTTAAATCATAAGCACCCTTGTTACTTCAACCCAAGTCAATTTTGGCCTTCCCTTTCCTCCCAGTTGTACCATATCACTCCTCACCCTTGCAGATGTAAATGCATTTATGTTTTACCCTATCCTTCTCCAGTCTTAGCCACTCAATCAACCATCTCAACATTCTTAGCTACACTCAATTGTAATCCACCTTACTCTAATTCTATGAGCGAAGTGTTTTTCAGTCTCCCTCATGGATGATTTAATCAAGATAACAAAAATAGTCACTTTAGGGTGTCTTTTGGTTATTGATATTAACAATTCCCTCATTTGAAACCATTTGATTCTAAAACATCCTCACATAGTTCTAATTTGGCATGCACCCCATGTTGATCTCATTAATTAGAACTAGATTATCAACAAACAAGATGCACCATAGGATTAGTCCTCATCTTCCTCTTTTTTCCCTGATTGATAAAGAGAAGAGCTTTATTAAGAAAGATATTGAGAAAGAGAAAACAGGAAGACCTAGGAGACCACCCTTGGAAAACCAGCACGAGGAGTGCAACTCAAACAAAGGCAACTAGCATAAAGCTAAAGAATCCCACTCAAGCACCCATTCAAAAAACTTCACAACAGGAAAACGAACTCAAAGCACGATCAGGAAAGCTTTTGGGATCCAAGAACTCATCCTCAAAAATGCGAGCATTCTGCTCTCTCCAAATAACCCAGCAGACCACTGTTGGAACTGCAAGCCAAAGAATACGACCTTTATGAGACAAGTCAAAAACATGCACTTGATTCCACTCCTTGAGAAGAAAGTCTATAGAAGAGTGCATAACCCAGCAGACCACTGTTGAAATCTGAAAAGAATGAAATCTCAAATCTTCACTGCCACCGAACAATGAAGTAACAAGTGACTGACCATCTCCAAACAACTGAAATATATGGAGCATCTGTTCGCCATGTGAAAGCCTCTTGCCATTAGGTTGTCAACAGTAAGCATCCAGTCCCAAAAAAGCTGCCATTAGAGAAAACCAACTTTTGGCAGCATAAGAGACCTCCAAAGAATATTAACGGGGACCTTCCAAGGACTTTGAACAATCAATGATTTGAAGCAAATCAGCTAGCTTCTAAAGTCCACTCCTTACCATCATCTTCCTACCTACACAGGCACACTCAAGGCAAGATAGGAGTTCGGTTTTTGAATCCATTTTTCAATTGTTTAAGGATATTTTTAGATGTCCAAAGAACACTAACTGAGCTCTCACGCAGGTAGGCCAAACTGTATAAATCCAGAAAATCAGCACAAAAAGGAGGCCCACACCACGCATCATCTCAAAAAACAAATCAAATTCCCTTTCTTCACTTTAAACAACACATGCTCTCTGAAGCAATCAAAACCAGCTGCAATAGTTTTCCCCAAGCCCACCACGTGAGGACCCATCGGGTGATTACTCATCCAATCATTAAGAGAAACCCCAAACTTTTCCAGCTATTAACTTACACCTAAGAGCTTCTTTTTCTTCACCAAATCTCCAATGCCATTTGCTCAGCAAGTCTATATTTATAAGCTTAAGAGATCGAATGCCCAAACCAACTTCCTTAATTAGAGAACAAATATTCTTCCATGAATTTTGTCATCATTGTCTCCCAATCCCCATAACTAATGCAAAGAGGTATAGGCTCAATGTTGATCCTTGGCGTAAACTTACTTGTCAACCCCTCCCCCCAATTGTTCTAGCACTGGTTAGGCCAACGATAATTAATGCAACTCTGAATGCCCTACTTTCTTCTTACAAATAGACACCCCAGTACTTTTTTCTCCATTCATCTAGCATCTTCATAGTTCTAATGATCTTGTTGAATTATGAAGTTAACCACGCTAAGTCAATTTTCTATGCATTTTAAAGACCCAATTAGGATACTATCTAACTTTAATGCCTTAACATGCTTTCATCTTTCTCAACACCTCTTTATATTTTGATAACATAACTGTATAAAAGTACCTATTGTTTCTAAGCTCATTAAGTCTACAAATTCCTTCTAAATTGACATGCCCAACTTGATTCCCATTTAAAATTTATAAAAATGACCTGTCCACCTTTGTTTAGTTTCCCCATCCGTCTTTAAAACTCTTTGATCCCAACTCTTAATGCATCTTACATAATCTAAGTCTACGTTTCATCTTTCTCATTTTGGAAAATATATATACATTATTCTAATGCAGGATATCACAAACTCTGATACCAATGTGATGTAAGGCAGCCTTGTGGCCATGTATCTTGCTTATGTGGGCACAAATAAAGATGTAGAAGCAAGGATAAAATTAAAGTATCCAAGAATATACTATTAGCCTGTTTGGCAGTCACCTGAAATGTAATAATTTCATTTGAGTTTCCCAAGGCATTTATAGCCATGAGGTGATGA
>JAOXJP010000001.1:8622115-8657352 GCA_025762735.1 Platanus orientalis
GTCGCTTAAAGGGTACGCCCTAGTATTAGATCGATATAACGTATTTTCAAGATTCATGTTTAAGGTTTGAGTAGTTTGTTAAGGCCGGCTCTCAACCTGACGCCACCCTCCTCCTTTATCCGGGCTTGGGACCGGCAATTTCTGAAGATATAAACATTGGCGGAGTTAGTGGTCATTGTTCATTTACCTTTATTATATTTCTATTGCTGAAGGAAGAACATTATTGTAAATGTTTTTTCACTGGGAATGAGTGGGACTCAGGGTAACTACACTTCCAAATGACTTGACAAACCTGTCGTCTTACGGAGTATGAAAACACAAAAGAATGAACTTACGGCTAGGGGCACAATTTTAATTCAATCCAACCATGGAACCATGAAGGGGCAATCCTGGAACTGATCTTTTAAATTAAAGCTGGACATCACCCATACACATATGACCATATGATCGATGTCATTAGCTGTACTTGTGATGACATCATCCAAGCCAAGGCATACATATTTAGAAAGTCATCATCATCGAAATTCCTGGCAAGTTTTTGAACAGATTGGGGATGAAATAGATTGGAATGAAAGCATTAATATTTTTTTCCCTTCAATAAGCAGATCTGGAGAATTTTGTTCTTTTTTTTCACTAGTAATCACTGACATATGAATAGTTTATTGTAATTGGTTGTTTTAGTCAAATTCATTGAGATCTAAGTACATAGTATAAATTTTTCTTGACCTTTTTTATGGTGATTAATGACATGTTAGTTCCTTAAGCTTGTTTTGTTGGAGCACAGAAAGAGGTGTGGCTGACAACTTAGCTGTATGCTACAGAAGTTCCTTGGCCTTTTCTTTTCTAAGAAAAAAAAAGTTCCTAGACTTCCTCTCTCTTTTAAATAAGGCAGGCCAAAAGTGTGAAAATTTTAACCATTTACCATTTACTTCACAACAAACACTCTCTTTCAAATGCATTGTCTCCCATTTTAGCATTTCATTTTTTTTTGTTTGAAGTTTTTGTCATTTCTATTCTAGCCATCTTCTTCCTTCTTTTTGCCTGTGTAACACCTCCTTCACAACTCAAGCTGCTGCCCTATCTCTTTGCTGAAGTTTCCTATGACTTTGCCACCATTTGTTTAAGCACATCATAAGTGGCTAAACAAATAATTGCCAGGGTGGCAGGGTTAATTGAAACCGAAATCATTGGTATGCATGCCAAGGGTTCCTAGGATAGATGTGTCAGTCGATATATTGTTGGGGGTTTCCATCAGGTCTTCCACCCTTGACATGGTTGATGACTTCGTCACAGCCAATTGGGTTTCCATGAGAGCAAGGAAATAGGGTTTTTCAGGCCATACAAGGTTGCCAGTGAAGTCCTCCACCTGTGAATTCTCTGATCATAGACATCTCTCACTACTGCCATTGGTCCCTGGTATCAGGGAAAGTGAATTGTTGAGACAGGGACATTCAGTTCCAAGGTCCAATTTTTCATCTGGACAGCCGCCTTTGGAAAGATCTCTACAGTAGACATTCTTATTTGAAAAAGGGATGTGCATGCCAAACATTTGCTTGTTGTGCTATAGTGCTGGAGAGTCAGTCTCTCATATCCCCATTCACTGCACTTTCTCAATGGAGGTGTGGAATGCGTTGCTTGAGGACTTTGGCTTAAGCTGGGTAATGTCGAAGGATGTTTCGAGCATGTTGATCAGCTGGCAAACCTTTGTGTTAAATGCCAAGGGTAGGAAAATCTGGCATATGGCTCCCGCAGTGGTATGGTGGGTCTCTATGGCATGAAAGGAATAATCAAGTTTTTGAGAATGTAGCTGAACCCTCTTTACAAGTTTATAAAAGGGCTAAAAGTCTTCTCCTTTCCTGGATTTGGAGGTGTAAAGAGTAGGGTATGGCTTCAAGGGATGGGCTATTTAGGGATTGGCATGCTTCTATTGGTTTGGCCTTGTGCCTTTTTGATGCAAATATGGAAGATCAAGTGGTGGTGGGGCCCACACGAGGACGGCCATGGGGGATCATTTTTGCCACATCATTTAGAGTTTTAGATTATTATGGGAGTTTTTATTTTGTTGTTTTTGCTTAATCTTTTGTTATTTTTCTGCTTAGGACATGGGGGTATTACAATTAATGTTAGGGGTATTTTAGTTTTTAGGCGTTTATTTAAGTTTTAGAAGCCTTGATCGTTGGTTTTTGTTTTAGCAAGGGGGAGAACAACTTCTCTTGAATTTTAGAAGGTCTCAAGGATATATATGTAGGAAGACCTCTTGTAATGAAGATTAAAGATGGAATAAAATTTAGAAAGCTTTGAAGCTCTCTTGTGAGAACCTGTGACTCATTCTTCGTCTCTTCCTTGGGTGCAACTCCTAGAGCTGGCCTTAAGGTGAGACTCCTCAAGAAACCAGGTACGTTTGATTCTTTTTTTTTCTTCTTCTACTTCTTTGCTTCTCCCCTTGCTGCCCAACCTAAATTTCCCTCTATACACCACCAGCTCTGTTTGTGGACATCTACCCAAAACCCCATACTCATAACCTAGGTATTCTTCTACATCCATGCTGTTTTGCCTATGTCAAACCCAAACCTACATATTACTTTACCTATGGCAGAACCAAACCAGAATACCCCTAGATTCATCTTGAATCAGAATTTTGAAACCCCAATTTTCTGAAATTCTAAACTCCACTTGCTGTACCATCTACTGGGTACTAACGTCAAGTTTGAGAACTCAAGTTGCTAGTTAATATGGCACTACTTTGCTGCAAATCCTTTAAACCCAAACCTTTTATACAACCGGGGAACCTCATAACCCAGGGAATCCATCTTTCATTAATATAGCCCAACACTAATGACTTCTTTTTACTTTTAAGAACCCCAACACAGTGCTATTTGATCTCAGCCCCATATATATATACATATTCAGTTCTGGAAGGTTAATTCCCAGACCCATGGATTCCTTTATTTGAACCTGTTGGGCCCCTATTTAAACCTGTTTAACCCTTTTAAACCTCTGCTGTTCCTATTGTAATTCAGTCATTAAGTCCTTAAATCCGTCGCCTGTTTTGCAGCTTATTAATACCCCACTTCCTTGGCTGATTTCAGTTTTATTAATCCTGTTAGGCCATAATTTGTACATTATTTTATAACAGTGTTTGTCCTTTTTGTCCAATCCTTGGAGCCACATTAATTGGACCCTGAATTCTGAAACCAGAACCAGTCTATAATTTGCATTGTTAAACCCTGTTACTGAATGGGAGTTTCAGTCCCCTTTGCTTGAAGTTTTCTCAGTGCAAATCGTTCTGGAGTTTAGGTTCTTCCTACAGCCTTTTAAGTCTTCCTAAAACCTTAACCTTGCTGTCCTATTTAAATCTATGACATACCTCAATCAGGTCAACCCTTGTTAACCTCAGCTTAACCCTATTAAAACCCTTCTGTCACAGCCTATGTAAACCCACATTCCAGTCTTGTTTAACCCCTTATAAACCACTGTTATAACCTGACTTTGATACCCTTTTGGTGCTGCGGCAGATCCTATAAAAGCCTATTATTATATTCCTTTTTTGGAAGAAGGTAATGTAAATATTATACCAAAAGAAAAAGAGAGATACAGCATGAGAGATACTCATGAAACAAGAAGGAAAAAAGAAAACAAACTGACAAAGAGCACCAAACCAAGACATAAGAGAATCCCAATCAAATATCCAGGATCTAAGAGGAGGAGCTTCCCTAGATTGCATCAGAAATAACCAGGCATGGAGATTTGAAAGAATGCCGTCTAGTATTTTGCGAGACTGCTTTGACGCTTCTTAAAAAATTCTGTTACTGCGCTCTTCCCATATAGCTCCACAGATAGCAACTGGAATCATCAACCAAACCTCCCTTGAGCTAGTCCTGCTGCTGCCCAAGGCTTGGTACGGCCAGCAAAGAAGGAGCTCTCTCATCAACCTAGGAAAGGTCCAATAAATCCCCATGCTCCTAATAAAATAATCCCATAATGTCCTGGCTCCTAGACAATGCAAAAATAAGTGATCCACCGATTCCGCTCCTTCTTTGCACATACAACACCAATTAGGCAATATTAATCCTCGCCTAATTAGGTTGTCAATTGTTGGAATTTTGTCCCACCACAACGCCCACATCAAGAAAGCAGATTTGGTCAGGAAACACATTTACTAGGGAATGGGGTCCCAATTGAAGGGTTAAGTGCCTCATACATGGCTCTGACAGAAAAAACTTTATCCTCATCTATCCCCTAAATCATTTCATCTGTTATGTCCTTTGCCCCAAGACTATATCCTTCCAACAACTCCATCAAACGGCCCATCTCCTCAATCTCTCAATCATTAAGTCATTTTCTTAGCTGAATATTCCAAGAGCACAATACCCTTGATCTCACCATGTGCTTATTAACTGTCCCCCATTTGTTTCCCGCAAGATTGTAACAGGAGGGAAAGAGATTGGCTAATGTTGCCCTATCATACCAGGGATCATGCCAAAAATGGACCCTCTCACTGTTGTTAATTTATATCAAATACAAGGCAGGAATCCATGTAGTCTTTTGAAAATATTTTTCCACATCCTGCACTCCATACTCCCTTTCGGATTACTACTAGTCCACCCATGCAAGTCCTCTCTATATGTGGCCACCACAAACCTTCTCCATATAGCATTCTTTTCCACACTAAATCTCCATAGCCATTTGTTAAGAAGAGCTCTGTTAGTGCCTACCACAGACCGAATTCCCAATCCTCCACTTGACTTTGGCTTGCAAATGTTTTTCTAGCTAACCCAATGAATCTTCCTCTTTTCCCTGGAAGAGCCCCACAAGAAATCCTTCATGATTTTCTCGATCTGATTTGACACCGTTTTAGGAGCCTGAAATAGAGACAAGACATAGATTGGTAGGTTAGCAAGGACCGATTTTATCAAGACCAGTTTTCCTCCTTTTGAAAGGTACTGCCATTTCCACCCCAAAAGCTTCCTACTCAATCTCTTAATAACATGATTCCAAATAACTGAGGATGAAGGCTTCGCTCCCAAAGGGAGACCTAGGTAAGTAATCGGCAATGATTTCACCTCACATTCAAACACTGCTGCCAAGCTCTCCATATTATTAATGTTCCCTACTGGACTTAAAGGAGATTTGCTCCAATTTACCTTTAATCCTGTTGTAGTTTCCATAATTAATAATAAGCATCTCAGGTTTTGTAGATCTTTAATCTCCGATTTCACCATAAAAATAGAATCATCTGCAAACTAAATGAACAGAATCAACATACCTTCCCTTAAAGGGTAACCTCTCACAAGCCCCACTGATTCTGCTTCTACTGTCATTCGGCTCAAAAGATCAACTACCATAAGGTTTTGGGGGAGTTGGTTAATTCACTATTAACATGGCATCAAAGCCAAGCTAGGTCACGAGGTTGAATCTTGTGGAAGTAAAAGTATTCTCTAGGATGTAGTAATGCATATGTGCATGTGTTGTAGACTCGCACCTAGTTCCTTGAGTGTTCCCAAGATAGAACAATGTTCCTCCTGGGGGTGTTGAAGTATATTAGTTTATGTATCTTCTAACACCTTAAGGTTTTGGGAGAGTTGATTAATTCACTATTAACATAAATGCAAACATGCATCAAGTTACACAATTTGTGACCAAACCCATTTTGCTTCATGACACCAACAAGGAATTTCCAGTTGACAAGGTTATAGGTTTTCTCCATATCAATCTAACAAACAATTCCTTCTTTCCCTTTTCTAGCCTATGGTCCAGGCACTCATTTTCTATGAGTGAGCAATTCAAGATCTGGTGACCTTTCACAAAGGTGTTTTGATACTTCAAAATTATGTTGTTCATGACTTCAGCTAATCATCTTGCCAAAGTCTTGGCCAGTAGCTTGTAGAAGCTGCTCAACAAGCTGATGGGCCTAAAATCTGTGAGCTCCTCAGCCCCTATCTTCTTGGAAATGGCCACTATGAAGGAAGCGTTGAGGCTTCTACACAAAGCTACTTTTTGATGGAATTCCTCCATGGCTTGCATAACATCCTTGCACATAACATTCCAAAAAACTGTAAAAAAATTTCATTGGAAACCTGTCCGGGCCTGGAGCCTTATCCTCCTTCAATTCAATTAGGGCTTTCTTAACTTCTTACTATGAGAAGGGTCTCTCCAACCAATTCCTCCTCTCTACATCCAACTTGCTTAATTCTGACCCCAACAGACATGGCCTCTTCACAAAAGGGTTCTTGAAAAGGTTCCTATAGAAGTCTGCTATGTGCGTTGAAATATGATTCTTGTCATGAACCCCTAAACCCTCAATTTTCAATGCCAAAATTGCATTTTTCTTGCTGCACATATTAGCCACCTTATGGAAGAAACTTGTGTTATTGTCGCCTTCCCCAACCAGGAAATCCTATATTTCTACCTCTAGCTTATTTCTTCCATTTCCACCCACCTGAGATACTCTCTCATCTTTCCTCTTCCCTTTCAACTTTTTCTTCATCAAATATACTTTTCAACTGCTCCTGCCTGTCGATAGCTACAATCTTCAAAAGATTTTTGCATTTCCTCTCCTGAACTCAGCCAAACTTCTCTTTATTCCATCTTTAGATTGCTTTTTAAGGGCTTTTAATTTCTAGCCTAAAACATAACTAGTAGACCCTGCAAACTGGAACGAATCCCACCATTGACAAACTTTCTCCTTAAAACCATTGACTTTTAGCCACATCAGCTCAAAACGAAATGGAGACAGGCCAGCGTTTCTTTCTTCATGACTCAACAACAGGGGAATATGATCCGAATCGAGGTTCAGCAGAGCTATTTGTTGAACTGAACCTGTCGGTATTGGTCTTCCTAGTCCGATGAGATAAGGAACCTGTCGATTCTACTCAAGGCTTGCTTCTCCTGCTTGTTGGACCAAGTGTACTTTGCACCCACCAATTATAGATCAATAGGAACCTACAAGGAAATAAAGTTAGAAAAACTATTCATCTGAGAGGTTAGGATATGCTTACCTTTTTTTCAGAGGGAAAATGGACAATGTTGAAACCACCTCCCAAGCACCATGACAAGGGCCATTGCAAGTGCACTCCGCAACTCCTTCCATAGCTGGGATCTTTGAGTCGAGTCATTTGACCCATAAATACCTGAGAAAACCCATTCAAAAGACTCCTCAATCATGGTGCATTTTATGGAAACAAAAATTTTCCAACTTTGCTCTTAGTAATCTTGAAGTCATCCTTATTCCACGCCAAGGATCCCTCAAAATCTTTTCACTGCATCTTTATATACAAACCCCCAATTACTCCTCCCCTAAAGATCTGCGGCCCTCCTCCCAAATTGTGAAGTTTGGTCTCTTGAATAGCCAACATATCGACCTTCCATCTCCCGCAAATATCCTTAATGCACGCTTTCCTCCCTAGCCCTTCCAGTCCTAAACATTCCAAGAAATAATTCTTAGCTTCATCGATAATAGTTTGATCAATGTTCCCCCTTTTCCTTTGTCCCTTGCTTTGGTTATGATGTGTCCCCCCCTTTCAAACCCCCTGGAGCCTTCGTAATTGATCAATGACGACAATCTTTCTAACTCCCCTTCTCTGTTGCTCTCAGACCTTTCCCTTGGCAAAAGCTGATCTCTTCTTGAATTTTGATTCCTTCTTCACTCTATCTCTTTGAACAGGTCTTTAATCTTGTATGCAATGCCTGCAAAAGAGACACCCAGTCTTCTGCTCAGTTCCATTACCCTTTTGACCACGCAATCTGACGGACTAGATGAGAGGGGCATGAGAATAGGATCCTGATCTAGTGCCACCGGAGGATCTTCTACAATTTCTAAATCTGCACAATCCCCATAGGCTGAATGGATGAGGTCCTCTCCCATCTCAGAGACTTTGAACAAACCCTTCCCATCCATAACAGTTGAATGGTCTCCCCATTTCACCAGACTATCCTCTAGCTCCGATCTGTGGCACCAATTGAGGTGGAACGTCCCCATTTGCTCATGAGCTCTTCGCCCTGCCCCATCTGGTTCAGCCATACTAAGGCTCCCTCTTTATACTCCCTATTAGGATTCTGATGGCTCTGATCTACGCTAGAGGAACCACCATCAATCATCCATGCCCTTAGCTGGATGAGAGAGATGACTCTACATGACGAAATCATCCCCTTCACAATCAGAGTCTTGCTCTTCCTCCGATTCCACTGTGGCCTTCTTCCCTTTGCTTCTATCACATAAGATCTCTTTGCTTGATACTTCTAGAAAAACCTTCTCAAATAATGATACCCCCTCCATTCCGACGAACTCTCTCAGTCTCCGACTGGGGTCCAAGGACCAATAAAAGCCCATTTTCTTTGGTTCTAGGAGGAAGAAAGCGTATAGGTTTGGGGCTATCTGCTTGCCTTGAATTGTTCTTAGAAAAAGGAGGGTATGGTGCACAATAGCCTTGTCTCGAAGCTCCCCCTGCACTAAGCGCACTTGAGGGGCCCTGACCACTCCAGGTTTATTCCAAATGACCACCTCTAATCCACCCCGAGTAGGGCTTTGAGTCGTGAACCTCACCTTTAAAGGAAGCCCAGGACCTAGCCAACCAACACGACTTTCTTGACTGAATCACAAACTGCTTGTCCAGAATCAGCTGGTTGAACTGATCAGGCTTTCTGAATCGAAGCACGTCCCTGATGTCCACTTCCCTTCTTTAGTTTGATTGTGGATGAACATGTGATTCCTTTTTTGATTTTCACCTTTTTCCAGCCCACAATTTCCTCCTTAACTCCCTCTTTCACTGACGCATGACCATATGACAAATTTGTATTCAAATTTGAATTCAAAATCGTCTTCTGAGCCATGTGGCCACGAGAGTCCATGCTGGGCTGAGTTGTGACGGAACTAGCTTCATCATCGGTCTGGTGGGTCAATCTTTCACCGGTTACCTTAGAGAGACATCTTCTGTTGACTTCTGACTTCTGGATTTTGTCTTGCGAGACAAAATCCTTACAAGGACCATAGTTCTTTTTGGCTCCACGATCCCCTCCCCTTTCCTTGAAGATTTAGCGGAGTTGTTTGCAAAACTACCTAACCGACAATGCACTCTTTCATTAGCTATTGTTTCGCCCATGGCTAGCTCTGGAAGTTCCTCGCCTCAAACAGCTAAACGAAAGGAACGGATCCCATCTGAAATTAATACATCCTTCAGGATGTTACTGGATCTTTGAACCAGCAATCTGGCCCATTCCAGAGAGTTATCCTCCACTGGGTCTGCTTTTATGAAACCCCCACATTCCTCAGGACCTCAACTACAGCCTTTAATGTAGGTATGCTTCACAGATGAGCAGGGATGCCAAAAACGCTCACCCATCTTCCTGACTCGTCCAAACCTTTGCACCCCGCTCTAGGATTCCACACATCCAATAAAAACCTGCATCCTCCCCATTCTTTCTTCCCCTCATGAAGAATCCTCTCTGCTTCTGCTGTGGGAAAGACGAAAAGATGGAGATTATTGAGGACTCTTTTAGCCCTGAGCTTGCCCGTCACCTTCCAAATTATTTTCCTCGTTAAGCTAAATGTCTGAGCGGTTGAGACCTGACCAATAATCCTTGCTACTAGACGAGAACACATTTGACAAATTCTTCCTTCCACCTCTTATTTGTCGATGACAGTTAACCTTCTTCCCTCCTGAGCCTGGAATGTGGTCGCCTTCCATTGTGGCCACTCGCAGTTTGCAAGGGCTTCTGCATAAGATTTTCTACCACCTTGGGCCTGCTTGAAACAATGCGTATTCTGAAAGTGAGCCTGAGACCAGCCCCTACTGTTTTTCAGTTTTCAAGGATGACAAAACACTCCTGAGACCCCCCATGGTGGCCCCTTGATGGATCCATGGTATTGAAGTTATCATCCAGTTATGATAAGATTCCTAAAGCGATTAAAATCAAATCTAATATTTAAAAGACCTTCTAACTATGAAAGGAAGATATGGATCCATGTGGGAGCCATTCCACTGCTAGAAACTATTGAATGCCATTGGAACTGAAATCTGGATACTTCTTCGGTTGCATCAAGAAAAAAATTGGAAAGCTGCAAAGGGAGATATAGTCCACAATACAACAGACTTAACGAGCCCGTAATTTGGTAAGGTATCAGCTAAAGCATTGGTGACCTTGGCATCCTTTGGAAGAAGATGTTCAAAGCACAAGCCTCTGCTAAAGGGAGTTGAAATCCCATCTCAAGCATTCTCAGCCTGGGTAGCAACCAATTTTTACTATTAGTTCCTAGGTCTTGGTGAAAAAAAAAATTGATCTGGCACACTAAGTGCTACACAAAAATTACTCTTGGACAATTCAAAATCAACATGCTGGACTGTTAATTGCACTATCCACTTCAAGATCTAAGACTGAGGCAATGGATGGTAATGTATAACAAAGCAGATAGAGATATATGCATTTACACAATTGATATAGCTGCAGCTTTGCAAATAGAAAAACGAAGCAGATAGAAATATATGAATGTACACAATTGATATAGCTGCAACATTGCAAATAGAAATTCTGTACCCAGAATTTCACGAACTCCAGTTTTTGGTGATCAACTCCCATTGACTAGCACCTCAAACAATGGGATTGAATCCATCCCATCACATAGTTTAAATTTCACTAATCAATCCTCTGTTAAGAACACGGGGGTTTTATGCATATACTAACAAACTTAGCTCATAAGTAACTAGATTAGTACTAGAACTCTGATTAGAATAGAAAATTGAAAGATCTCCACCTAACCCTATTCTAATTTTTATACCCCCCCCAAAAAAAAAAAAAAAAAAACTGTATTCAAATCTATGTTGCATGGACTCTTGTAAATGGATGAAGTACCTTGTTGGACAAGAGCAGATTCCAGGTCTCAGATTCTGGTAGGATAAAGTACAAATTATCATACATTATGAGCTTTATACTTTTTTATTATATAGTTGGGGGAGGGGGAGAGGGGGGAGGATAACATTATTATATTTATTTATGCTTTTGACTATAGCTATGACAAAATCCATTTTACATTATGTCTTCTTTTGTTTGACCAGTATAATGCTAAGTCAAGCTTTTCCTCTGCATTGTTGGTTTGGAGCCTGGATGGAGGAGGTTTGTGTCAAGTTGGCAGCCAGTGGAAAATTATGCAAAGCCCTTTGCATGAATCCTGATTCAATGATGGCCAAATGGGATTCATTAACCTAATTAGCTGGGATAAGCCATTTATGATGATGTATTACTTTAAACTGCTGAACCCATGATCCTACATTTAACTTCGGTGGTCACCAGAATTTTTAAGGCTCCTAAACGGGAGAGTTCTACATAGGTTCCAGTACAAATAGAACTACAACAGAAATAATGTAACTAATAACTAATCCTAATAAAGGGCTGAAGGCATCAACCTCTCATTATTCCTTCTTTTGTATAATCACTTCATTTGATAGCAGGGTTCTGCAGAGTGATGGCACCTGTCTAGGCTCTTGCAGCTGCATCAAGAACCACCACATTCATAAGAACTCACCCTCAAGTTTGAATGCTCTCAAAACCAGCAGCCCATATCCCATCATTGGGATTCTTTTTTCGATGTATTGCAGGAAATAATTGCTGACCTCTCCACTGAAAGATAGGATCAGTAAAAAAAAATTCTTTGTGGCTTCAAAGGCAGTTTTGGTGCCATCCTCTTGGTAGGATTGGCCATTACAGAATTTACTGAAGCAGAAGCAAAAGTAGCTTGATTTATGTTTTTTTCAGGTTGTGGCTACTTGGGAAATTACAGGCCATCAACCTTTACTACCACAATGCATTTATCCTGATGTTATTTATCTCTATTGAATATAACTGCACAATCCCTGCCCCCCAGTCTGATCTGGTTCTCACACGTCTATTTCCAGCTTGAGTCTTACACATTCGGAACTATAGATTGAGTCTGGAATCTTTCAAAAGGTCCCCTCTACCATGGTTTCAACAGACTTTTAGGTTTTGCCACCAGCTTCCATGCTGCTGCTTATGATACCGGGGCTGGCACAAGACCAGTCAGATAGGATAATCTGCATATACATAGTATTGATATAGCACCTACCATTGCAAATCCTGCATGCCGTTTTACTAAAATGACCAAGGACTTAAAGCTCCTCTGTGATCAACACCTATCATCTAGCACTCTAAATGCAAGTTGTAGCCCCAAACTTTTCCCTAATCGAATTTGTCTTTTACCCTTCCTCCTGCGGCATGCCCACCTCCTTTGATGAGGAAATTGAAACGGTGTAGGACAGTGGTGCTAAAAAATTCACATCCATTCATTTGTTGCTGCATCAAAAAATGTGGACTACTGTTTGGAACAAGATTATTTGCACTAAACCATCTCCAGGTGAGATGGTTGTGGTATGACGGGGCTTCAAGCCCCCTGGGTAGCATTCTGCAATGGATTGCACTGATGCCTGCCCCTCCCCCGCCAGTGGTGCTTGTAGTGGGACTCAAACAGCCTTACCAAAAAAAGATTTATCCGCAATAGCGCATCAACTGCAGTGAACTTGTCGCGCTTACCTCTCCATCACACATTCGTATAATTTTTTCGTTAAGGAGCGTGAATATCTTCATGATTACAAAAATTCATTACAAGAATGGTGGATATTCTTTGAGGAAGATGTGTACCATTTCATTACACATTCTTGGAGTATCCTCAATAATTTCAATAACATGAATTAGATCAAGAATATAATGGGTTAAATTGAGGTTTGGAGCTCATTTATTTATTTTTTATTATTGATGTTATTCGCCAAAAAGAAATGGAGTACTCAATACTGCCAAAGCCACAGCCGTGCCAGTTAGGTTTTAGGGACTAATTTAATAAGATATTAGTTGTCACCTTACGTGCTCGAAAACTTGTAACTAAGTCAGCCAAATTTTTTTTGTTTTTTCAAAAATAGCACAACGTCCTGACTCCATGAACCAAGAGTGCATTTAACCCCAGCCATTTCTCTACACTTTTTGGACCACTTACCCACTTTTCCTTTTCTTTTTTTCTTTTTAATTTTTGGTACTTCCCAGTTCCCACTTTTCTTTTTCTGGTTGTGTTATTTGGCAACCATGTGGAGTTCTAGCACTACTTTCTCGTAAAGTCGTAAGTTGATAACCCACGGTGCTTCTTGACTAGCACCCTGCTTCTGAATGCAATCAGTCGTCCACCTTCCCAGAGCACCCTGCCAACGCCAATCCCACAAATGTCACATTCGATCACGAAGGGCTTATAGAAGTCCCGGTAATACTTATATGTAGGCGGTCATCGTGATTATCTTCAAAGCTGTAAATGATCATTGGCTTCAACTGTTAAATCGAAATCCTCTATTTTTAGGAACTCAGTTAATGGGACACTAATAGCACCAAAGTTCTTAATAAACTTTTTGTTGTATCCTGTGTTAGTTTTCTGGTTACGAGAAACTCAACAATGATGGAATAATTAAAATTTGATTTGCAAGTTGGTAACAAATGAGGATCGATCACCCACCATAGTTAAGTTGCACAATCAGGTTCAATCACAGAAAACATTGTCAATCATGCACTTTGTTCAATCATGCAGTCAATCTTCAGACTTTAATTTTCTGAGTTTTATTATTATTATGTTTTTCAATTTTAGAGTTTAAGTTAACCAATTCATCCGAGCAAAGAAGGTGTCATTATCGTGTTTTTTGAACATAGTCAAGGCCTCTCAGTAACATGTAAGGAAGAGTGGTCAAGCTAACTCCAGAATACAATCTAGTTCGGATATAACCCTTGTCTTTCTACGGATTTTCACTATCTGGCAAAGATGAATGAAACATTGTTGTTGTTCGTAAAGCCCAAAAATCCAATAATTAATTTTACTGAAAATTTGGCAATATAACAATACTATAAAACGGTTTTCTCAAATTAAATCACTCAGAAATCAACGTGAGTTCCTACAAGGAGAAAAACGAATCTTATGAAAATATTACTCTTATTTAAATCAAGTGATCTCCCTTGATAAAGAGTACAATTGCAACAAGAGTCTTGAATCAAAACCTCAAAGTATTATTTGTCAAAAAAAAAGACAACCGAGATCATGATCTGCATGCACAGAGAAGTGAGAAAGACATAGATCAAGAATATGAAGATAACGAGACAGTCTTGCGAGAAAACTCTGTAATACACAGTAACTTCTTTCTTCTTCATCTTTCTTTTCTTAAGAAGACCATAATGCAGTCACCAAAGTTTGTACATCCAAAACTCCTCTAAAAAAAAAAAAAACTCTCTAATTTTTGTTTAGCATATATTTATAGAGGAGAATAAATTACAATTAAGAGGCAACCCTAATACATTAAGAGAGAAAGAGAGAGAGGGATTTGCGGATGCCCAATATAATGGGGAGAAACGGGAGTGTGGCAACCCTAGACCACTCCCACATGTCTCCTCTAAAGGAGGAAAGTGGGAGTGGTGCTAGGTTGCCACACCTCCCTTTCCAATTTTAAATATTCCAACAACTTGTCAGTCCCAAGAAGCCTTGAAGACCTTTAAGAGAAATTAGTTTGGACCATTTCACCATGATAATATTTTTTTTTTCAAGTTAACTAAAACCCCTTCAGAAAATTATATGGCCCAAGTATCAAACTTCCTTCCGATCAAGCGAAAGTGCATTTGGACAGCTTCATGAAATCTGATTATTACATAATGATTGAAAATCTATCTCAAAATGCCTCCAATGCTTGCTCAAAACTATAGTTATAGGTCAGAATTTGGCCCAACAATACGTAGGCAAATTTTCACAAAAAAATGGTCGAATTACCAAGTTCATTAAACTTTGAAATATTAATAGGGCATTTGATAATCCAAACGGCATTACCAAGAATTTGTTGTGCCTTTCGTGAGTGTGAAAAGATGTCTTATGGATGTATGATTCACTTGCACCCATACCATTTGCGATGGTATGTAGCTACCACTACATTATGTAATCTCCCCAGTGAAGCGTTGTGGCAATACAAATGGATATAACTAAGGCTTGTGTACCTTCATACCTTACAACTTGCCTTCTTTTCCTTGGAAAGTGAACTGCAATGGCAACTAGTTGAAGTTGAAGGAAACCGGTTCCAATTACAAAGCGATTGTGCTCCTAGTATTATGTTGTAGTCACCGCTGCACTGCCCACGGATTTTAACAAAATTGTGATTGCTTCCAAAATTGATCAAAATTGAAATTGGTTGGTGTATGAGCATGACTTGCACAAATCATTTGTGGTCTTTGTGAAACTCCCCTTAAGCATGAAGCAATATCTTACAATCCTTGGTCATTTCAAGCACTTGATCATGATCATTACCATTATCATCTTCTGTGTCATCTTTGTTAAGCTAATCTCCTTCCATAAGGAGGAATTGCTTAACCTTGCATTGATGGCCTTGACTAGTTTTGTTATTGCAATTAAAACACAATCCCTTTCTACCACATTCAACCATCTTTGTCAATGTGATCCATTTGATGGTGTTGTTGCTAGTTGTGGGAGATTATTTTATAGTTGTCAATTGCAGTATAGGAACAACTAAAAGTGGTGCTGTGGTAGGAAGGACTTTGCCCAAGTTAAAATGGATTAGACGTTGAGAAGTAGATAATTTATTTCAAGTTTGCAACAAAAAAAAAAATACTAACAAACTTGATCAAAGAATCCAATTCTAATATTTTCACCTCATTATGGATATCTTTTTAAAACTCATACACGCACACACACACACACACAAATTGATTAATCATAAATGATTAAAGTAATTAAACCATGAGATTAGTTAAGCAGTCAAATTTCTCTTGGTAACCCTACATTGATCCTCTATGTATTGTAACTTCACAAGTGCTTTATCAAGTTTGGCATATTTGGATGCTCCAAATCATAAGGATATGCTTGAACAAAAGCCTTCATAATAGATCTCTCAATTCACTGGTACCATTGCATTGTCTTCCTCCGAGGTGAAAAGCAATCAACTGGATCTTTTCAACATAAGGCATTTGATTGTAGGTGAAAAACAACTAAACCTAACATATCTAATTAAGAAGGTCTTTGTCATTAATTGGGGAAAATCAACCAAGGTATAACACATTTGGACTGACAACGCACTCATAATTGATTGTTTAATGGTTAACTCAACCATGAGATTAGTTAAGCATTCAAATTTCTCTTGGTAGCCCTACATTGATCCTCTCTCTATTGTAACTTCGCAAGTGCTTTATCAAGTTTGGCATATTTGGATGCTCCAAATCATGGGTATATGCTTGAACAAAAGCCTTCCTAATTTTATGATTAATAGATCTCTCAATCCACTGTAACGTGTCCAAATGAGCACATTACCAACAACTGCATGGGAGCTTTGACCATCTGCATGGGCACGTGTCGTAGGATGCATGATGCATGCAAGCGGTTGAATGGGTTGTTTTGAGTCCAAGTAGGATGTTAATGTGGAGTTCTATTTGTAGATGCACATGATCATGTGGAATAAAGTAGTTGAATGGTTAGGATATTAAGGGTAGAAGTTAGGATATGATTTGTTTCATTGAATAGGAGTCCTATTATTGTGACGAGTGGTTGAGTCAAAGCCATGTAAATCTCTTCCCATATTCTAGGAGGAGAAGTTATTTAATAAACAATGTATTATGAAGGAAGTATCCTTCAAGCCAAAAGCACTATCGTAAGAGGTTTGGGTCCCTTGAAGCACCCTCTATTCAATATTTTCTCTGGGCCCGTGACATTGGTATCAGAGCATGGAGCTCTTGCCACGGCTGAGAGTTCAAGGCTTGCAAAGATAGAAGAGTTGCTCAAGTCACAGGGGCAACAACTCCAAGAATAGGCCACGACCCTTCAAAAAGTTTTCCAGCGGATGAAGATAGTGGACACCCGGTTGGGTGAGTTCTCCCAGCACGTAGCCCAAGGTGAGAACTCCAGAGTAAGTCATTCTGGTAGACGAACTATGCCAAGGAGTGAAGATAGCCCCAACTCCTTCACCACACGTTCAGCTCGTCTGGACTTCCCGAGGTTCGAAGGCCATGACTCGTCTGGATGGTTATACCAGGCAGAGCAATTCTTCATACACCCACAAACTCCTAGCACGCAAAAGTTGTTGCTAGCCTCCTTTCACTTAAAGGGAAAGGCGTTATGGTGGTTCCATTGGGCTGAGCAGGTAGGAGCGATATCCCATTAGGATGATTTTTCACAAGCACTCCTTACTCATTTTAGGCCTAGCCTATATGAAGACCTAACAACACTCTTGGTCAAGCTACGTCAACTCACTACGATTGAGCAATACCAAACTCAATTTGAGGAGTTGGCAAATCGCACTGAAGGGATTAACAAGGCCTTTATGGTCAGCTGTTTCGTTCGAGGCCTCAAGGAGGAGATCCGTTTAAGTGTGCAGATGCTTAAGCCAACCACCATCTCAGATGTCATCGGATTGGCACGCATGCAAGAAGAGAAGATAGCTTCTAGAAGAAAGAAGAGTTGGGGTGAGCTGAACTGGTCACCCACCACGTCCAACCCAAGAGGGCCTATTCCCACCATTAAACGGTTGACACCAATTGAGATAAAAGAAAGGAGGGAAAAGGCCTATGCTACAACTGCGATGAAAAATTTGCATCAGGGCACAAGTGCAAGACGCAACATTTATACCTCATGGAAGGCTCTTGGCTAGACCCAAGTTGTTCGGATGAAGAAGAAGGCGACCTCGGAGAAGCCTAAGGACACGAGCCCGAATGTGATGCAGCGGCTCAAGTATCCTTGTATGCTATCTTGGGCGGGTCTACTCCACAAACCATGAAGGTAAAAGGAAGCATTAACGGGTTACCAGTGGTGATCCTTGTTGACTCTGGCAGCACACATAATTTCATCAACCCGTATATTGTAAAGAAGGCCAACTTGGCTACTCAAAGCGGAATGAAGCTGCACATGACAGTCGCTAACGGTGATAAAGTACCATGTCACAGGAGGTGCAACAAGGTAAAGTTGGGGACTTAGGGCCTGGATATCATCACCGATTTTTTCATCCTCAAGCTAGGTAGCTGTGAGGCCGTTTTATGGGCCCAATGGCTGATCGGTTTAGGTCCCATCACTTGGGATTTTGCTAAGCTCTCAATGAGCTTCCAATAAGGCGACACTATGTGCCGCCTCCAAGGAGAAGCCCGCACTGACCTGGCAGTAATACCCACTAAGCGGGTCAACTCAGCCATGTTACAACTCCACTGTTGCTACATGATAATGGTTGCAGACCTCGAGGGCCCAGCACAGCCTGTCATGGGTTCATAAGAAATCACCTAGATGTTGTCCAAATTCTAATACGTGTTTAGGGAGCCAACTGGGCTTCCTCTAGCTCGGGCCTATGACCACCAAATCCCACTACTACCCAATGATGAACCCGTCAATTCTAGGCCGTACCAATACCTACACCACCAGAAGGCAGCCCTTAAGAAAATAGTGGTTGAAATGCTCTCAACTGGACTAATACAGCTCAGTCAAAGCCCATTTGCTTCTCCAGCATTATTGGTGTGGAAAAGCGATGGTTCATAGAGGTTTTATGTGGACTATCAGGCCCTAAACCGCCTCACCATCAAAGACAAGTTCCCCATACCCATCATCGAGGAACTTTTGGACGAGTTACATGAAGAACAGGTGTTTTCCAAGCTAGACCTCAGGTCCGGGTACCATCAGATCTGGATTAAGCCCAAAGATGTGTCAAAGACAACATTTAGAACCCATGATGTTCATTATGAGTTCCTTGTCATGCCGTTTGAACTCTCCAATGCCCCATCTACATTCCAAGCTCTAATGAATGAGATATTCAGACCTTATTTACGGAGGTTCGTATTGGTTTTCTTTGATGACATTTTGGTCTATAGTAGCTCGTTGCGTGACCATGTAAACTACCTCCACATCACCCTTGAGGTACTACGCACTCACCAGCTGTTTGCAAAACTAAGTAAGTGTGTATTTTCTTCTAAGTCAATCACCTACCTGGGGCATGTGGTGTCAGCCCAAGGGGTTGCTGTAGTCCCAAAAAAGATAAGGGGCATGATGGAGTGGCCCCAGCCCAAGACGCTAGAAGGATGCTAGAGGGTCTGCGAGGCGTCTTGGGCCTTACAGGCTATTATCGCTAGTTTATCAAAGATTACGGGCGGATAGCCCAGCCCTTGACCAACATGCTCAAGAGAGATCTTTCAGATGAACTCCAGAGTCTATAGATGCATTCAACCAGTTAGAGACAACTGTTACTTAACCACCAGTGTTTGCCATCCCTAATTTTGAGAAAGTATTCTATGTGGAATGTGACACGTCAGGCACAAGTATTGGGGTTGTGCTAACCCAAGACAAGCGGCCCATTGCTTTTTTCAGCAAGGCGTTAGGAGGAAAAATCATATACTTGTCAACCTATGAGGAGTTGTTGGCATTAGTCATGGTAGTGAGAAAGTGGCGGCACTATCTGTTGAGCCGGCATTTCATCATCAAAATGGATAAGCAAAGCCTTAAATTCCTACTAACCCAAAAGGTGGGAACACCCCCTGCCCAACAACAATGGGCCTCCAAGCTCTTTGGGTATGATTTTTAGGTGGAATATTGGAGTGGGACCAACAATGTAGTAGTTGATGCCCTCTCGAGGCAACAACAAGGCGAGATAGCCATCATCTCCACCCCCCAACTAGACTGGGTTCAGGTGGTTAAGCAGGAGCAAGCTGCCGATCCAACCGTCTAAAGGTTGTTGGACGACTTGAAAGATGGCCGGGCAGACCCAACCCGCTTTACTACAAAAGATGGCATACTCTTCTATAAGGGCCAGTTCTTCTTACCTCCCCACTCTTCCTTCAAAACTAAGGTGTTGGAGTATGTGCATAGCAGCCCCATGGGGGGTCATGAAGGGTTTCATAAAACTTATAAGTAGGCCAAAAATGACTTTTATTGGGCCCAAATGAAGCAAGTCATCCGATCCTATGTTAAGGAGTGTGACATATGCCAACGCCACAAGGGTAAGATGGTGCAGCCAATTGGGCTCCTCTAGCCACTAGACATCCCGCATCGAGTTTTGTCAGACATCTCCATGGACTTCGTTGAAGGCTTACGGTCATCGCATGGAAAAACCACCTTATTTGTAGTGGTGGACTGCTTGTCCAAGTATGCCCATTTCATGACACTCTCCCATCTGTACACGGCCTCCATGGTTGCTCACGAGTTTGTCACCACTGTGTTCAAGCTTCACAGGATGCCCTCCTCCATCGTCAGTGATAGAGATCCCATCTTTATTAGTGCTTTTTGATAGGCATTCTTTAAACTCTAGGGTACTAACCTACGGATGAGTTCCACCTTTCACCGACAAACTGATGGTCAGATAGAGATAGTAAATAAAGGCCTTAAACAATATCTACATTGTTTATGTAGCCATCGACCTCGTGAATGGGTCAAGTGGGTTCCCTTAGCTGAGTATTGGTACAATACAGGCTATCATTCCTCCACGGGAATGATCACTTTTGAAGCTGTGTACAGAACACCACTTCCACGACTCGCATCCTATGTATGCAGAACCACAAGGGTCGATACAGTAGACAAGGAACTTCGCAGTCATGAAGTGATTATAGGACTTCTCAAGGAGAACTTGTTAAAGGCCCAATAATGGATGAAGGCTTCAATGGATCAGCACCGAATAGAGAGTAAGTTTACAGTGCGGGATTGGGTCTTCTTGCGTCTCCAACCATATCGAAAACACACTATTAGCCTACGCACAAACATGAAGCTCACCCCTAGATTCTATGGACCTTTTAAAGTCCTGGAGCGGATTGGCATCGTGGCTTACCGGCTAGAGCTACCAAGCGAAGCCCACATACACCTAATCTTCTATGTCTCTTGTCTTAAGAAGAAAGTGGGAGATACCGTCACAATCCAAAACACAGTTGCCCGAGACAGACCAAGAGGGGGTGATTATGGCGGAATCGGAACGCATTCTTGACCGCCAAATGGTTAAACAAGGTAATCGAGTTGTGACCAAGGTGTTAGTACAATGGCATGGGCTTCCTCGTGAAGAGGCCACATGGGAGTTTCTACAAGCTTTACAACAATGTTTCTCTACATTCTAAGTCAAGGATGACTTGTCTCTCAAGACCCAGGGAATGTAACGTGTCTAGTTGAGCACGTTACCAGCAACTACATGGGAGCTTTGGCCATCTGCATGGACACGTGTCGCAGGATGCATGAGACATGCAAAGGGTTGAATGGGTTGTTTTTGAGTCAAAGTAGGATGTTAACATGGATTCTATGCGTAGCTGCACAGGATCACGTGGAATAAAATAGTTGAATGGTTAGGATATTAAGGGTAGAAGTTAGGATAAGATTTGTTTCATTGAATAGAAATCATGTTATTGTGGCAAGTGGTTGAGTCAAAGCCATGCAAATCTCTTCCTAGATTCTAGGAGGAGAAGTTATTTAATAAACAACGTATTATGAAGGAGGTATCCTTCAAGCCAAAAACACTCTCGTAGGAGGTTTGGGTCCCTTGAAGCACCCTCTATTCAATATTTTCTCTAGGCACATGACATCCACTGGTACCATTGTATTGTCTCTCCCTTTGAGGTGAAAAGCAATCAATTGGATCTTTTCAACATAAGGCATTTGATTGTAGGTGAAAAACAACTAGACCTAATAGACCTAATTAAGAGGGTTCAACTAGACCTGATAGACCTAATTAAAAGGGTCTTTGCCATTAATTGAGAAAATTCAACCGAGGCATATACATTTGGATTGACAACGCACTCATAATTGATTGTTTAATGGTGGAGTTCGCCCCATATCAGTGGGATCTTCTTGTTAGGGATTCCATTGATAAAATTTGGTGCCATTATGTTTTGTGTAAGTATGTCATGGACATCTAAGATTTAGAATTGGAGATGTTTCAATAATCGTCTACAATTCAACCATCATCTCCTTGAGAGCTAATAAACTTGCTTAAAGTTGATCAACCTTGTTATGTAAGCGTGTGTTGCCCATGGTGTATTGAAATGGCTCAAATACCAAATAACTTGAGTCACAATACAACACAATAGAAACAATTAAAACAAAAAACAAAAAACAAAATAAAATAAAGAAAGAGATGGTGTGAAGAGCCACTTCAATAGTGAGGACATAACTTTTATTGATTTTTTTACCTTATAAGACATATGTGATGAGGACATCTTGCCATGTGACAACCTCAGTGTGTAAAGCATAGGAGAAAGGTTTTTTTTTTTAAGTATACATGGATTATGATGATTTTGGAGAGCTATACTTTGATTCAAGGAAGATTTGAAATTCATTTGAGTACTTACTTATTTTGGAGGCTTGTGGGGCAGACTTTCCTTAGTTATGGGGCCACATGTGTGTCCAGTACTTTCTTAGGAGGACATGTGGTGTACTTTTATTTGATGCCTTTACTTTAGTTTTTTGGTTTTTATAGACTTTTATTTCAGTTTATAAATGATTTTTATTGTTTAGTAGATAAATGACATAAGTGTCATTTGTTTTTTGTGTATAGGATGTGATGGGAAAAGAGTCACAAAAGCCTAAAATTAGGCTTGGTCGACCAGCCCATGTGTCGGGATCGTTTTGACTCCTTCTTTATTTCTTTTAGTTTCTATTTTTTGTAATCCAAGGAGAGAAAACCCTACAAGTTGTGGGTTATAAAAGAGGTTTTTTCCTCCTTGGTCGACACATGCTTTATGAAATAAGAAATTTGAATTTTCTTTGGTTTTGCTTCCTCTGGCTACAAGCTTTCAAGCTTTTTATCAAAGCTTACCTAGGTTGGTGATGACCTTAGGTGTGGGTTGGTGATTTTCAATAGGTTACTCTATTATCATCTTCTTCTTCGCTCTATCATCATCTTCTTCTTCCCTTTGTTAATCTTTCAATTTTGCTCTTGTTTTACTGTTCCACAGTCACAACCTATCTCCATAAGTCTTAATCCACCTCTAGATCCATCTCTTCCACTCTATAAACCCTACATAGCTGCCGGCCTCCCACACTATCAATTTTCTTCTTGTTTTCATCACACAACACACTCCATATTAATCACACCAGTCGATTACCATAGTAAACCCTAGAAAATTCTTTGAAAGTTTCTAAACTCCCATACATAACCTTCACTATCTAGACTTTTTCGAACAACCTATGTTATAATGTTTTTTTTATTTGGAGTGTGTTTTGGCTCTATGAATCATTTCATACCTAACTTACCAAGTTTTATGAATTTGCTTTTAAATCCGAGTGTTGGTTTTTTGGAAGTAACTTTCTCTTAAGATTTGTGCTTAAGTCTCTTTGGCTTGTGGACATTCCAGTTTTCGAGTCTATCTTCTTGACTCTTTCCCGTACTCTATACGACTTTCAGAGATATACAAAGTCCTACTATATGACCAAACTACATGTACACACTTTGTTTTTGAATGGACATTGACAATACAAAATACCTAACATTTTTACCTCTCTTTAACATCACTACATCAGCCCGAAAACTTTCTTAATCATAACACATTAGCTAGTCATTATTGGTGTGACTTTATTCCCATATTATAACCTCTATATTTGGCCCCATACTTGGGGCCAACACTTTACATATTCCATTCCCATAACCTAGCACCCTTCCTTCGGTGGGTTTACATACGTTGAATACTTAGCTATTTCCTAACATGAAGATAGGTTAATAACTTAAGCATACAAGTACTCTTTTCTATGATTTTTTTTTTTTTTTTGATAGGTAAATATAGGTAAAGACGGGTTTTGAACACAGGTCTGTGGTATGACACCCACAAATTTTACCAACTTGGCAGGCTTGTTATGTGAGATTTCTCATTACTAAGTTCCCCTTTTAAAACTTAATTTGCACTTGATTTTAGTAGAAATCTAATTTATTATTTGACTTGCGAAAATATTTGACTAAGGATCTCTTTACACGTCATCTTTCCATTGCATGTTATATCAATATGCCTTTGTAATGTAAACCCCAAATCTTCTTAAGTACTCCTATCAAACTTTTCTAGAAAATTTAAAGGAAAGTGCTAGAAACCAATGGAGTGTTAGCATTGTATCGCCAAAGTGTTAGCTAAAAGATATTATGATATGTTGTTGCAATTACATACCATCACGAATGCCATGTGCGAAAGTAACATTCCCATGCCCTTACAAAAATTGTTGTCCAATAATGCGTAAGTCTTTGTGGAACCAAAGTATTTACCTCTAGAGTGTTGCCATTGTTCAAGCATACCATTGGTATTATGAAGAAATCCAACGAACAATTGGTCATATTAATATCTTTGCCTTCCAAATACCAAAAAATAGAAATGATCGTGATCTTCTCGATGCCATATTTATTCAACTAAGCATCAACCCTTTTTCTTCATTGATACTCTTGGTCTGCAAAGGCCAAAAATGATTTGGGTTCAAGTATTGAGGAAATACATTACTGCTGATTTAGTGGAATGAAGAAATAATCCAATCCCAAGTTGATGAAACTCAGGTAAATGGGGGTAAGGTTGTCTTCAAATGTTTAGTTTTTTTGGGTGGGGCTAGAACCCACTACTGTCACCGAGGGCAGGCATAAGCATTCCATTGTGAAATGCTGTATAGGGGACTTGAAGCCCTGACTTCTCCCTTGAAGAAGCCATATCACATTGGTCGGTTAGGATTTGGTACGATCACCCTTGTGCGACCTAGGTCAGTCTGGCATAGGGGTGGACACAACAGCACCAAAAAAGTAATTTACACTTTTTGGGGATGCTATTTGGCGCTGATGTGTTGGCCCCTAGAACCATACTGACATTGATAGACCTAATGTATTCGTACCTAACTTTTTGGGAGATTGGTGGGATAGGTCTTTTTTCAGTACTATTTTTTTTTTTTTTTCTTCTTTTTTTATTAGGTTTTTTTAGTTTATTTTTAATAATAAAAATAATATAAAAATTATTATTATTTCTAAAAAATTCATTAACTACGGCATATATTTGCTCAATACCAAAAGATTAAAAAGCAGTGACTTACCCAAAAAACAAAAAAAACCAAAGGTAGAAGATAAAAGAGCAATAAAAGTTGCAGTACAAGAATCTATGGGCTTATGGCTACCTCTAATCCTTTTCCACGATTCATCAACATCTACAATATGTTAAACTACATTAACATGCTGCAAGTGTGACATTTCGATAGATAAACAAAAACTTAAAACTCCCGCCCAAATTTTGATCAACGCATTTAATTGGTTGCACACGTGTTCCATTTACTTATAGCAGCAGCAGCAGCAGCAGCTTGCCCTGGATACTCTTCATTAACTAGAATTGGTTGGGGTTGCATGGATATCTCCGTCTCTGTTTGAAGCTGCGTTGGGGTTTCGACTCAATGTCTTCTAGAGACGATTTGATCGACTGCATCTATCAACGCTTTGATCGGAACTCTTCCAAGAGGAAATGGGTTTTCGATGCTCAATCGGTTCCTTGCAGTAGTTCGAGCCGCGGAGAGGTGGGAAGATCGAATTCAAGGCTGCAGTTTTTTGTGAGGATGATTTCCGGGGGGAATACGATCGTTATTCATGCGAATGCGGAGGATTCTGTTGAATCTGTTCATGAACAGATCCGGATGATGACCGGGATTCCGATCATCGAGCAGCGGCTGATTTACCGGGGGAGGCAGCTCCGGTGTGAGCAGTCGCTTGCCAAGTGCTCGATTCAGAACGATGCTGGACTTCCATTGGTTGGGCGGATGAGGAGCACATAGTATCCGCGGACTTGGCAGGTGATAGATGATTTGCTATCCTCTATATGTCGCCTCTGCAGAGGGGAATCAATCCGTTTGTCAAGAAATGTTGTATACCGCGTGAAGGAGTTCTTGAAGATGATTCCGAGGGATGATTTGGAAATGGCGTCTGGGCATATTCAGATCTTTAACTCTTCTGGTGCACAGGCTGCTTTAGTTATGCCGTTCCTTTCTCCTGTCAGTAGGAACAAGGAGTGTGCGGAAGAATCAATTCGGCTCTTTCTCACACCAAACACTGAGTTTCTATCAAAATCCATACAGACCCAGTGCGCTCCAATATTGTTGGAATTCTGTAAGGTGCTTATTGGAACTGCTCGGGATGATTTACTGTACATTTCGTGTAGAAATACATTAGGTTCGTTGTTGGAAACTATTGTGGTTGCACATGGGTCTAGATATTTTAATAACGCAAAGGCGTCTGTTGTCATCCGAGAGTTTTATCCATTTGTAAGTGAGTTGGCTAGTAGGCTGTCTATGGGTTTAGAGTCAAGTTTCAATTCTTCCCCGTGCATATCCGCGAGTGATGTCCGTGATTTTATTGCATTCTTACTGCCCTTGAGAAGAGCCATTGAGGACCAGGTGGTTGGGGAGGGTCCTGTTCCTATTCGTTTGCACGAGGATGGTGATAAACGTCCATGTTACGGTGGTGAGATTGAGTTATTGTATAATATTTTCATTGAGTTGCTGGGAAAAATTGATCAATGCTTAATAAATGTGGAGGGTTTCTTGGGTGCGGAAGGAGCAGGAGAAAGTGAAAATTATCAACATGTGTGGTCTCAATATCTTTCCATTTTGAAGGAATTGTATAGCATTTCCAAACTCTATTATGGTGCCAAAGAGAAACTTTATACCTTTATGAGGTCAAGGCGTTATTCATTGAATGCTCTTATTAGATATGCAAAGCGAAGTGATGATCATAGTTGGTTTCTTGAGTATAAGGACGTGACTGATTTTGAATCTAGAAGGCATCTGCTGATGATGATGTTTCCTGAAGTAAAAGATGAGTATGAGGAACTCCATGAGATGCTCATTGACAGGTCCCAATTATTGGCTGAGTCATTTGAGTATATAGCTCATGCGGAATCTGAAGCATTGCATGGTGGCCTTTTCATGGAATTCAAAAATGAAGAAGCTACAGGTCCCGGTGTCTTGAGAGAGTGGTTTTGTCTGGTATGCCAAGCAATATTCAATCCACAGAATGCCCTTTTTCTGGCATGTCCAAATGATCCCAGAAGGTTCTTTCCTAATCCGGGTAAGTTTTCTCATCTTCTTATATAATTTATAAACTGAATGCGATAAAGATCAAAATCTTTGTCTAGACATTGGCCTTTAGAAGAATTAATGTGTGATATGTTTTAAAAGAAAAGAAAGAACCAAGCTTTATTCAGCTGTTAACCTATCATTTAATGCATCCCCACTTTGTGCAAGAACCTCTGAAAACCGAATTTTTAAAAATCGAAGCTCTTTGGTGGATGGTGGCCTTAGAAGAATTAATATGTTTAATATGCATAAGAAAAAAATGAAGCTTTATATCATCACATTTGTATGTGCAAGGAAGGGGAATTGAATATTCACCTTTTCATTTGTTGTGCTATGGTAATGGAGGTTCAGCATCAGTTTCTGTCTTGTTGATCTGTTTTGGGTGTTCTCATCATATATTTTAGATTTTTTTAGTAATGAACTGTCTTTTGGATGGTTATGGTAGGGTTTTTGGGAACTGTGCTATCCATCTTTATTGGTATTTAGGAGGTAAAAAACAGTCGCGTATATTTGAGAAAAGATTTTCAAATCCGTTTGTCAAGTGGTGTTCTTTAAGACTGTCTTTAGTTGAGGCCATGAGTATCACAATTCCCTGAATCTTGTCTGGCTTGAAGCTAAAATGTCACATGGTCCTTTCGTAATCAAACTTATAGCTACTGTTCATAAAAAATAGGATTGTTAGTACAAAACATTAAATTAATATTTATACAAGAAAACCCGCTTCGATGTTATGCTAAGTTGCTCAAAGGCTATTTCCAAGGCCAGTGACCACTACAGCTACATGTTTGCTAACCAAGATAATGGACAAGAAGAATATTAAGTACGAAATGTTAATAAATAACAAATCGTATTGATCAAGGCATTAGACATGTATAAAACCTATTAAACTGCACCAATACAAATTCAACTGAAATTGTGAGTGCTTTTGTTTGAAAGGTAGCAATTCTCATATCAGAATAAATGAAACCATATTGTAGCAGTCTAAAAAAAAATCTACTTGAGTTTCCAAGAATCAATAATTAGAATATTGACTAAAAATACAAGATCAATAGAAACAAAAACAAACTGAGCTCAACAGAGGGCTACACAATATCTGCTTGTCTAGAGAAGAACTTAGAGTCCAAGAACAAAATGAAATCAAAAACTTCTTTCTATGGTTAAGAAGCTGAATAGTGGGGCCAATTGGGTTTTGTAATTGTCGTTGGTGGTGTTGGGAGATGAAATATGCAGAATGTTGAGGCCTTTTGGAGAGATAGCAGGATCCAGTTTCAGAGTGTTGGTAGCTGTAAAGAAGCAGGACAAGCAACAGAAGCCCAACGAACCACAAGAAGACTGGGGGAAGAAGCAAAGGAACAGTGAGTAGACCCACTAACTGCCATTGAGATTGGTGCTGAAGACCACCAAAGAGAGAGAGAGAGAAGGTGATAAAAAAATACCCAAGGGATTTCTTGTGGAAAGGAGGTTTGGTGATCAAAGATTAGCTGATGAAAGTATTGTATGAGTTCTACTATTTGGAGAAATTTTATGAGCATCTAAATAATATCTTTATTACTCTTATTCCCCAAAAGAAAGGGAACGGCGATTCCCTCCTAGCAGCATCCCTAAAGATTTTAGGCCTATAAGTCTCCTCAAAAGTGTGTATAAAATCATTTCTAAGGTGTTGATGTTAAGGTTGAAATTGGTTATGAATAACATTATTTCTCAATCTCAAGGGGCCTTTATTGAAGGTAGGCAGATTTTGGATGGTGTGCTTATTGCTAATGAATGCATTGAGGCTCGAAGAATTTTTTGAAGGAATGGTGTGATGTGTAAGCTTGATCTAGAAAAGGCTTATGATTTTGTGAATTAGAACTTTCTGGATTATATTTTGTTAAGAATGGGTTTTGGGGCAAAGTGGAGAAATTGGATTCACTATTGTATTAGGTTAGTCTCCTTCTTGGTTCTTGTGAACGGGTCCCCTGTGGGTTTCTTTAAAAATTCTAGAGGTTTGAGGTAAGGGGATCCCCTCTCCCCCTTATTTATCATGGTGACTGAGGTGCTTAGTAGAATGATTAAAAAGACGGAGATGGGATTCATTTCGGGCTTTTCTGTGGGCAATGAGAGTGTTTCGGTTTCCCATCTCTAGTTTGCGGATGATACCATGATTTTTTGTGAGACGAATGTTAGGAAAATTGGTTATTTGAGATGCACCTTTGGGTTTTAAGATTGGAACCTTTCCTTCTTCTTACCTTGGTTTGCCTTTGGGTACGAGCTTTAAATCCAAAGTTATTTGGAATTCGGTTATTGAGAGAATTTATGGTAGATTGGACATGTGGAAAGCCTCCCTTCTCTCGAATGGTGGTAGATTGACTTTCATTTTCATTCTTAATTATCTTCTCTCCCTCTTTACGATCTCTGTCTCTGCGGCTATGAAGATTTGAGTCTATTTTTAGAAACTTTTTATGGAATGACTTCATTGAGTGCCATCATTTCCATCTTGTAGAGTGGAAGTTGATTTGTAGGCCAGTTGTGTTTGGAGGTTTTGGGATTAGGTAGGTGAGGCATCACAACCGGACACTCCTTGCTAAATGGTTGTGACATTTTGGGCTGGAGCGTGACAGCCTTTGGAGGAGGGTTGTGGTGGTTAGATTCAAAGAGCATAATGTGTGGAGTTCTAATGTGGTTCGGGTTAGGCATAGGTGTGGGATTTGGAAGTCTATGTTAAGGATGTCGGCGGTGTTTTGGAAATTTATTAGGTTTAAGTTGGGGATAGGTATAAAGATTAAGTTTTGGGAGGATCTTTGGGTGGGGGAAACCCTCTCAAAGATTGGTTCACTATCCTCTTCTTGTTGGCCTTCAATATACAATCTTCTTTTGCTGAGTCTTTTGACTTTGAGGGCAATGTTTAGTGTCCTAAGTTTAGACACAATCTCTTTGATTGGGAAGTTGAGGAGATGGTCGGTCTCCTGAATGTCTTGGAGGAGCTTAAACCTGACAGCTCCAAGAGAGATTCTTGGGAGTGGGTCAATAATAGTAAAGGCACTTTTACTGCCAAATCTCTTTATTGGAAGCTTGTTAACCAGTCGACAAAGTGTTTCCCCCATAAAATCATTTGGACCCTCAGTATCCCCTCCAAAGTCTCCTTCTTATTTGGAACACTTGGATAAAATCCTTACCCTTGACCACCTGCAGAGTAGAAGTTGGAATTTGGCTAACATTTGTATGTTGTGCAAGGAAGAGGGGGAATTGGTTAGTCATATCTTTGTGCATTGCTCTATGGCTTATAAGATATGGGGTTTCTTTCTTTCCCATGTTAAAATTTCTTGGTCCTTCCCTCACCACTTTCAAGATGTTATTTTGAGTTGGAGGATTAAAGAGTTGGATGGTCTCCCTTCAGTTATTTGGCAGTTTCTCCCAAGTTCCATTTGTTGGGTTCTGTGGTTGGAAAGAAATGCTAGGATTTTTAAAGATAAGTCCAGATCTCTTGTCGAGATTTTGTTCGCTATCTTTAATTTAATTTAATTTTTTTGACTAGGTTTCCATTAGAGATGATTTTGAGGAGTCGGTTTGGTAGTCTCTATGATGGTGTGAGGAGTTGTAATTTCTGTTTTCATTGTTGGTTTTTGTTTTTGTTTGTTTGTCTTCCTTGTTCATCTTCTTGGTGAAGTTGGTTTGTTCTTGTCGCTCTTTTGTTCTTTCAATAAATTCTCATTTTACCTCAAAAAAAAAAAAAAAAAAAAATTTTTTAACAAGAACCCATTTTCTAAGATGGGTTATTGTTAAAAAAAGGCTTTGGAGCCACGTGGATTATGGACTGCCTCTTTTACCTTCCATTTCTCAGTCATGATTGATGGGACATCAAAATGTTTCTTGCACTCTTCTCGAGGGTTTCAGCAAGGAGATCCCCTTTCTCCGTTCCATTTTATCGGTCTACCTCTAATAAAGACTCCTTGAGAGTTGGACGCCACACTGTCCATAACCTAATGCATCCTTATGGAAAGAACTTCAAAAATAATCTTGTAAAGGCTACCAATAAGACTAATAGGCTTAAAGTCCAAAAAATCCTGAGATTCCTCCTTCAGAACTAGGATAATGAAAGTTGCATTCATACCTTTACTGATGACACCTCTCTCAAAGAATTCGGCAAACACTTTCATAAGGTCAGGCGTCATAATATCCCAACACATTCGGTAAAAAAACATAGAAAAACCTTGGAAAACACAACCTCCCTAACTTCTTTCGAAAACTGAGACTCCAACTAAGCACACACTCCTCTTTTAGGTGATTAGAGATTATCAGTGAGGGGTTTGTCCAAAAACTCCCTAGAATATAGCTTTGAGAAAAACGAATGGCTTCATCCTTAATGACATCCACATCAACCACTTCCACCCCTTGCACATTCATTTTAGTGATAAAACTACTTTTTTCCACATGCCACCTTGTGAAAGATTTTTGTATTGTTGTCCCCTTCCTTTAACCATTTATACTTTGTCTTTTGCTTCCAATGAATTTCATTGCTCGTAAAGATGACATCTATATCGTTCAATAAAACTTTCATTCTCAAAGCAGAGTCCCCATTAAGGCACCCATTGTCCTCCACAGATTATCAATTTGATGAATTTCCTTCCAAATCTTCTTCTTGTTCTCCTATATATTTCCAAATGTAGATATATTCCAGTCTAAGACTATACTCTTCACATATTGTAACTTTTTCATAAACTTAAAGCCCTCCCACCCCGACACTTCAGACTCGGCTCACCACGTCTGGATACAATCCAAGAAAGTAGGATGAAGCTCCACATATTTTCAAATATGTAGGGAGAAGCCCCAAAATCCTTTTTGGAACACAAAAGAAGAATTAGCCAATGGTCCGATGCAATTTTGGGGAGAGCCTCTTGGACGAAATGCTGGTACAAATCTTCCCAACAGTTTGATACTAAGAATCTGTCAAATCTGCTTAAAGTAGGGAATTTCTGGCCATTTGTCCAAGTGAAAGATGCATTGATCAAGGGTCTGTCTCGAAGACCTTGGTTGTGGATAAAAACATTAAAATCCCGTATACTTATAATCAAAACCCTTTAAGGGTTTTTTTCATGAATGGATCGGATTGTATTGAAGTCTCCACCCACCACCCAAGGACCCGACCTCGTCCTTCACTATAATCATTCCATTCCCATTCATAGTATTCTCAGCACTCAAACCATCTCCCTTGTTGACTGTAGTCCCAGCAACAACTTCAATATCAATACTACCCATCCCCATCTGGGAATCACAAACCTTATCTTCCACCCCTCTAGCAAAGGGGAACCAAAATGACATTCTATATTCTCATCCAAAGTCTTAGTAGACCCACAGGAGGGAACAACAAAAACAGGAAAAACATAAATAGACGCAGGAGAGACAGGATTAGTAGGGGATAATTTAGAATTGAAGTTAGAAACAGAAGAATTAGAAATACCTGAAAAAAGCGAACTCACAGGACCAACCTTGGAATCGTCTCCACTGGTAAAGGTGTACTCCCATACTAAACACAATGCATGTCAGTCTCAGACATAGGAAGGTGATCACAAGAAGTGTTTAAGAGCTATCCTATTTGAGGTGTCAGCAGACTAGAATCTGAAGAATCTTTGTAATCAACTAGGTGACCATACCACTCCATGACGTAAATCGCTCAAACTTAAGGGATTGGATAATGTTTGAGTCGAAGAGAAGGAAACAGACTCAGGTGAGGGAGACATAGTCACCTGAGATGTGAGCATAGGAGAGATAATAGAATTATTGAAAAAAATAGGAGAGATAATAGGTATAGAGAACTCCATCCCATGCGAAAGACGAGCAATAACACTATGAGACATAAAGCTATCTGACGACCTAATAGAAGCAAACCCCAAACCAAAAGATCGAGATCTGAGATTAGAGGAGGAGAAGCTAAGGCACAGATTTGCCTCCACTTGGCCACTAGACGAACAAAAGTTATGGTTTCCTTTAAACCCTTCACTTTCTCCCAATAAAACCTTGTCCACGCCCCTGCCTTGGCATCTGATTGAAATCGCCTCCCCCTTCTCCCTCTACTTAACGCTTAGAACATCCTCAATAACGAGCAAATGACGACTACTTAAAGTTGCAAAACTTGGGCAGTCCTCCATTAAAACACCCAACGGTTCAAACCGGTTGGTCCAACTAGGTTAATGCCTTTTAGAACCCAGGGCGGAAACACTTGATGACCCACCCGCAATGAAGTCCACTTGTTTCGGGCGCCAGACCCACTTCTTTCTCCGTATAATCTCATTACGTTGATCATTTGAAAGATGTCCATCGAATGCCCTAGAGGAGGCCCCACTTCAAAATTCGAATTTTGAAATCCTCCGAGATCCTTCTTCCCTCCCAAAACACTATCAACCCTAACACCTCCCCCCACCTTTAGATGAGACCCAAATTAGACAGATGGGATTTTAGGGGGGTGATCAAAGCATTGCTTGGGTGCCACAACATCATCCCTGATCTCTCACCCTTTTCATTCCGACCAAACAACCTTACCCTGCTGATGTCTGAAAGTGAGTACCGTCGCTTCCTCTTCTAGGACCAGGATCGAGGCTCCTTCACCCTCCATTTTTAGAATCTTGGGGATATCACTCACCCAACATTCCAGCACCAACTTTGATATAAGCTGCCAAAATAACCTCCCTCCGAAGAGTTCGGCCATTAACAGCTAAGAACGCCCCGCACCTGTCACCGATAGCTTGAAACAGGACCTTCCGCTACTTCAACAATGGAAGATTCCAAATCTGGATCCAACGACTACCTTTAACACCAACAATAGGGATGGAAGTGAGATAAGGAGACCACCGCTTTAACATGACCACTCCTTTGCTGATTCACAAAAGCCAAGTATGGAGGATATCCGATAAGTCTTCATCAGAGAAGGTGGCGAACAAAGCA
The DNA here is from genome assembly GCA_025762735.1 of Platanus orientalis. Lineage (NCBI taxonomy): Eukaryota > Viridiplantae > Streptophyta > Magnoliopsida > Proteales > Platanaceae > Platanus > Platanus orientalis. Next base: position 8,656,077 of record JAOXJP010000001.1, read on the forward strand.
CGGTTAATAGGATAGGAAGTGGGGACCATCGTAGACCCTTCCTTGCTGACGCCTTTGAAACGATGCGAAACTGCCACAACCACAAACCTCCAAGGAACTATCACTCCCCAAACATCACAGGCAACCGCATTATTCCATTCCTTTGATTTCGGGGGCCTCACCCAGTGAGGAGTAGTGGGATTGGTTACCGTGAAGTTAGCCGAAGCCTCCTTCCCTTGATTTAATGTCGCAGACACCCAACCATTCGACTTTTGCCATAAAACTTCAAAGAAACTTTTCCAACTGGCCAAGACCTCCCCTGCTGGAACAATAACAAATTTGTTGAGCTCTTTCAACTTCTACTAACAAATACGAAGAAATTTGCCCTAGTCATTGGACCCCTTAGACAGAAAAAGGGTTCCCCCCAAGGAACATTTATTGAAGGGAGACAAACTCTGGATTGGGTCCTCATAACGAATGAATGTATTGAAAATATAAGGTTATCTAGAAAAAGTGGGGTGATTTGTAAACTTGATTTGGAAAAGGTATATGATCATTAGATCATGTCAATTGTAGGTTTCTGGATTATATTCTGCTTAGGATGGGCTTTGGTGCTAAATGGAGAAGTTAAATTTATTTTTTTGTATCCACTCATCCTCTTTCTCAGTGTTGATAAATGGAAGTTCGGTGGGATTCTTTAATGGTTCAAGAGTTCTAAGACAAGGGGATTCCCTATCTCTGTTATTGTTTATAATGGTATTAGAAGTTTCAAGTAGAATGATTAAAAGGGTGGAGATGGACTTTATTTCGGGCTTTAAGGTGGGATCCAGGGGGTAATTGTGTCTCATCTTTAGTTTGCATATGATAGGAGGATATTTTGTGATGCTGATATAAGACAACTGGGGTACCTTAAATGTATCATTAGATGCTTTGAGGTGGTATCAGGTCTAAAGATCAATTGGCTAAGAGTGAAATTTTTTAGGTGGGAGAAGATTGTGATATTGGGTCTAAAGATCAACTATCCACCTTAGCATCTGTATTTAATTCGTATTCGATTCGATTAAGGCGAATATGAATGCATCTATATTCGATTCGTTTAAAAATAAATATTCGATTATAAACGAACCGAATGTGGATATGTATACATCCGCTCCTATTATTATTTGACCATTTAAGTGTGTTATATATATATATATATATATATATAATTAATTAATTAATAAGGTTTTTATTAAAGAAAGGGAGCAAATGTTCTATTCCCAAATTGTTTGTTCCCTCATATCCCAACCACATAGGA
>JAOXJP010000001.1:8676400-8688057 GCA_025762735.1 Platanus orientalis
AATCCTCACCACACCCTCTCATTTCCCCCCCTTTTTTACCCCATCCCCAAACTAACACTCCTCTCTCTCTCTCTCTCTCTCTCTCTCTCTCTCTCTCTCTTCTTGCATTTTCTCTCTCTCCTCTCCATCCCTCTTTTTTTTTTTTTTTTTTCAGGTGTTTGGAGGTTTAGGTACAGGCAGGGGCCTCCCTGCATGGATGTGAAAGTAAGGTCTAGAGAACTCATTAGAATCCAGATAAAGTGTAGGATAAAAAAATAGTGCTAACCCATGAAAATACTATACGAAAATTATAAATTGTTGTTTGGGTGACATGTATAGCCAGCTTATAATAAGAAAATTTGGATCATTTAACTTATTACACCTTTTCTGTGAGCCATGTTATGTTAATCCCAAAATGCTTATTATAGTCTAAAAGAAGCAAAATTTTGGGTTCCCAACTTAGTCACAATTATGTTTTAAAATTTGAATCATGTGGGAATTGTTATGTCCAACTTGAATCATGTGATTCAAAATTTAGCACACTTCATTCCTTCTATTTATTTATTTAACTTCTTTGGCTTTGGTATCTTGACCGTTTGGAGACTTTAGGCATGAACGAAAAGTTAAATGCCATTTTTTCATGGTTCAATGTTTTCTCTACTAATTCGGTAAGAAACATGGGAACTAACCAGAGTATTTAAATCTTGGTCTCTTCTTATTTAGTTCTCTTCAAAACCTAATGGGACATTAGTGAGAACATAGACAGGAAGATTTCTTTCTCTCTTTGGTATTCCTCTCCTCTGCAACTTTTTCTTCTCTTCTTGTGATTGTGTTGAGACTTGAGACTTATACCTTAGTTTATGAAGCCTTCAAGGGACCATACAATCCTTCAGAGAAGAATGAACCAACTTTTTCTTCTCTTCTTGTGATTGTGTTGAGACTTGAGACTTATACCTTAGTTTGTGAAGCCTTCAAGGGACCATACAATCCTTCAGAGAAGAATGAACCAACTTTTTCTTTCTTCTTGTGATTGTGTTGAGACTTGAGACTAATACCTTAGTTTGTGAAGCCTTCAAGGGACCATACAATCCTTAAGAGAAGAATGAACCGATGAATCCTGGAGTTTAACCACTATCATACGTCCCAATATTGGGGAATCGATCCAATAGATGGGCAAATTCAGATTCAAGGGCAGTGCTCAGTGCGTAACGCACTGCTTGGTTCACCATCTTCCTCAACTTATAAGTTCTACTATTTTTCACTCTAAAATTTTGTTTCTATTTGATTGGTCTATAGTGGTTTAATCTGTGTTAGTAGATTCAGCATTATTTACAAGTTGTCTATGTCACATATAGTCATGGGCTAGTTCCTCCCTCCGTTGCAATGAGCACCACACCACAACCCAAACACCAAATCAATGTTGCTATAGCCATTTTTGCTTCTACTCACGATTGTCATGTTTAGCTACTTAGAATAAATTTATATGCAAATCCAAATAGATCAAAAACCAGAAGAAGAGATTGGAAGAACAATGAAGCCAGTGGCTGGGTTTATTCAAGGAGCATGAGGTTCCATCAACCCTTAAAAAAAAGATTGAATAATTAATGATGGAAGAAAAACATGAAACCAGGAGGGGCAGAGGAATTCGTGCACCATACCCAAAAAAATCCTAATGTAATGATTTGGAGTGAAGAAGAGTTTTAAGAGATTAAGAAGTAAAAATGTGGAAATAGTTAGATAACACTGATGCAACAGGCTATTAAACCAATTGAGTGGATTAACAAGATGGACTGTCATAGCTTGTAATTAGCAAGAAACCTTTGGAGTTGTTCCTATCCTCCAGTGATAGATTGAAGACGGTTTATTTTTTATTTTTCAACCTGTAGTTCTAGAAGAAAGATTTACAGCAATATATAACCAAAACCAAGGATGCCAAAAAAAAAAGGGACTTCAACTATGTGTTCCTGTAAATGATTGCAATCCCTTGACATTTATCATCACAGGGAATTAAGAACATAAGGACCGGATAAGTTATTATAATTAATATTATGGATCTATAGGATCTTATATAAATTTTTCTTCCACACTAAAATAAAAATGTCACCAACTTTATACTCATATCATAAAGTAAACATTGCATATTGGATAATTCACAAATAAATCACTAGTTATTTTAGCACAAGCACATGCATGAATGTCAAAATGTGCCACAGAAACCACAGTGCATGACTAGAGTTTCCCATGTTAAGAGTAGCGTAAGTCCCCGCATGCGGCACAACCATGTGCTCATATCATTCCTAGGATGCAAGTATCATCTTTAATCATTCTCTTAAGTTTTCCTATATTTTTTTCTTCAGTTTTTAGGTGGTTAGAAGTTGGTAAAGTAAACTGCAACCTTCGATGCTCAGTGAGAAAACCTGAACCCAGGACCATGGCCCCAACTAAAACATTTTCCTTGCCACTGGCCCAAAGTACACTTTCATTTTGCTCATAAATAACCAAGTCAGGAGAATATTGTAATATCTAACCAATCAAAGCACATAAAAGTAAAACAATATTTTTCCAGTCAAGTATCTGCTATACGCCTCTACCAGTCAGATCCAACTACATGACTTTGACACCTTACATCTGTAAACAACAACAAGAACAAAAAAAAGAAAGAATTAACATTAGTCCTTCAGTAGAGATCATACCAAAAGCAGAAAACAAATTGGCTGACATGGTCTAAGAGAAAATATGTAGTTTGCAAATCTTCAAAATCATGAATAATCGAAGTGAAAATAAGTCAGGTGCAAAACATGCAATCACTCCAAACACCGAGGCTGATTTTCCCTGAGAAATCTGTAGCCAAAGGTATATAAATAGTAATAATTGATTCATCAGAAATAAAACAGAGGGATAGAATCTCAGAACAATAACCCAATAAAGTAAGATTTTATTGCCAAGCAAGAAAGCACGAGAATTAAAACCCAGCTGGGCAACCAAAAAACAAACTAACTGAATACAATGGAATCCCCCCGTCAACCAAAACTAACCTAATTGACCAACTCCCACAAATCACAGTAACAATTATCAAAAAAAAAAAAGTTTGGCTTCTTCTTACTCATCAAAATCTCTCAATTGTATGCATTGGACAATTGAGTTGCTCATAGTCATTAACTGAGAAACAATAAAGATAGTCGCAGCGGTGGTGGTGTTGGTGATGGGGTAAGACATCAGAGAGATTTAGTTCACTCTGCTGACTAATAAGGTCCGAATTCCGAATAGTTCTGGAAATCAACAAATGACAATTCATAGGTTCCCATACCAAATTAGATGTAAAAACTAGAACTGTCCAAACATGAGTGCAGCTCCAACCAATCAAGCACAGCCCAGTGTAGTCAAAGAACTGCTTAGGAGATGGCTGAGAACCCTATGCCCTGGAATGGGTCTAGACAACAAGTGGATGCTGTGGTCACCTAGTGGTGCAGTGGCATAACTCCAGTAATGTCACAAGCCAAACTCAATTACCATTCTACATAGAACTAAAGTTATTCCTGAAATCTCTCTCTCTCTCTCCTATTTATGAGAAGGATCCACACTTTTTTTCCCACTGAAAATGGGCATATAAACTGTGAAAAAGGCCAACTATTATCTCCTCCTCTTTCTGCGCATCTGCTCTTTAAGTTTCTTCAATAAGTCTTCTTGAACCCTATAAGATATTATTTTTCTTCTTTTCATTTTGTTTTCTTATATCTTGCTATTATTCTTTATCATTTTACCTTAATAAATAAATATTTTGGTTATCAAGGCATCACCAAGACCCCAAGAAACACCTATCTCCTAGGCCTAGCCTAAACCCTTTGACTACATTGGCACAGACACGGTACTGCCATTAATCCAACACATGCAACAGATACATTAAGAAAGAATGACACTACCTTTTTTTTTTTTTTTTTTGATAAATCCAACCATGCTTAAAACCATAAGCAGTGATATAGAAACTTTTAGTATGAAACCAGAGTGAAGAAGGTCAAACTGGTTAAGTTACAGGCTTCAAGCTAATTGTATGAAAGGTAGACAGCATCAGCAGTTAAAACGCACCAAGAGGTGGTTCAGAGTACATCAGATTCAACAAATCAGCTTCAAAATAGATACCAAAAAACAAAAGGAAGAGAAATTGCAATTTAGTAAAGTTCATACTCATCAGTCAACACTACCAGACGTCATGACCGCTTGAACAAATGGCAGCGGGTCAACACATTTGATACTCCCAATGCAGAAATGCTTTCACATCCTAAAAGCTCTTGAAGCTTTGCATCACATAGTATCATCACTGAATTTAGAGGGTCCTGACAGACAAGCAAAAACAGCAAAAGTTTAGATAAGAACTTCCTTTCTTTTCTTTCTTTTCTTGTTTGTTTTAAATGGTAACGACAAATAGATACCAAAAATGATGCAATCTCCCAGGAATTGATTTTCCAAACCAAGATCCACTCTACAATTGCGAAAATAATGAACCCCAAAAGGATAACCAAGCCCAACTAAATCATGAAAAGATTAAATAAAACAGAGATAGCAAACCAACTGGGCTATATGCCTTGGAATCCATGCTATATACTTTGAAACATTAATAGAGAACTAAATAACTGTGCCAACCGGTATAATAATCTTAAAAACAATAAAAGGAAAATGATGCACCCAATAACATACCTCCAGATGGTTGACCTTTATGTACTCCCAAACACGTCTTAAAGCCTCTGATTGGAGCATCTCCCTATCTCCAGTGCCAAAAAAATTGGCAAGAGCATCAGATATTACCACAGGAGATGGACCAGCTTCAGTACATTCAGTTGTAGACTGCACCTCCAACTTTATTCGTTTAGAATCTTGGCCTGACGCTTCTGCAAGCATGTGACGAGATATAATATCATCCCAGTTCTCTTCAAAACCATTGATTTTTAATTCTTTAACAACATCACATGCATACTTGTAGGTTCTAGAGGGATAATATGCTTAGCTAGAAGCTTATTCATCTTGAACATGTCAGTACAGTCTGTCTCAAACACCAAACGCAGTTCATCATTGCAAATAATCTTTCGCTTGTTACTTGGATCTTGGAGATTGTTTTTCCTTATGTAAGCCCATAGTTGTTTCACAATCTGCACCAAACATGATGGTGATATAAGGTTCTTCAATACATTAAAGAGCAAATTTTTATATTAAATATGAAAAGAACAACTAGAAGTTAATGGTTGATTTAGGACTCAGAACCTGGGTCCTTGGCATGGCTGGCTCACCAACAATGGCCTGGAGTTCAGGTGAAACACCACAAACTTTGTTTAGACCCCCTGGCCCACCTCTTCTTTTGGTTGCAGTTGGAGCACTGCAATAAAATAAAAAAGAGAAAAATAAACAAGGTAAATGTTTACACTTCACTAGCAGAATGCAACAGTCATGGAGTGCATAGTTGTGACTAGCAAATGCAAGAGGTAAGTAACCATGTGGATATGGAACCAAAGATAATAACTAAACCAATATTATAATGAGTAAGGTAACATTACGTTTGACTGGAAAACGCGAGAGCGATTCTCCCATGCAGTTCACAAATCAAACTTGCATATCTTGAGCAAAATATTAAAAATAAATACATAAATAACAATAAAAACTTAAAGAAGTAAAAGATAAAGTTGAACTTTGGGCGGGCTAATGATCAGTAGTGTCTTTGTTCCCGTCTCAAATTCCTTTTTCAAGTGGTACTCCTTCAAAGAGGATTGTGATGAGGACTTTGGTTATCTCTATGGGCTGGGCATAATTGTCTTCTTTTTGGGTTGGGTTAATTTAGACTTGCGCTGTCGCTTTCCTTTTGGTGCTTCACTTCTTTGTGGTTTTTCTCTTTTCTTCCTTGTGGTTCAGGTGTGTCTTTCCTTTATCTGTTATGAGAATTGCTATCTTAAAAATAAAAAGAGAATAAAAGAAGAAGAAGAACACTCAAATCTTCTCAACAATAATAATAGCACATGCAAGTGAATAAGATACTTCTCAACCCACAACAATAGCCAGAGTATAAAATAGAATAGGGCTAAACAAAGAAAAACATGGAAATTATCACTCAAGGGTGGTAAGAGAATATATATATATATATATAAATCACTGGATAACTAGACATTTAGAATTACAGTCAACTTATGTAATATACCATGGCTAAAAGTGTGCATTTAGCATACATATTTTTGCTAAAATTATGTACTTAAAAAAAGACCTTTGGCCATTGTTGGGTCTCAATAAAATTAAAATTAAAAATACAAAATCATTGTTGAGTCTAAATGAAATACCCATTCAATATGGCAAACTAAAGCTGCAAGGAAAATGGTGATGAAGATAGAAAATATCAGTCAACTACCATTTTCATTTGTGTAGCACCTAAAAGTACAGACACCTTCAATCTAAACCAAGTTACACCCACATCAACTACGCGAGACAAGACAAGAACATACTATTTAGTTAGAATTATGACTCAGGGAACTATGTTGTTGTTCAGGACCACCATGACCACTAGACTTCTGAAGTTAGCTTTCTGATATTGACTTGTAAACAAATGGAGCACAACATAGGTCAAAGCCAATAACAGTTGAAAGAGTCTTAACAAGACTAGCCATCTCTGGAAGGAAACCTTCAGGTCCCTAACTATAACGAAAAGGCAAAATTATAATATAACTAAAGTAATAAAATATACTGCTTTTTCTATTTTAATTCCATGTGAAGTGAAACAAAAACTAGAAGGTCAATTCTTTTTCCAGTACTTGAACAAAAATAAAATAAAATAAGGCGAAAAATCAATTTATGATAATTAAAAGATGAAGACCCAAACGACAAAAAGTAAAGTAAGAACACGAGAAAAAATATATAATTTGACTTACAAGAACTAATAATCTTACCACAACAATCTATAAGCATTCGTGTAGAAATTCCCTCGTTCCAGTTCCAAAAAAAAAAAAATGCCCCAAATCCAAAAATTCTACTCTGCTTTCAAAACAAGCGAGTGAAGCATAAACTTAGAAACCCTAATTTACAACAAATCACCTCAAAGACCCAATCCACATTCCATCACAGACATTGCAGAATTAAGAAACGACAGAGAAGAACGAGAACCCTTAATTTAAACCCCTCAGAGGACAAACCCTAGAACCTCGATTTCAAAAAACAAACCTTTCTTTGGGCATTTCGGGAGCGGCTGCAGCGACATTCTGAGCAAAAGCATCGGCCTTTGTCGCCGGCAGCGGCGGTGGCGGTTGATGTGGGTGGGCCAACGGTGGCGGTTGCTGTGGCTGGGCCGGCGGTGGCGGTTGCTGTGGCTGGGCCGGCGGTGGCGGTGGCTGTGGGTGGGCCGTCGGCGGGGGCGCAGGGCACCGGAAGTTGAGCTCCTCATGGCGGTGGAGGGGAAGAGCGAAATGGAGGGGAAGGTGGGGGTGGGTGTTGTGAAATTGAGGGTAGAGTTGAAGGGCAAAATGGTCCTTGGGAAAATGGGATTGGGTATGTGACCGGAGAAGAAAATCGATCTGGTCTCGGATGAAGCCGGTCTTGTGAGAGAGGTCTAACCCTAGCTTAGCCTCCAACTGTTGAACGACGCCGTTAACGGTGGTTATGGAATGGGGATCAGATTGACGGAGCAACAACGCCACGCCGTTTGCTATCTCTTGGTCCGTCACCATTGCTAAGCCTCAAACTTTCATATAAAAAATAACTGAAAAAACGGATCTTAACGGTTGTCTCCTCGCCCTGCTCTCTCTCTCTCTCTCTCTCTCTCTCTCTTTCCTCTTCTCTTTCTGTCTCTCTCTTTCGTCTCTCTTTCTCTCTCTCTTTATAAATCCTGAAATGACAGAAAAGCCCTTATCCATAATTGAAATTTGTTAAATTTGTTAATAACCATAATACTATTTATTAACTCCCCCTTTTTAAGAAGAGAGTGATATAGGACAACTATTTCTAAAATTTTCCAAAAATGGTATGAAATCGGGCCCTAGGGCGTTGTGGGGCATTTTTGTCAATTATTAAGTGTCCCTTTCCTTTCATATTCCAAGCTCCTTTCAGCTTATCTACTAATCTCTGACTCGACCGGTCGGGTTCGATTGGAAACAGTCCTCACCAGATTGATTCTGCAGCAAGACCGGGTTCAATTGGAAAGTCTTGCCAATTTCCTTGAAAAGCCAATTCCAAGTCCTCACCAGATCGGTTCTGCAGCAAGACCGGTTTGACCAGAGAAGTACCGTGTCAGTATATATCATGTATGTGACACAATCCCTAACAATAGGTATTTAAGTTCACATCATCTCCGGTCTTAATGGACAGGTACCACTCCAGCTCTGCTCATGATGTGACACGATGGCTGCCAGAAGATGCATTAATAAATACACAGGGCATTTATCTATGGGAGCTTCTACTCCCAATCAATTTTTTAAGTTTCCCCCTCCCCCTTTTTTTTAAACATTTTCCCCTAATCCATTTCATACCTAAAATATCTTTCCCTTTCCCTCCCTCCCACACCATCTTCCACTTTGTGCCGGGGACTGCAGCATCCACTCTTAGAGGCTGCGGCACCCCCTCCAATGGCAATCCATCCCCTTTCCTCTCTCTCTCCCTCCTCTCCCGCACTCCCCTTCTCTTTCTATCTCCCTCTTCCTCTTTCTCTCTATCTCTCTCCCGCACCCCCTCCTCCTCTCTCTCTCTCCCTCTTCATTCTTTTTTTTTTCCAGTGACCTATTTAGATCCACAAGCCTGAACGAAGGGACCCCATTTGAGCTTGTGGGTCTGAATAGGTTACCCGAAATAGAGAGAAAGAGTGTGTGGGAGAGGGAGGGAGGAGGGAGAGAGAGAGAGAGAGAGAAGAAAGGGGGTGGGTTGCCGGCATCAGAGAGAAAGAAGGGGTGGGCATTTGAGAGAGAGGGAGGGGAGGGGTATTTTAGGTAAGGAAGGGGGTTGGGGAAAGGGTATAAAAGAAAAAAATGAGTAAGGTGGGTTTCAAAATTTAATAGGTATCAATAGAAACTCCATTTATCTATTGTATATTTATTGTAATACCCTCCTTTGACTCTTGTGTATTGACTCAATTAAGTTTTATCATACTATATGTCACACACTAATTGGTAATGGAGTGGTACCTGTTCATTTAAATTAGAGATGATTCAAAATTGTATTTAAGGGTTCAAATATTTCCCTATAAATGTTGAAGAAAATCTCTTTAGCATCTCTGTTGTGTTGACACTTGTCTTGTTGTCGAGGATGAAAATGAAAAATATAGGTGTCATAGCCGTAGGAGAGATGTTAGAGAAACCCTCTAGCATTTACTGGAGATGATCTTGTGGCTTTTGGTAAATATTGGAGATGTTCTGCTAGGATTTGGTGCACAAGGCACCAGGTGACTTCACATGAAATAAAATGAGCAAGGGTTAGATGAAATTTCAAATTCCCATCCATTTTATTCCAAATGAATTCACCTTGTGTCCTGGACAGGAAATCTGCTTTCCATTGGATGCGGTTGGGATTTGGTATGACCACCCCTGTGCGACCTAGGTCAGTATGGCATCAGGGGTTGACACATGAGCATCAAAAAAGTGATTTACACTTGTTGGGGGATGTTTTTCATTTTTTGACACTGATGTGTCGGCCCCTTATGCCATACTACCCTGGACTAACCTAAGTTGTTTGTACCAAATCCTTTGGGTATTGGATGATAGTGTTTTGAGTCATCTTAGTAGAAGTCACTAGTATAAAATCTGGTCTCCAATCTCAAAGAGATGTTTAGCTAGACTTAGTATATCCTAAATCAATCATAACAAGCTCAAAATTTTTGTATTTAAAGTTTCAAAAAGCCTTAGGAAAACTTCCTCTTTTCCTTCTAAAAATATGAAAGGGGACCATTATGATAACAATTAGAGAGCTGATGACAAGGTTTTCAGGCATCGAATTTCTAAATTAGAGACTGTTGTTGAAATATAATATGCATGTGAACTCATACCTTTCCTAGTATTAAGGAAGGTGACACAATGCAAGAATAAGATTCAAATTCAACAAGAAATCTGGAAGTGATTTGCAACAATAATCAAGCTGAGAATCATGCCCTGTAATTAATGCATTTGTTGTATTTTAGTAAACCAAATCTGTAACCGATGTACATGTTATTTTCTTAATTGTACAATTCCTTAGATAGATTTGAAAAGTCTGTATAAAAATCATCCGAAGGATTAGTACAATTTGTGTGTTGACATTTCCATTGTGAGCTCCAAAATATTTACTTTTCTATATGGTATCAGAGCAGCCAATCTCCAACGAGAATTTGATCCTCATGTCTTCCGCAAATCAACCTACCTCTTCCTCAGAAATTCCTCTTGTCGTTTTTAACATCACAGCTCAGATCAATGAGAAACTCACACCCTCATCTTTCCCCCAATGGTGAGCTCAATTCGAGGCTCTCCTAATTGGCCATGATCTAATGGATTATGTCAATGGCGAATCCCGTTGCCCCCCCTCAGATGGAACCCCACCGTCTATAGCCAAGAAACACCACTGGGTTAGGCAGGATAAGCTAATTCTTAGCGCTATCCTTACATCTACTTCCCCAACCATCACGCCCCTTATTGTCATAGCCAAAACCTTTTATGAAGCCTGGAAAAAATTATCAACTATGTATGCAAGCAAATTGCGTACAAGGGCAATGCAACTTAAGGAAGAACTGACCTTGATTCAGCGTGGAAACCGCCCAATTCTAGAGTATCTTCATGCGGTTAAAGGCCTAGCTGATGAGATAGCCCTCATCGATCATCCAATCTCTGACGACGACATCACTCTTTATGTCCTCAACGAGTTAGGGCCCGAATTTCGTGAGATTGCTACACCTATTCGAGCAAGAGAAAAATATATTTCCTTTGAAGAGCTCCATGATCTACTTGTTGGGCGTGAGAATTACTTGCGAAGGTTGGAAGTTGCTACCCAGCAGCTCGTGGCTGCTGCGAATTTCACAAGTCATCACTCTGGCTTCTCTGCAACTCGGCAACCGAAAGGAAATCACAAGGGTAACGGGTCTTCACGTCCACAAGGCCAGAATCGTTCCCCAGGCCCAAATGGCCCACCTCGTGACCAACGGCGCCCCAATAATCAGGGTCGTTTCAATTCCAACCAGAGACACTACCAGCCCAAATGCCAGTATTGCGATCAAGTGGGCTACACAGCTAAGGCCTGCCCTCAATTACATTCTTTTGAAATGATTGTTAACTGTGCAGGAACTTCTGATGGTCAAGAAAATACATGGTTAATTGACTCCGTAGCCTCCCACAATATCACGGGTGATATAAAAAATTTATCAATTCACTCCAAGTATGATGGCACTGATGAAGTCCTTCTTGGTGATGGTACAGGTTTGGCAGTTACACATATTGGTTCTTTAGCCTTACTCACACCTAAAAAAATCTTTTATTTACATGATACTTTATGTGTTCCCAATATTCACAAGAATCTCATTTCAGATCATCACTTCACCAAGCAAAATAATGTTTTTCTTGAATTTCACCCACTTTATTTTCTTGTGAAGGAACGATCCACGAGGGCGATACTACTAAGAGGTGCGTGTGAGAATGGCGTCTACATGTTTCCCAACTCAATGGTGGCTTCTTCCACTCCCAAAATGGTTGCTTATGTGCACGAAC
>JAOXJP010000001.1:8688157-8698794 GCA_025762735.1 Platanus orientalis
GTATAAGAGACAGCTTCTAAAACACTATTCCCGCAACTTTTGATAACCCTTTAGTAATTGGGTCATAACTTTCCCAAATCACCTCGGATCTGCGCAATCTTGGTCTTGTTAGAAAAGTAATTAAATAACCTCTCTAAGGACACCAAAATCAAGCCAAAAGTCAAGTTTTGACTTTAAAAAATTGGGTTAAAAGTGAGTAACGGGATTACAACTCAAAAACCCAAAAAACTAAACTAACCATGCCACTATTAGCCTTATAACAAAATTACCTCCCCATACAAAATTTGAATTGATCCCACATAACATTAAAAAAAAAAAAATTATCCCTTTATGTGGGATACGTAAGTCGCATAATGTTGTCTACATCACCTAGCTTAAAATGGAGGAGTATAAGTTAGTTTATTTTAATGAAACCAGAAGTATGCAATAATGTTATTATTCTTAACTGAGCCAGTGGAACTTGGGATACAATCAAAGATACATATTCCAAAGAGAGTAATATTGCATATCAGCTTCTTTGAGATCTTTTTTTTTTTTTTTTTTCAGATTAGTTTTAAAACTTTGAAAGATAACTAATTGCCATGCAAGTCTCAAACCTAGGACCTTCACAATATTATCACGACACTTTAACCAACTAAGCTAATAAAAGGAAATATAACATGGGCAGCAGGATTTTGAGTTGTCTTTAGATGAACCAGGGTGAGAAAAGTCTCTTGAGTATTTATCTGCCTTAAGGCTATGTGGGAGGAATTGACTGCTTCCTCTCACTGCTTAGCTGCTTTATAGATGATGCAGAATCAATGAGAGGACACCTGAATCGTGAAGTTTTTCTGTTCTGAATCACAAATATCACAATATTCAAGACAGATATAGTCAATCAAAGATTGCCTATTCTTTAGAGTGTATCTATTTTCTACTAGGAGATTTTAGAAAATGTTGGAAAAAGACAGAAGACTGATGATAAAATAATTTATTGTTGTTCAGTAATTTGATCTGCATTTTAATAAATACCATCTAATATTATGGATGAGGTAAGTTCTTACATGGTGGATTGTGTTTTCTTCCAGGTTCCACTTTTTAACGTACTCAAAAAATTTGATGGCGAGTCTGTCACAGAAGTAGTGTGTCCTTGCATAGCGAGGATGAGGTACCGCGTCACCAGCCTGCCTCAATATCTAATTATCCACATGCGTCGGTTCACAAAGAACAATTTCTTTGTTGAAAAGAACCCCACTCTTGGTTAGCTATAAATTTAAAAGATAGACTGATATTCGAATGATAGACCTATGGTTCATCATCCTCAGGCTTCCCACTCCACATATTATGAATGTTGCTCACACTCATCCATTCCAATGAGCCATCCATTGGATGTGGCAGGACAGGTTTATGAAAGCTTATTGGTGGGAAAAGTTTTTTCATCAGGTAGTTAAAATGCCATTATCAGATTTGTGTTCTTTGCTCCTCAATCAGTGATCTACTGATTGAATGGTTTAGGTTGATGAATTCATGAGCCAAAGTATTTTGTATGTGGTAATGGTATATTCAGGATGATGGATCTGAGATCTATCTTATATCTTCTGAAGTTGATCTTCATTATGATGTTCCTAATTTTGAAACTGTGGTTTTTGCCTTTGATGTTGTCATTGTCATTCAGTTAACTTCCCTGTGAAGAATCGTGAGCTGAAGGATTATATTCCTTTACCAACACCAAAGGAGAATGAGAAGTTGCGTTCAAAATATGATCTGATTGCTAATATTGTTCATGATGGCAAACCTGGTGAAGGGGTTTACAGAGTATTTGTACAGAGGAAATCAGAGGAATTATGGTAATCTGAATTTTTTTTTTTTTTTTTGAATATAAAAGAAAACTATTGCAAATAGAAATCTAACAGTTCTTCTGATTGGCAATCAATGATTTTAGGTATGAGATGCAGGATCTGCATGTGGCAGAAACACTTCCTCAGATGGTTGCTCTGTCTGAGGCTTACATGCAAATATACGAGCAGCAGCAGTGATTGCGGTAGATTCGAAATTCCATTTTTTATCTGAACTTTTGGACATCTAACCCTGGATAGATAGGTTCCAAATGTTCTCTACCTCCAAAGAAAAAAGAAGAGCATGCAAGGCAGACAGAGCAGGATGAACCCACTGAATTTGATATGAACTTTTGTGTCCGGAAATAGTACAAAGCTCAACGAGTTTGATTGTTGTTATCCATACCATTGAATATCACCAATAACATCATCCACCTCTATTTCAAGTTGTGGCTGTTGGCATAGGACTGCTTTGTAACAGTGTCATTGAAAATGTATAACAGTGCCTTAATTTATTTTTGTACTGGTTTATAAAGGTTGCATTAATTTTTGCAGTGTGCAATACGTAAGAAGGAATTTTACCCTAATCCTTCTAGCATCATAGTTTGGTTAATGCTGTATTTCCTCTGGTCCCATGGCATTTCTTTTCTACTTTTGATTGTAATGGGAACCTTCAGTCACTGCTCATTTGAAATGCAAACAGTTCAAAAAGTATCAGAAGTCTATTGGGTTGTGTTCATCTATTGCAATGTGGCTCAGTTGGCCCCCATCATGTGCTAGAAAATTGCATCATTGACTATGATATGGCATTACTGTCTAATTTTGAATCAGGTGATGTTGAGTAATAGATAGGAAATCATTGCATTAGTAGATCTAATATCATATATTTTAGGAAGAAAGATTTAAGAAAGGGTGTCCGCATGCTTTTCAAGGTCAGACTAGAATCCATTTCTGACCTTGTCATGGCATGGATCCCAAATAGAGGTTCAAAAGCGTGCCTGCAAGGTGAGAGGGCACCCTTGTTGTCTCTGGACTTTTTATTTAGTTCAACCAATTAAGCTATGCTCCCCACCCCAATGCCAATGGCAACCCCACAGTGATGAGCGATGAGAGAAAAGAAGTGCTGAAAGTTGAAGCATCCTTTCAAACCCAAATGTGCCTACCCATTTAGAATCCATTCTGCAACTTCTCTCCTCTTTATTTTTCTTCCTTGCCTTCTTTTTTCTTTTCGTCCATAGTTCTGCTTTTGATTTCAGAACAAGGGGGGTGTTGAGGCTTAAGATTTTAGATCTCTAATCCACGTTGTCCATTTTAGTTTCTCCCTTTACCTTAAATAATAAAATATAAAATATAAAAGACCGTCACCACTGCCACCTTAGATTTTCATCCATAAACAGTGATAATGAACTTTGAGCGTTGCATGGTTACCATAAAGTCTGGCCTCTGGAAATCACAAAAAAGAATAAATTATGACAGCTTATATGTTTTAACATCCAATCCAAATATTAGAGGGTAAAGAGATAGCCGCTAAAGCCCTGATCTGGACTGCAGTGTAAGTGTATCTCTGATAAGAAATCAAAATTTACATTACCCAAATTACAGCCTGAGAAACATATTTGTTCTTTGTCCTCTCTTGTTAGGATGGAAAAGTTTTGCATTCAACATCTCTCTCTGAAAGGAACACCAGGCCTGAACTGGGGTTATCATAGATGGCACATTATGTGATCGATCTGTCGCCAAAACCATCATCCACTTTTAGAGAATTTAGCCGTCTCATTCTTTGACCAAGCTCTGCCATGACTGCTGGTTCCTGCTTTTTCCTTTGCTTTGTTATAGTGTTGGTTGTCATAGAACCGATCTTATCGAAAGCCACCTGCAAGAAATGATTCAAAGAGCTTTCATTAGACTATGATAATCTGCATTTTACCATGACAGTATAAAAAATTTACACTGGGTGATGCAATTTGTGAGTTGATATTAGCCATTAGGCTTGGAAGAGGGTGCATGCCAACTCCACACGTTCTTGACATGATACCGTAGGAAGAAATAGGGTTTGAAGAGAGTTGAATACCGTCAACAATTCATCTGGATCAAAGAGATGATGGGTTGTTCTCTGCAGGATACTGATCACATCACCAATCTGATGGGCCATCAATAACTCCTCTTCCTTCATCTGCAATCATTGACACAGCTTAAAAAACCTCCTTTTTTTTGTAGCTCATAAAAGTTGAGTTGTAATTTGTATATGAAGTATCATCCAGGGAAAAAATATATATAAATTGAACATGAAAATTCAAGTAACTAGACTGAAATGGGAAATTTAGTCGTACCTTGAATATAGCCAGGGCTACATGAAATATAACTTTAGCCCCCTCGTTGAATAGGACATCCCACACCCGCATAGTTGTCTGAAAAATGGTTCCCAGTAGATGGGAAGTAATTAGTCATAGAACAAGCATGAGCAAACTTGGCGTGTTCAATAATAGCAAAAAGGAAATAACAGCTGAATAGTTCTGACCTCTGAGGGCAAACTCTTAGAGAAGAGGCACAGGAACCACTCGGTGGCAACAAGGGAGACATCAAACTTCAATTCTTCCAAGTGGGCAGCGATCCTGAGTTTATACATACAAAGAAAATACCAATAAAATCATGTTGGTGGCAAGAAACAACAATTAACCCATCATAGATTAAAGTGTAAGTGTGTGTGTTGGGGCGGGGGTGGGGGTGGGGGTGGTAAAGGAGGAATACCTTGGGCACTTCTTAGCAAGCAAGTCTTTGAACACCCTTTGCTCAACATGGCATCCTGATAAATTATCGGTGTAGCAGTCATTCACTAGGACATTTTCCAAGAGAACAGAAAGCATCCAGAATGCATCTTCTTCTGTTTTCATCACAAGCAACAACAATGCCGCCACATAGTTTAAACCCTGCACCAAAGAAACCTCAATACATAATCATGATTTCAGAATTTAAAGATTCTAAGGTTTAACATCAGCATCCAAAGAAAATGGGCCCACCTGACAATATCCTACATCGGAATCCCTAAAAGAATACCCAACAAGGACACGTCGGAGCGCTGCATGACCCTCTGGGGTGTCTAACCATGGGTGACCAGGGAAGGTGCGTGGTAAATCCTGCATATATTCAGAATGAGAATCAAAACAAGTGAAAGAAAGTGAAGAACATAACAAAGCACTGATTATATCAATTATATCTCTTAAAGGGATATCTCAAACTTCTGGTTTATGTAATTAATTAACGTCAATTTTAGAAAATCATGAATTAATTAAAAATTTGTTCTAATGTAAAGTCTATGTTGCAGAGGTACTTGAAGCACAGCACTTGAAAAATAGAGTCATGGCATCAACAATGTGTTTTATGTTTGTATTTAACAGGAATCTGTTAGGGCCAGATAAGGATACATAGGAAGTGTGTGCTTGAACTGAATCCCCAGATTTACACACCAACTACACCACTTTTTAAAATGTGGATCAATGAATATTCAAACATCAGAATCCATTAAAAAGGAAGTTCGAACATAACAATTTTCTTTTGGTAATGTAAAATACTTTATTCAGATGATATTGGAGGGTTAAATTTCCTCATATCTTCTTCTATGGTTCTTTGTAACCATAATGGTGGATGATTCATCAACCTCTCTGAATGACTATTCCAAAACATTTCCCAGACTATGTGCTGCTTTATTAAAATCTATACTAACATGAAAAATGGTGAATTATTCATCCAAGATAACAAGGCTTGTTGATATTTTCCAAAGTGTTGGGGACCCTCATTGAACTGATGGCTGCACTAAAAATTAACCATTAGTATTTTTAAGGTAACAACAACTAATTTTTTCATGGCCCATTCCCCAATTCTATCAATTTGCTCAGAAAATTTCAGATTGTGTTGCCATTTTCCACCTAAGATAAATTAATGGAGCACAACAAAACAGGTTATGGATGTCAGGAATGTAGCAAAAGATTTTTAAGAGACTTGTCATCACCATTATCATCATTATTGCTGCTTCTATCTTTTTGTTGATGAAATACATTGCCAAAATCTGTGGATTCCAATTTCCTTTGTGTCCATGTCATGTTCAGATACTCATGCTCGAATCATAGTATCTAGAGCACATCAGTAACATTCTTCTTGTATACTTCTAAAATCGAAATTTTCAATCAATTAAAATTTAGAATTAGATGGCAAAGCCCTCAAAAGTACCCAAGGCAAATCAACAGAGTCCAATAAATGACATTTTCAAACTGTAGAACTTTTCGTAATGATCACAAGAGATTTCTTTTGGTCTCAAAATCTCTTAGGAGCCAATTGATCATTTCAAAGGAACAATCACATCTATTCTATATCAATGAAGTTACACAAACTTGGTGAAGTCTTATCCTTAGGTTTCAATATCAGAATGAAAGCCCACCTAACTTGAGCCAAGTTTCAATCAAGCGCAAATATTCAGAATGAAATAGTGTATAGCCTAAGTTTTTTCTCACCACCAGAACAAGTCAGACCTTGGACTGGGTATATTTATCTTAAAACGAGCTATCTAGATTAAACATCAGCATCCATAAAACAATCTCAACTACTTCCCCCCACCCCTTCTGCTTCAACCACTTTGATGTGACAGCTGGTTTATGAATAGGCAATTTTGAGAATTCATTGACATTCAAGACCATCTGTTTTATTTTAAGACTAAAAGCCATGCCATTGTGGATAGATAATAAGCCGAGCTCCTTCTCTTGCATAGTGTTTTCATTAACATATCAAACGAGAACATAGAAAGACAAGCAAATGGGTACTTTTCTATAAGAAAGTGCAAGACTTAAATCATCCACTCATCCCTGGGGATTACAAAATTGGCTTCAGAATCCAAAGAAAGATAATTGTGAACGTATAATGTATCATACTCCAAATTACCCATCTCTCCAAAGGTAGCCAAACCCACAAAGATCAACCATTTAAAAAAGAAAAAAGAACTTGTATAAGGAAGAACAAAGAATCAGAAACTATCAATCAAGTTATAAGAAGCTAATTCTCCAAATGCCCAGCAACTTACATGATCAATCTGCCGTGTAGCAGGTGTGACCTTCCCCTCGATGGCCATAATCAAATCATTGTAATAGCTCTCAGGCACAGTTGACCTCTTCTTTGCCGCCCCAGACACTGAAAGCCAGACCTTTGGCCTTAGAACAGGCGGAATTCCCTTCCTTATCAGCTTCTTCAAGGTTATTGTATTGGCGAGGACGGAAAACTTAAGGGAGGACACAGCAATTCCTTCCGAATTGGAAGAAATCTGAGGCTGCAAATACCAATTTGCGCCTTTGCTTGCCTCCAACGCCCACCAAACACGACCCTGCTGCCTCACCTTCTCTCTCACCTCATTCAAGATGTTCACATCGTCGACATTCCCTTCTACGGTGAACCCATAAAGATCTTGGAATTTGACTGTGATGTTTGCTCTCCTGGTGTGGATGCTGGGCTTCCAATAGGGTATATGGTGTTGGAATTCATGGGAAATGTCTCTTCTGGTTTGGGTTCCATACATTTTTTCTTCTGGTTGCAGGGAATGGATCAAAGAGGAGAAAAAGAGAGAATGTGGAGAGAATTTTGATAGGGGGTTTTCCTCAATGGATTACAATTGGCAACCTGGTAGCCTAGTAAAATCCCACATGCTTGAAGCTATGAAAGGCTACTTTTTTCTTATGTAGCCTGAAATTTTAAAATTTGACGAATGGAATGAAAGAAGAGGTCTTTTGAAATCCCTGCAGAAACATGAAAAAAAAATTCATGGGGACAACATATTACCAGAAACATAAAATTCTTGAAGCCATGAAAGGCCCTTTTGATGAAAGAGATAACAAAAAAAAGATTTATTTTCAAAAGGGTCTATTAAAAAGTAGGATTTTTTAGCAGAAAACAACAAATGAAGGAAAAATAAACAGAACCCATGTGTCTCAGGCCAACAAAAATGCTTCTTCCTGCAATTACAGATTGAAATGAGATAACAGGAGATTCAACAAAACAAGAAAAATAAAAACGTTTATTGTCTCAAGAATAATGCAGGCATTTTGAAGCCATAGGACTTTGAAAGATAGGTATAAAGGATGAAAAATGGATATTTTGCAATTAGAGCTTGAAATGTAAGGAGACATGCAGGAAACCCGCTGGTATGAGGTGGAAGTGCAAGGAGAACTTATAGTTTGAGGGTCGAAAAATGGGATATTTCAATTTGAGCGGCCTCTTTTTCCTCCTCTTATTTTTTATTTATTTTTTTAAATTTTCTATTTTGCGTTACAGAGAGAGAGACGTTGATGGTGGCAAATGGCAATGATGTCGAAGGAAAGTGGTGGTGGCTTTGGATGGGGGAGTAGGTTAATATTGATGTTAAGTTACCAAATATTCCTTATTGTCTGTGGTGATTCATATCTTTATCAAGGCTGTTAAAAGTCGCTTCAAATGTTTATTTGACCTAAATGCCCAATAGTAATCATAGTAATACCAATAAAGTATTCTTGAATATCAATTTTTTTTTTTTTTTTTGTATACCTAGAAACCCACATCATGGAGCCGGATTGGTACCACGCAGAAGAAGCAACCAATATCACACATTATATTGTTGTATGGGATTAGACCCCTTGACCACTTTCCTGAGAGGCAGTACTGCAGTCACCCATGTTAGAAGGGTCTGATATCAAGTGCGACACCCCCCTGATGGGACACTCAGGAGGGGGAATCAAAAACCTCCAAAAAGTTAATTGATTCCGCCCCCCGAGTGTCCCCTCAGGGAGCGTGGCGCATACGATTTCATCCCTGTTAGGAGGCGCTAACTTGGCTCTACTAATAATGTACTCTCAACTCTATTTGACTCCCTGCCTCTCCCATGCACCGGGTAAATTGCACTTTTTATGCATGGGTAATTGGCCCCAAGGAGGTAGGTTTTGAACTCAAGACCTCTGCTTTCTGATTCGTGATCGTGGTCTACTAAACTACCTCTTGGTTTTTTTTTTTATTTTTTTTTATTGACCTAAAATCTCACATTTTATTTTATTTTTTTATAAGAAACCTAGAAACCCACATTATAAAACAAGACTCGCACCACTGGCAGAAGAGACAACTAACATCACAATCTATGGAATTTTGTTATGTGAGATTCAACCCTTAAACCCCTCTTCTAAGAAGTGGTTCTACAACCACCCATGCTAGGGGGCAATATCATGACTCTAGTAGTGTTGAAGAAAAACACTCTTTTCATCTGTCAAACACAAATTTCATTCGTAGAGTCAAAACATGAAAATATGTAATAAATTTGTACAAATTTTAGATGCTTATAACAATGTTAAAATGAGATTAGGACTATTGAACATTATTGTAGCTAGTTTCAATACCATCCAACAGGATAGGTGTCAAACACAGCAGAAGAGATAGTGGAGCACCTTTTGGAGAAAATCTTGAGGCTTTGAGATGTTTTTTTTTTTTTTTTAAACCAAGTAAAATAAGATAAATAAAAGGTTGCGTTATAGAAGGGCATTTTAGGCATTTGACAAGTATTTGACGCGTTTTTGTTTGTTAGAGGGGGATGGGCAATTGAGTAAATAAAAGGATTATGGAGAAGGATTTCCTACCCCACATCATGATTATCCAGAGTTGTGTGAGGTAATAGCAACCATAGGGAGGAGACCAAGCACGTCCCAGAATGTTGCACGTGTCAATACTTTTTTTTTTTTTTCTAGATTTTTTTATTATATTAATTAATTATTATTATTGAGAATGGGAAAAATAGCTAACCATGTTGGAACAAAGAAACCAGACATTGGAGGGGGGATGAGTCGTTGTTTTCGAGTTTGGAAGGACGGCCACAACATTGTGGGCTATGGACCGGCCCATTCCGTAAGTAATAATAAGATATTTATATATTTGTGTGGGCCGGCCCAATTATAAAATACTAGATGGAGGACAAGGTTTGTGTCTTTGCGGAGAGATAAATAAAATCAAGACACGTGGCACAATTGAGGTGTTTGTATGTAAAGGACAAGGGTGAGGTTGTGTGCAGGCTCTTTAGAGGCCATGGACCTACTTACAATGGGTTGCCTATGCAGGTGTTTGTCAAGAGATTTAGGATCTTCTCTAAGTCTGTTGGAGATGATTTGAACTCTCTTTACAAATGTTACATGTCAGCCCGTGGTGATAGTTTGAGTTTTCTTTTAGGTCCAGTCTGGTTGCCATGAAAATGTTTTCTCATGACAAAATTTTCTCAAGAACCCATTTTTAAGCCATCTGATTGCCACGAAAAATTAGTTTTCTCATGTATTTCTCATGATTATTTTCTTTCCTTTTTCTTGTGGGATTTTATTTTATTTTCTTTTCTATACAATTCAAGGCAACCAGACAGGCCGTAAGATTTCATATCATCTAACTTGGGAAGGATCTTGTACTTATATCATTATATGTAAGCACCTCCTCACTTGACTTGATGGGTTTTTGGGAGAACCATCATTTTTTAAACTCCCAAAGAATGAAACTAAGGCAAGAGAGTGGCTTCCATGTTGGGACACCAGAACCAAGCAATATCAAGCCAAATTGGACCTAGCTGTTACGTTACTGCAGCAAAAGATCCCCATGTCTCAGGTTTCATTGAACCTTTCTTTAATGGAGAAAATTCAAACAAGATTTGCAATGGCTGAAAGCTTCAAACCCACGAGAGGTTTGATAGTTAACAAATGAGATTGAAATGTTACACTAAAAATTAGGTGAGAATGAATCTTGTGAGAACTGTGAAAACGGCATCAGGGTACGGACACATCAGCACCGAAA
>JAOXJP010000001.1:8713116-8729065 GCA_025762735.1 Platanus orientalis
TTGCACCAATTATCGTGGGATCAAGCTTATGAGCCATACAATGAAACTATGGGAGAGAGTGATTGAACATCGACTAAAACGTGAAACTAGAGTATCTGAAAATCAATTTGGATTTATGCCTAGGAGATCAACAATTGAAACTATTTTTCTGTTTTGGCGATTAATGAAAAAGTATAGAGAAAAAAAAAGATTTTCACATGGTCTTTATTGACCTAGAAAAGGCATATGATAGAATGATAAAAAAGAGGTTCCAAGTAGATGTATTGACATAGTTAAGGATATGTATGATAAAGCGATAACTAGTGTTAGGACAACCAGGGGAGAGACAAGTGAGTTTGTGATCACAGTAGGCTTGCACCAAGGGTCAGCATTGAGTCCCTACCTTTTTGCCTTCATGGATGAATTGACTAGGCGTATGCAGGAGGAAGTGCCATGGTGTATGCCTCTTGTTGATGATGTTGTGTTGATTGATGAGACTAGAGATGGGGTAAATGCCAAGTTAGAACTATGAAGGAATGTTTTAGAATCAAATGGTTTTAGGATAGGCTGCACTAAAACAAAACATATGGAATGCAAGTTTAGCCAGAATAGGAGTGTAGAAATGAGGGAGTACTTAGAATTGATAACCAAGAGATACCTCAGAGTGACCATTTTCGTTATCTTGTTTCAATCATGCACAAAGAGGGAGATGTTGTAGATGATGTTTCTCATAGAATTAGAGCGGGATGGTTGAAGTGGAGAGGTGCTTCCGAAGTGTTGTGTGATAAACAAATACCACTAAAATCAAAGGAAAAATTTTATAAGATAGCTATAAGACCAGCCATGCTGTATGGAGCAGAATGTTGGGCAACCAACAAACAATATGTTCATAAAATGAGTGTGGCTGAAATGAGATTGTTAAGATGGATGAGTGGCAAGACTAGAAAGGATAGAATTAGGAATGAATCCATTCGTGGGAGCTTAGGTGTAGCACCAATAGGTGATAAAATGAGGGAAAGTCGATTGAGATGGTTAGGTCATGTGCAACGAAGACCAATGATTGTACCAGTGAGGAGGAGTAAGACAATGCAAGTCAAAGGTGTTAGAAGGACTAAAGGAAGGCCAAAATTGACATGGGTTGATGTAGTAAGGAGGGACATGGCAGCTTACAATTTAATGGTAGATATGGCCCTAAATAGAGCAAAATGGTAGAATAGGATTCATGTAGCCAACCCCAAATAATTGGGATAAGGCTGTTTGTTGTTGTTGTTGTTGTTGTTGTTGTTTTCCAATCAATTCTCTAGACATTTTTAGTCACTTCTTTAGAAGCTTTCACATTTTTCCCTAAATAACTTACACTCACTATGGGAAGTGGAATGAGATTAGCTTCCCCAACAAGTTTCCTACCTTGTACCATGCTTCTTTGCAGCTATGGTATGGACTGCTGTTTTGGGTAAGATTATGACAGTGTATAACTTTTTTTTAAATGATGGATATCATTAATCAGAGAAAAGAACAGTATACACAAAAAAAGATAAAGAAGTAAAGTTCACCGTGAATATGAACCAAAGAGAAAAAACAAAAGAAAAGGAGATGCAAAACATTTGCCGTTTGTGCTATGGAAACACAGAATCAATATCCTACTTACTAGATTCACTGTTGATGGAGGGAAAGGTGGGTTGTACCACCATAAAAGAGTTATTGATGAATGGATGTGGCGCTATCAGAAAGAGGAAGCAGGTTTGGAGTTTAGTACCAGCAGCGATTTGTTGGTCTAATATGGCTGGAAAGGAAAAATCGAGTTTTCAACAGGTATGGAGAGCCCACATATAGAGCTTCAAATAAGGCAAAAGAAATGATGTTTGAATGTTCGCTCGATGTCAAGGATGCGGCAGTTTGAATAGGGAATGGAGAGAGATCATACGGTCTATAGTAGCATGAGTTTTTATTTTTTATTTCTTATTTCTTATTTGTGGGTGGTCTTTGAGGTTTTCTCCTAAGGAGTTCTTGTAAAGATGTGCAGTTGTGTATTAGTGTGGTAGGCTACCAGTAAAATTGTTGGGGGTTTCTCGTTCTCTTTGTTAATGAAATTCTCTTTACTTCTCAAATAAATAAGAAAAAGATAATTATAAGAATTGAACCCCATTTTTATTATTACTATTCGTGTTAGATATGTTTTGTATGAAATATAAATCAGAAAACACATTACAAATCCCCAAAAGCTTGACAAATCCTAGTTCGTTGATTGTCAGTTTACGATTTAGTTGACCTTGGTTTAGAAAAAGGGGAAGCAGGCGATGCAAAAGATTTTTGTTATGGTACTAGCTTAACAAAGGGGGTTGATGGAAAGGGCAGAAGCTTTGGTAGAGGATCTTGCCCAGGAGCCAATAAGGATGCAGCATACATTCTGACAAGAATTTGGGTTATTATGTTAGTACCAAAATATCTTTTACTGCCAAAGTATAGATGACCAAAGTACCCTTTGGCAGGTTGTAGATTGCATCCTGATGGGCCCCAGTAATGCCTGTACAAGATACTCCACAGAAGCTTCTTTAGAGGACTTGATCTCAAGTGTCAATACATGGGTGTTCATATCGTAGTTTCAGATTAGACATGAAGATCTCATACAGACATGAGGAGGTGTCAGACAGGTTGATGATATATGCTCACAAGCTGTATGGTTAAGATAGATATCAGAACTCTAGCTTTTAGATGTAACTTAAGTAAAATTTCTTACTTCACCGATAAAAAAAATTGTCCAGGATCTTCTGATAGATAAAAAGGATTTGAAAAAGTTTTTAGGTATACTGGTATTCTAGGAGAAGAATGAAAAATGGAAGAAAGAATATATCAAGGTTATGTTCTAGTGGCTGTTATTCATCAAGTTGAAAAAAAAATGTTCTAATAGATGTCTTTCTTTTTTATTTTTTGGTAGGGCCACTCGGGCCTGTTGCCGCATCATAGGCGGCCATGCACTGTGATAGTGGCAGATGTCAACGCGATCACCTGTGGAATGCTGTGTCTGAGAGTCATTTTCTGACTTGTGTCATTTGACAATGCCACCTTTTTATAGATATAATGTTCTTGTTACATCGATTTCTGAGAGTAATGTATATAAGCATCAATAGCTAGCCAAATCCCTTATGTAGATGAATGATGCGGGACATCTCTCATGTGTGGAAACATAAATTTTGTTGCTCTTTTTTTTTTTTTGATCTGTCACTGAATTTTTATGAAAATATAGGAGACAAAAAGAAGGGATATGCATGGTTTACAGAACTAGAAAAGGGATGTGGGAGGAACTCTCCCTACAAAAGAAACAAAAAAAGATCAATTACAAATCCCCCCTGCCATCGCTAATTACATCTTTTCTAGGAAGCATTGGCATTGACACTGACATGGGACACGGGTATGATATGATAAAGATACGGCAACACGTAAAGTCTTGAAAAACTAGTATACAATACATCAATGAATTAATTAATATTTTTAGCTATATTTCATGTTTAAAAAAATAAATAGCATGTATCAAAATGTTTGAAAAAATATCTAAAACTAATTTAAAAGTAATAATACATAGCAAATAAGCACATTCATACCCATACAATGATGTTTAGTCTTTAGAGTACAAAGTAGTAAGAGTTCAAAAAATTACAACGAAAATGAAAAAGAAAACTAAGAGAAAAGAGAAGCATGTGCTGTGTTTCTCCCGAGACTCTATCCCTCTTGTTTTCTTCATTTTCTTCATTCTCCTCTTTTTCTCTTCTTTCATTCTTATCTCTTTCACAGGGTTGGAGTTGTTGGTTTTGCAACCCGACGTCTCCTCCGTTCCCTTCTTATTTCTTTTCTTATTTGTATTATCTATAATACCCTTTTGGGTGTTTCTTCAATTAACCCTCATTCTTCAAGCTATTTTACCAAACTCCCTAGAATGCCATGTTCCGAATGTATCCCAAAAAAAAAATTGTTCTCCAACATACCACGGACACACATGCAAAGTGTCTGTATTCAATACGTATGGACACTGACACGCCGAGGATTTGGAGTGTCCGTGCTTCCTAGCATCTTCCTAGTTATCCCAAAATTCCCTACCAAGTCAATTAGATAGGCCCCAATACTTTTACATGTATTCTACAGAGAATTGCTATCCCCTGCAAAGATTCTATTATTCTTCTCCTTCCAAAGCCCCCATCATACAACATAGGACACTAATGACCATGACATCTTCCCTCTTTCACCAAACGAGACGTGCCTCCATGAGAGAAACATTCTTAAGATGATCTGGGGCAACCCAAGTCAACCCGAAGCAGGATCCAAAAAGCTTCAAACAACCCCCAAAAGAAACAGTAGATGGATAGGTGATTTATACTTTCTTGCTGTTGTTTACACTGAGGAATAGATCTGTCTCTCATGCCTTGACCAACTTAACCTATTCCAAAAAAATTACACAGTTAAGTGATGGATAGGATATTTTTTCACATTGGTTTATTCTTTATGGAGCAGAATGTTGGGCAACCAACAAACGACACATATATAGAATGAGTGTGGCTGAGATGAGGATGTAGGGGATGAGTGGCAAGACTAGAAATGGTAGAATTAGAAATGAATCCGTTTGTGGGAGCTTAGTACTCCCATAAATGATAGGATGAAGTTAAGTGGACAGATGATTTGGTCACATCACACATGCAACAAAGATCAAGGATTGTGCCAGTGAGGAGTGAGATGATGCAAGTTAAGGTGCTAAAAAGATAAAAGGAAGGCCAAAATTGAATTGGATTGAAGTAGTTAGGAGAGACAAATATGGCCCTAGATGCTAGAATGGAAAATAAGGATTCATGTGGCTGACCCCTAGTATCTGGGATAAGGCTGTTGTTGTTGTATGGTTTTTACATATTTTAATTATGGTTACTTTTTGTCCAGTTGATTTTTAAACTAAAAATTGTGTTACAAGCAGGTCAGGTATCCAGATCGAATAACACTCATAAGAGGGAATCACGAAAGTCGTCAGATCACACAGGTTTGAAATCTTAACGCCCTATGCTGGTATCGTTGTTCTAACAATCTTGTTTGCTTAGCGTGACTTACTGACAGTTTTTCTCTGACCAGGTATATGGATTCTACGACGAGTGCCTACGTAAATATGGCTCAGTGAATGTCTGGAGATACTGCACAGATATATTCGATTACTTAAGGTTTGCCACTCATTTTTCACTAGAGAGATATAAGGTAGTTGTCTGATGGAAGCTTAGGAAGGCGTACCGATTGCACAGTGGCACATAGTCTGCACATCCAAGGGGTAGTAGGAGATGCTAGGCCTAAAATTGCTCCCGATCCTAACCATTCAGTCTATCACAAGTTTTGGGACAATCAGGAAGAGAGTGGATTGTGAACCCCAAAAAATGTGGATTAATTGGGTGGTCAGAATCATTCAATTGAATCAAATTTTCAGTCTAAGAGTTCTTGTAGGTGGGACCCGTAAAAAAGTAGCTTACCATCTTGCCTGTTTGCCTGGTGTCCTGCAATGTTGTTGGTAGACCATCCAGTCAAACCACAGATATCTTAGATTTCATATTTTTTGTATAAAAGTCATGTTGCATTGTCTTGATTTTAATTTTATTATTGATGGTTTCCTAGCTTGTCAGCTCTCATTGAGAACAAGATTTTTAGTGTCCATGGTGGTCTCTCTCCTGCCATTTCCACATTGGATCAGGTCAGAGAATTTATCCAGGATTTTTGTTTGATGTCTTCTTAACCTTATGATACTAACAGGATCCATTTTCCAGATTAGAACGATTGACCGGAAGCAAGAAGTACCCCATGATGGTGCCATGTGTGACCTTCTCTGGTCAGACCCCGAAGACATTGTAGATGGTTGGGGTTTGAGTCCTCGAGGTGCTGGTTTCCTGTTTGGTGGCAATGTTGTTACTTCTTTCAACCACTCAAATAACATTGATTTCATATGCCGTGCACATCAGTTGGTTATGGAGGGATTTAAATGGATGTTCAATAACCAAATCGTTACAGTCTGGTCAGCTCCAAATTACTGTTACCGGTAATTACCTTCTACGTTTTTCTTCCTTTTTTCTTTTATCACTTTCTGTGATCTTCTTTGCTGTCAACTGAAAAGATCAAGTGGTTTATTCTCATTTTGCGGATGTGTTCAGATGTGGCAATGTGGCAGCAATTCTTGAATTGGATGAGAACCTGGACAAGCAGTTCCGCGTGTTTGACGCAGCTCCACATGTTTGTACATATAACTCTCTTGCTATTTTTCCATTATTTACAGATGCAGCAGCAGCAGCCTAAAACATCATGCAAGCTACCCTTTGGGTATGGTTCACATGGGGGCCCAAATCATTCAATTGGTAGGTTCCATCCAATTAATCTATCCAAAAATCAGTTCAGTGATGATCCTAACAATGCATGAAGTGGCCCTACTGATTGAATGGTTGCGACTCTTGCATATGCATGACTGATTGGTAACAAAGCATGAAGTTTGATGCTGTGCTGCATTATCAAATATTTTGCATTTGTGAAGTTTTTAAAGATAAGCGTAATGCAGGAATCAAGAGGTGCTCCATCCAAAAGGCCTGCACCAGATTATTTTCTTTGAGATCTGTCTAGGGGGTTTTACCTCACATCAAATACGCAGATTGATACATGAGATGATAGAAAATCATGTGTTAGAGATGTTCTCTTCTGGGGTACCAATGGAATTAATGGGTTGGTGTCACAAAGTCTGACTCCTTGAATGGCCAACAAGATTGGTACTTTCGAGTTATTGATCTGTTTAGAGTGGTGATTTTGTAATTTTGTCCTTTTTCTCCCCAATTTTTTTTTATGTTACGTGTAGATTATACTGTATTTCAGTATACGCCTGTGCAATTGATAAGGAACCCGATTCCTCTGAACCAAGAGCAAGGAATCAGGAGGGTTCTTTTGGAAAGAGGAAGATCCCCATCTGTGGGGATATGCATGGTGGGGATTGGGTTTAAGACACTTGAAAATTGTCTCTGGACCTTACCCAGCAAAAAAGAAAAACACAACTAGGGCTTTGTATGCCTATTTGGTAATGAAAGAGTATACATTTGTTAGTTTCCACTGTGTCCAATTACTTTTATTTCATGTTACTTTCGTTTCTAGCAAATGTATTTTATTCCCATAAAAAGGGCCAAGTATTACATATACGGACGGAGAATGATTGTCTGTGTTGACAGACCTCTGTAGGCATGCCATTGATCGACACATGATGTGCTTTTGAAATTGGTGTTTCTTTTTGGACACCTACTTTTTCATCTGACCAATTTTTTTGGATGTTTTTAACCACCAACACAACATGTGTCAGCTTATAATTCACCATAAACACTACAGGTACTTCGTCATCACAGAACATTTTTTTCCTGTACAGAAAGAATTTATACTCTTTTTGTCAACTAACCCTTCCAATGGACTTGGCTGTTGAAATTATTGGTGGTGGTAGAAGGCACTATATGATGGACCAAAGATCTGTCATCATCAAATGAAACATATGCCCCCCACCATCCAAGTTGCCTGTTACTGATTTCTGCAGAAGCGCCCCTTGAACGGGCAATAGTGCAACAGAGCTCTAATATGTGGATGGCCTGTAAACAGAAGAGGTTTGACACTTTGGAAACGGGTATTGGGTACGGTGATGTTTATGTATCAGAGGGTATGTGTTGCACTTGCCACTTAAAATGTAAATTCTTAATCCCTTGGATAGCACGCTCATTTAATTACAACCGTTCTTTAGAGTATACAGTTTTAAAGATCATTTTTCAAATCTTTTTTTTTTTTTTTTTCCTGCCTAATAAGAATACTGTTTCGGATGATTAGGGCTATATGATTAAGTTAATCGGCTGGGCTCTTGCCTTGCATGTCATACATTTCGACGTTTCATTTATGAATGCAGTAGCTTCCATTTAAGTTAACAATAGTCATTTTTGGTAAGGAGCCTAGAGCTCTATTTCATTCTTGAATATTCACATGGTTACATCCTTCTGTACCAAGAATAGATGATAAAATCTTTGGGATATCATTACAATTCCAAACTCTTGAAATGCATTTTTTAGCTGCGATAATCCCCATAGAACGAGCGGTTTTGTTGCCGGCTCTTGGAACATAAGGATCCAAATTGTTGAGGAGTTTGACAATGAGGAGACTATCTCCTTCCAAGATTACTGAACATGGTAAATAATCTTGTGGTGTTTCAATCCGATATAGAATGTCCAAGCTTCTGCTTCTTCTGTTAGGCAGGCATGTAGAAATTTCGATTCACCATTTTTAAAAGCACCCATATGATCTCAAGTAATTGATAAGATGTCCCACTAAAGATATACCCATCCTATAATGATAAGGAATATATTCATATTTACCATCTATTCAGAAGAAACTATTCTATTTACTTCTACCATTCACATTTCCATGACAAAACCAAAACTGAGCATTGGTGTGTTTTTTTTACAGCTATACATTGTACATGGAAGCCCAACAAGATAGAACTTTTCATTATAAGGGCAACTAGAGACCAAAAGAAAAAGCAATATTCATAGACCCAATAGCAAGCAAACTTTAGCAGGACATCTGTTGCATGCCATGTGCATAAAGTAATATAAAAGCAGTGTAACACTGCATTACTCAAACCCACTTTCCCCCTCTATTCTCACTTTTTTATCTCTCTTTCTGATGAAGTGTAGTTTAGCTTTACTGAGTACAGTTGAGTGAAGTAGTACATGGTAGTTTTCAACTTTTCTTTGTTTCTTCTTTTCCTTTGGAAAATATCAGTACTCTGTAATAGTTTTGGTTACAATCACACAAAACCCACATGAGAATCCTGCCCTGTGGCTGTATGCATGAGATGGGTCTCACTGGGGAGCTGGTCAAGAGTGTCTTCTCTAAGAGTCGGTCTGTCGGTGCTCATGATAACAATGTGCGACACTTTTCTTCTAATTTGTTGATCTTCTTGTAATTGTTCTGGTTCGGATCCTGAGAATTTATTGCTTCTATTGTTGTTGTCTCTCTCTCTCTCTCTCTCTCTCCCGTGTATACATAATTGAATTGAATGAATATCATGATGCGGTTGTTCGATTTCTGTTCTCAGAGAGTTATTGCTCTTTTTTTTACACTTAATGACTTCCAGACAATTCAGTTGGAATGATTATTTGAATTGCTCTGGCTTTGAATTACTAAGTAGAGATGCTTTTACTGTTTCTCTATTTGATCCAATCAGGCAAGGAAAAATGGGGTGGATAGAAGAAGATGGAGCTCTGTTAGATCCTATCTGTGTGGGGATGAATTCAATTCAGTCCTTGCGGAGGAGGATTCAGCTTCTGTCAGGAATTCTGATGCTACTGTTACATGCTCTGTTAGATCACATTCTTGTGGGGACGAATTCAATTCAGTCCTTGCAGGGGAGGATTCAACTTCTGTTAAGTGTTCCGAGGCCACTGTTACACAGCCTGTACGAGAAGAAATGATGGAAGAAGTGCAAATCCAAAGTGAAGAGAAGGAAGAACAAATCTCTCAAGAAAAACAGAAATCACCCACTAAACTTTTGAGCAAGGAGGATGCGGCCATTGTCATTCAGTTGGCATTTAGAGGCTTTCTGGTATGTTCTTACTCTGTTTGAAATTTCTCGCAAAATTTTAAATACATGCATACACAATTCCCATTAAAAAACCAATAATTCTGAAGTTTGCTGAGAATTTTATTGCCATGAGAAAATCCTCTGAGCAAGGAATTGGTCACTAGGCTCATGTTTAGAGCATTTGGCTTAAATCTTTCCCACTCTGACTTCCTGGTTGTTTATTACCAATTAAAATGTGTGAAAATCAGGCCAAACATCGAGATGGAGGAACCAAACAGATTGGTAAGAAGGGCAGTGTCCAAGGAATGGAAAGTCCAAGCAGGGAGTCTATGGGTACATCAATTGAAGTTCAAACAGGAAATTCTGTGGAAGCTCTTACAGAAAGTGTTTCTATTCAACACCGACTGCAGCAGAATGCCCGAACTCAGGTGTCCAAGCTGAAGGTAGAACAACCCATCAAACCCAGTCTTCTCATGCTTCAGTTCTTATATATGTTCAGTGACGAGCAATAGGTTGGCCCAATTACTTCATTCATATATTATTCAGCCTAGGAAAATGAGCAAAGATCAAATGGACCTCTAACTGACAAGGCTTAAAGAGTTAACATAGTTGCAGAGAACGGATATACTGTAGATCCGAGTACAATTCTATTTAAGAAGGGGCATTGCTCCTTGGAAGTCAGTTTCATACTTAGGACTCAAGTTATAAAGAATTGACATAGTTGCAGAGACACCATTGATTGTAGATCTGAGTACATTTCTATTTAGAAGGAACATTATTCCTTGTTAGTCAGTTTCATGCGTATGACTCAAGTATCATAGCGGATTTTCATATTAATGGTTATCATTGTTTGGCACAACTGAAATGTGATATTCTATGGAGTTGAGTATTCTTTGTATAGTATTAAAGTCGTAGATGAATGGGCACAACAGAACATAGCTGATTTACTACAATATACCTAAGGATTTAACTTTCAGTTTTGTAGTGTCACCAGTTGAACCAAGCTGACCAAATTCCTCCTAGTGTCCTGTAGACAGAAACCAACAAACTCTACTTGCACAGAACTACCTATACATACACACAAGAACACATAAATTATATTTCTTAATATTTATGTCTTATAAGGAATATTTTCAAACAGTAGGGACAAGGCTTTGTTGAGTTGTCGTCAAAGGAAATTTTTGAAATGTAATGATGCAGTATTTGGTCGCTGGAGTTAATTGACTCGAATTGCAGATAAAAATTCAATCAAGATGATGAGATGTACAACTAGTTGAAGTAATTTCAAGACTTGAATTTTACAGATAATCATCTCAAAACATATCTTTTGGGACATGCATTTTGCAGGAGGACTGGGATGATAGCACAGTGAGTAGCAACACATCAAAAATGAGGATCCAGAACAGAATGGAGGCAATAACCAGGCGTGAGAGAGCACTGGCTTATGCATTCTCTCAACAGGTATGACTGATATATTTCTCCAACATGAGCATAGGGAAGTTAATCATAATTCTAAGATTATTAACTTTTTCGAAATCCATTGGTAGTTACGAATTTGTTCAAAGAAAAAGCTAGCCAAATCTGATACAGCAGAACTTAATATGGGTTGGAGCTGGCTTGAACGATGGATGGCAACCCGCCAAATGGAATGTCATTTGGTCGAGGACAGCATGAGCAAGTGTCTCAATCCCATCAACAGTGGTCGAAGATCCATGGTTAATAAGAGATATTTCAATGTAGCAGAAGAAGAAATGGAAAGCTGTGGATCTAATGAAGTACCTGTCAGGATTGATAACTCCACAGTAACAGATCCAACTCTCAATGATGGATATAGGCCAGTCAAGAACAGGCTTAAGGCAACAAGAAGCATGTCACGACGAAAAACCATGCCAAGCTACCAATACCCAAAACAGCTGACCAAGGTGGAAACTCCTCATTACTTCTATTCTCAAGTATTACAGTTCTGTACTTCACTTACTCGGTTCCAGCGAAGATTGGTAAACCTGGCCCAGACCTGGCTCACTCAGTTAATAAAACTTAAACTAGGGGGAACCAACATGATGACACACACAAGTCCTGAATTTTATTTAGTATCTTTCTAAATGCAAATTTGAATTTCCTAAGAAATAACTAATGTTGATATTATCCATTTTAACCAAAAAGATGCAATGACTCAACTGAGTTTCTAATGGCTTGGTTAAGTCACTGAGTCAACACAAACGAACTTGGCTGAGCTATGAAATTTTTTAAGCATTACTGGGTCGAGTGAGTCTTTCCTTTATAGAGGATTAAATTATTTGACATTGTTGCATACAAAGTTTACTAATTGAGTTTATTTTATTTCAGTCTGTTAACACCCTATCATCTACTGGTGTTTCCATTTTGTTACAGGTAAGCAAGAAAGATTGTTTAAGGGAAGCTGGAAAAGATAGAAAAGAAAAGTATATGCAGCCCAGAAGTACTGGAGAAGTAAGTACAAAGATGCTTCATCCTGGGCAATATCTGTTCCACTGATCAATAGCTCCAACAGGGGTCTTTAAATCTGTTGAGAGGACATGGGCTTCTTGTTCATACTTTACAAGGTCTCTAATTAGAGAACATTACTTATAAATTTGCTATTGTATGTTCCTTTTGGTAAAGATGTTGTGGCTAGTCCTTAGATGGCTTCTAAAGTTGCTATTGTATTTCCCTATAAATGTTGCAACACTAAGTAGTTTAGATGGCTTCTAAACTTGCTCTTGTATTTTCCTTGTTGTAAATGCCAAATCAGCCTAGCAGTAAATCAAATGAATATTAAGGCCTCCTTTCCCTTTCAATACAGATGATTATGAAAAAATAAAAAACATTGAATTAGTCATACGCTCTGCCAAACCATCCGGCCAAAGGAAAGGTCTGGGTGGTGAACTTTCTTGCTTGTTTCGCCTTTCTCAGACATGATTTGTAGCATGAAAGATTGTTCTAATATCAATTTATCAGTAGATGGGTCCTCTTTTGCGACAAGGGAAAATTGGTCATCATAACTCCTTTCCAATCCTTCAACGAGTAACTCTGCCCGATCAAGGCTCCTACTCTAGCTTGCTGATTTTCGAGTTGACTTCACTACAAAGCATGAGAGTCTGCACCCTTTTGTAAAAAACACACCTCCAACAGATCACTCGATCCGATGTTAAGTAGACACAATCCAACCAAACCAGTTCAAAGAGATTATATTATTTAACCATTGCAAACTTAATCAGCTCTATAACAGTTCCTTGTCTTGGGTAACAGGAAATATAGCCTTAAAAATTTTCAAGTTTACTTCTTGGATTGAAATACAATGCCATTAACTAACAGAAAAAGATCAGCTCAAGCAAGGTTTCCGCAAGCAAACTTGCTCGAACTGCTCGGTAGAACAAAAAAAAGAAAGAA
The DNA here is from genome assembly GCA_025762735.1 of Platanus orientalis. NCBI lineage: Eukaryota > Viridiplantae > Streptophyta > Magnoliopsida > Proteales > Platanaceae > Platanus > Platanus orientalis. The sequence continues at coordinate 8,726,108 of JAOXJP010000001.1, forward strand.
ATCAAATCTTACCTTACTTTTTTTGCTATGGGACAGCTCAATGAGCTGATCTTTTGCCTTAACTAAATGTTGATTGTTCGCTATTATCACTGCTAATGAGGATTGCTTATCCCGGCTTGTCTCTGAGGTTCAGGTAAAGAAAAGCAGCTACAGAGAAAAAAGACCCAATAGAAGGTAAACCCTTTTCTCAATTATCCAAAAAAAAAATGGTAAACCCTTCTTTCTATCGTCATACCTTGCTGCAATTTGGCAAGCAATGGATTCTAACAGAAGTCTTATGTTTGAACCCATTAGATAGATCAAATACTTTCTTAAGGCCATCCAAGTGATCGCTCCGATGGTCCAAAAGAATGCAACAGATCACATGGAAATCGTTTTGCTGAATAGTTTTGATGGCTGTAGAGATTTCATGGAAGTGACTAGGTCACACCTCGGTATGCTGTATGCATTTTAATAGCTTCGACTGAATTAACTAATTTAAGTATCTGGAATCTGAGTACTCAAAGTATTGAGAGTAGTAACTCAGCTGTCCAACTGCTACTTATGCCTTCAATGGATCATGATGGGCAGCCAATTGGATGGACCCTCTGAGTCAATCAAGACTAATCGAGCAATCCCAACCATCCACTGAATTGTTTGAACATCAAGCTATTGCAGGAACGCGTACAGGAAGAGTTCATTCAGTTACAAATGGGTTAAGAGAATTAACTGCTATGGAAACAGTTGCCTTAGCCCCTAAAGCCCCTTGAATTGAAATAAGCAGCCAGCTCAGAGAGATGACCCATTGGAGAACATACAACTATTTGCAATTATTCCTTCTCAAACAGATACCATCTCTATGATTTAGCTATCTATATGAAACTCCCATTCAGTCAAAAGCCCAAATTACTTGAAATCCTTAGATAGCAATGTGAAAAACAGGGCACAACCCAACCCAACCCAACCAAAATGCAGTTTATAACAAGGAAGATGCTCAATGATCCTAACACTGATAATGCAATAGGTGTAGGTACAACTATCCTCTTCTTTTGTTGGGTGGGGTATGGGTTTGAACAAAGGTACTGCCATATGATGCTAGAATGCTTGACTTAAAGTTATGTAATTGCAGAGAGGGACACATGAGGCAGATGAAGCAAGGAAATGGAAGAGGAAGAAACTGAACTATTAGATTAATAAATTCAGTCTGAAAACAAATCCATGAACCAACAAAGTTCTACTAATGATCCACACATCCCCACCACCAGAAGCATTATCATAATATCCATAAGTCCTAAAGAAGGAGCTACAACCCATTAAATTTACCTAAAGCTCAGACAACCTAATTAACCTAATACCATAGGCAACAATCCCAGAAAGCAAAAGTCTTGGATAGAGGAACAGAAAACACCAAGAGAGAATGACATAACCAGTATTGTTCACTCTCTCAAAGAAATCCTAATTTAATATACCAAAAAGTAGCCTCAAATTGAGAGAGAGAATCCCAAACATGGATAAAATAGAAACTTGATCAAGTATCACTATTATTTAATTCCATTCCATTCCATCCATGAAACCCTAATCCAACATGTAACACAGAAAATTCACATTAAGGGGAAACAAGCCCTTAAATTTACTACAGAACAAAAATCCCGCACGATTAATCCTTAGAAAATTTAGTATTAAGCAAATTCAAGAGAAGAAAATTGGGGAGAATCCCAAACCCTAGATCTTGTCGATATCCTCGTCCTCAAACTCAATATAATCGTCTCCAGCTCCATCATCCTCCTCGTCGAGGCCGGCGGCGATACCCTCGTTGAGACGCGTGTTCTCCGGTAGCTCGCCGTAGGCCTTGAGGAGCCTGGCCTCGTCGGGCATGTACTTAAGGATGACATCCGCCTTGTCGTCCTGATAATCACGGAGACCGACGAGGATGATGTCGCCGGCGGCGATCCAGACCTTCTTGTGCATCTTGCCCCGGATGTGAGAGAGGCGTTTGGTGCCGTCGATGCACATGACTTCACAACGGCCGTTGCCGAGCATGCGAAGAACCTGAGCGTACTCCTGGCCGTCTTCCTTGAAGACGAGCTCACGCTTCTCGTCGTCGGCTTCGTTCTTCCCTCTCTTTCTGTTCTTTCCTCCCTTTCCCTTGTTCTTCGGCATCTCTGTTGCTGCTTCTTGCTACCGCTTTTGCGACTGGAAGATGGATTGCAGAAACCCTAGCTTTTGTTTCCTGCTTAGATCCTTTCTTTGATACTTTTATTCTCTCTACTTGTCGCCTGGGTATCTCTATATATATAGATATAGGTAGATACACGTGTATACTTCTATTCATGCTTGTAAAACAAGTCTATCCTCTAGTCCTATTTTCTATCTTGTTTCCCACGTTTTCTCTTTTCATGCTTTCTCTAATTCTATCAAGGGTGGTAACGTTTGACACAATACGTGGACTCAACACGAAAATAAACGGGTTAGGGTTAATTGTAAACGTGTTTTGAATCAAATCAATGGACTCATTTTGATCGATTAATAAATGGTTTGGATTGACCCATATCGTCAAATACCTTTAATTAGGCACGACACTAACATGATCGACCAATATGAATTATCAAATAATTTGCAAACTCAACACGAATCCAACATGAAATAAGCAGCTTAAGGTTGATTGTAAAAGTGTTTTGGGTCACCTACTTTGACACAATTAATAAAAGGGTTGGGGTCGGGGACCGGTTGAACCATATAATCGTATAACCTTATCTTGACATGACATGAACCTAACCCACCAACATGAATTGCCACCCCTACTCCGGGCTTGGGTTATGTGAGAACTAATCTCGTGAGAACTGTGAAAACGGCACCAGAGGAGCTGACACATCAGTACCTAAAAGTGATTTGCATTTTTTGGGGGGACTTATCACTTATTGGCGCTGATGTGTACATACCCTGATGCCGTTTTCACAGTTCTCACAAGATTCGTTCTCA
>JAOXJP010000001.1:8738405-8750217 GCA_025762735.1 Platanus orientalis
ATATATTGTAATTGTCAATTTCATGACAAAAATGGTACATTAGAAGATCCTGTATTTAGGAGTACAATATGTAATATGTTGTATCAAAAGTCATGTAAGTCATAATCAAGAGAAAGTTTCTAGAAGATCTTCACAAGACCGGCAAGACCAAGCTTGAGAGATTACACTTCTAAAGACTATATCAAAGGACATTCTCAAGAATTAGCTCATAGAATTGTCAATCCACACTCAAAGGCAAAGCCAAGTAAATTTGGTAATGAGGCCAAAATGTAGGCCTTAGGAAGTAGTAGATAGACCTATTCCAAGACTTAATATGCACCCTCACATTTTTTTGTTAAGTATGGAACTCAAAGAATATAAAAAAGAATAAAAAATTTAAAAAACAAGGGTGGTGAACCAATCCACACTTTCTTGGACTGTCCAAGCACCTGGACCGATGCACCATAGTGTGGACTAATCCAGAGGTCCCGAACATTGGGGTCCTAAGCTAACAGAAGTCAACTGGAGTGACCCAGGGTGTGTTGGACCGATCCATGACCTCTCGAGTGTTGGGTTCTAAGTTGACAAAGGCCACATGGACCAATCCACCAAACACTGGACCGATCCAAGGTATGGACCAATCTAGGAAAGGGTGGATCGGTCCGGTATGACAAATTTGAAAATTTTCTATTTTTGAAAAAATCAAAGGCCAAGTGGAAGGTTGAACCACTAAAAATCTAGTGTGCATTGTGAGATTGTGTGGTTGCTTGGTTTGATTGCACACGTTGATTCAATTGTTAAATATTTAACTCATGCTTTAAATTGATTGAATAATCACTCTAATACATTATTAAGAAACCTAGGGCATAAAAGAAAAATCCGTTAGGGATTCTATCAACCCCTCACCCGCTTTGCTATCGTTCGCAATAATGTATGGTGGAGTAAAGTGGTCTATGATAGTGGTCATAGCAAGAGATAAATCAAAAGTATAGATGCAATTTTAGTAAAAATAAGACTAGAAAAGAGAATAGTCAAAATTGACGATTAAGAAATACCCCAAAATTGACCATCTTCATTATCTTGGTTTAATAATCTATAAAAAGGAAGAGACTGTAAAGGATGCTATCCACAAAATTAGAAAGTGGTAATTAGTGGGAAAATGTTTTAGAAATTTTAGGCGATCGATGCATAAATTAATTTTGATGGTGAAGTTTCATAAGAAAATTATAAAACTAACATGCTTTATGAAGTTGAATGTTGAACAACTAATAAGAAACACATACATAGAATGACTGTAAACGAAATGAGAATGTTATGATAGATTACTGGCAACCACAAAGGATAGAGCATATGACTTTAGCGTGAGCATCAATACATGACATTACGAGAAGTCAATCAAGATGATTTGGTCATATGGAAGAAGTCCCATGATTGTACTAACGAAAATAAATGATATGGTGCAAAATAGAGCTCAAGGAGAAAAATGTTAAAAATGGCTTGGGTTTAAGTAGCAAGAATTTTTATATTTTAACTAAAGATATAACCCTAGACAGAGTGGTAACAGGATCCACATAAAAGAACCCAAGTATTTGGGATTAAATTGAGTTTTGTTTTGTTTTGTTTTTTTCTTTCTTCTTCTTCTTCCTTTTTTTTATAAGAATGTAAGTTGAGTTGATTCAAGAAAATTGCACTATAGATCTGAATCAAGATTCTATAGGATTCATAAATGAAAAAAATTCCCAATAGCATTATAACATCATACAGCTCAACCAGTTGCTAAGTACTCCTCACTATTGAAAGATACATCGCCTTATTTAGCAACTAGACTAATAATACTATCACATAGAACAGTAGACCTACAGAAGTCTCTCCTACGTCATATAATTAAGGTGAAGCTGGAATTGGGTCAGTCCCTGATACATGTGAGGCTGCATCTTCTTTCGAAAAAGCCACGTAGTTCACAGGAGCTATAGGCTGGTTATTATCCTTCTTCCCATCTTTAGTCGTGGATCTAACACCATTTTGATGTGCATTCAGGGATAATCGTCGGCTAGGAGTACCATTTGCACCTCCATTGGCACGGGGACCTACCACCTTCTTTGGACCAAGCGGTCTGCCAGGGCTTGGCTTTGAACCAAACACAGCTTCTTGTTCCGTGGATAGTTGCTCGTGGAACTTTTTCTGGTCCTGTAAAATAATGGAAATCATCATCATTATAACAGTAATAGTAAAAGAAACACCGAGGTCAGGGATTTTTTGATAATTCTCACCCTCATTCTCCGCTTCTCTTCTTCTCTATCATGCCTGAGCATGGCATATTCGTCTAGCATGGCAAGGAGAGGAACACCATCATAAGAAAATGACATGCCACGTTCCTCTTCCCATGCCCGAGTCTTAGTCACCAACATATCAACCAGAGCTACAAGGCCAAAACAATCCAGTTAGTAACTCGAGGGTAAACTACAGTACATAACTTGACGACTGTTGTCATGCAATAGCATACGTTCAGAGATACAGGAAACAGCCGCTCTACAAGACCAACCTGGATTTACCAATTTCAGCCTCTAGTGGAACATCATAACCATCCAATATATAGACCCAACCGTCAAAATGAATTGCGAAAGGTTAAGAGAAAACAAAAATTGGATGATTGTAATATCTCCAATATGACACAATACACTGATGCTTTCATGCCTCTAGTGAACATAATATGTATGTCAATTGAAAGAAAAGGATCCCAATTAATCTCGTCCCAGGAGATCTCCTGGGCGAGACATTTGCATATATATATATATATATATATTGTTTTTTTGGTAAATAGATGAGAGATTGAATGGTGAGATCCAAAAGATTTCTGCTGGTGAACCACATGTAAGACAGTTAAGTTGGATTAGAGTCCATAGTGGGCATACACCATATAATCAAACAGACATGCATCAAAGGTCAAACACCGATTAACCCCTCAATCCATCCACCAATGCTTGCCAAACTCTGTTACAAACTTAAGATGGCACAAATGCACATATATGAATGTATGTAATCCTAATGTGATTTCTATGTTGAAGATAAATATGATGCTTTAGTTCTAAACATACCTGGAATTTTGTTGACCAGAACACGAGCTTTTTCTGCACGCTTAAGATTTAAGTGTGCCCCTCTGCTAGAGTTATACCTATTCTGGTCCTGTTTTCATCCAGCTCACATTAGAGAGAAGTATAAAAGCCTGATTGCAACAGTATGTAATGAAAGTATAAACTAGTGTACATTCAGATAACTTCTATTTTCTTTCCACACACAATTTTTTTCACTGTAAATTTTTCCACATTTCCAATAATGACTAAAGGCTGTTTGCTCACCAAGAGGGACAAAATAAGGAAAAAGCGTGTTCTTTTTTCTTTTTTTTTTTTAAATCTTTTCAAGCAATCAGGAAATGTGTGTTGCCCACACGAGCAATATGCATGATTGTGCATAAAATCTGCACGGCGGAAATGCGAGTAAGATTTCAACAGGTAGGGAGTGGATTAGATTGAAGTCGATCTGGTTAGATCAATTAGAATTGGACCTGATCCAATTTGAATAAATTGGCTCCAAGTCTGACTCCTAGTACCATAGGGTCAGCCATCCAATCCAGGACAGAGATTAAGACATGTTAAATTGCAAATATATCTTTAAGTATACATCTAAACCCATCCACTGGAAATGAACCCAAGAACTCTTACCCCTCCTCTCATAGGAGAATAGCTACTCCACTATGGAGGGCTCTGGGCTGTCTGCTATGAGAGGTAAATGAATAAATGATATGACACATAAGTAACACCATACACACACACACACACACACACACATATATATCAGAAAATTGTTATAAAAAGACAATTATTTGATGGAATGGATCATTTCTCAGATCTGATCAAGTGTTGATAGAGACAGATCCACCACATCAGAGCCAAGACCCTGGATAACCAGATCAGATTGGATCAGGTCATCAGTTTGAAGTTTGAACCCACCCTTTGGCAGATTTACATGCAGGACATGCACACCATTTGAGAAGCACCCTATAGGAATCTACTAGGCCAAACATTGACCCCATAAAATGATTCCACCACCCATTATTGCATCTCTCAGGACCAGTAGAAATATTTCACAGATGGTCAAGAAAGAATGTCAATTCCACCACCACCAGGCCCAATTTCTAGTCAAGGATATTTTCGGGTTGATCAATTGGTAAGTCCCAACTCTACTGCATTTGGCAGCTATTTACAGAAAATAGGCTTCTGGAATAGGTAGAAACAACATTTAAAGGACTTTCGATGTGCGACTCAGACAACACCAAATTGCCTATCAATTTTCAAGACATTTGCAATGAGTAGACCAAGCACTTATACAAGTAGCATTTACCCCGGAACTGAATTACTTAGCCGAGCTAATATATCCCTGCCAAAGCTTTAAACCCTAGTAGGGATTTAGGACATCTGTGCAGATGGTGTTGCAGACATTCTGGTTTAAGTGAACTTCATATGGTTATCCTAATGCTTGATCAGTGTAGACAGCAAGCATAAGGTTATTGTAGAATGATAAGAGATCATTAATTACCCGATTGTAGTCTTCAAGCCAGCTCTCTTCTTCACAAGCTGACATCCATTTCTCAACTTTATCCAATATATCTTTTCTGCTGAGGGCCTCCTCCTTTGCTTTCACGATATGATTATCCATGTCAGCCAATAGGTCCGAAGGCTCAACATTCCCAGAGTCAATCAGATCCATGATTTTTTCTTGAGCAGCCTCTGAATCTATTTCTATGTGAGCCTGGGCATATATTTCTTCGAGCTCAGCTTGTTTTTTAAGAGCTATCTCCTTCATCCTGCTGGCTTTAAGCTGATCAAGCCTTTCAACTTCCACCTCAGCCTTCACACGAAAAAAAATGGAAAGAAAAATCAGGTTATACTAGCTGAGTCCTCTCAATGTAGTTCTCAATAAATTTGTAGACTAGTGGACTTTTTAAAACCTGCTCAATCAGGTCAAGAGCAAGGGCCCCAGGGACAGTGACCTCATCCACTGAAGCTGAGATGTTACAGGTAACATGATTGAACAAACTCCGCTCCTCATTGGGGGTATCCATCAGGTTCCACAAATCAAATAGTTGTGCCACTAGTTCTTGAAGCTGAAACAAGAAGGTGATGTATGCTACATAATATTAATTAATAACAGATGGATGTAAAATATGTGCAAAAATAATTCCAAGTAACAAGGTGTATCTAAGATCCTCTAAATTTGTATATAAGAGAGACCAAAGAAAAGTAGAGGGTCCCAATAATGAGCATTGTCAGGGTGTAACTCGTACCAGAAAAAAGAAGAAGAAGAAGAAGAAGAAGAAGATTCCCAAATCTCTCCTCATGTGACAAAAGAATGAATTACAGATGAAAAAAAAAACGTCTAAATAATATATTTCTTAAAAATAAAAAATTCACCATATTAAAAAATACTGTTCAGGTATAATACAGCTATGAAGTGTGACCATTACAATTTGTCTTTCTAACTTTTTAGCAGGAAAAATAAATAAATCAAAGAGAATAGGATGAAAAAACATTACGAAGATATGAAACAATGAATAGCCACTGTTTGAAGAAAAAAGGAAAGAAAACATTGATTTATCTAGTTTTTTCTTGTCTGGAATATTCTGCAAATTATCTGTATAGTTTTAATTGCCCACATTTCTTTAGGTACAATTTTATATTTTATGCATGATTTTTTCTGATGAATTATTTTATGCATGATTTTTATATTAACATAAACGGAAGTATTATTATAATACGCAAATCCAAGTAGGCTGGATTTTCTAGAATCTGTCTGACAGCAACATGTGTGTGTAGGATACAATGTTCTAGTGTTCTATAATCTTGATAATAAACATTTAGCAGGATAAAGAAATTAGTGTTGAAATACTATAGGAATAACCTTTTGCAGCCTTTGTTTCTTGTCTTCTTTTAGTGCTAGTACTGTCTTAGCCAACCTGGACAGAGTGTCATTGCTAATACTCTTGGATTGCACTCCAACAGAGTCATTTAAGCTCGGGTGAACATCAGTAATGGTATTGAAAAAATCCATCCCCAGGACAACGCAAAGATCATGCACGGTGCTTACAAAATCAAGGACCTTGTGTAATCTATCACTCTGCCAAATAAAAAAGCCAACAGGTGGATATCAACCAGATGGATGCAAGAGCTAGAACTAAATGATCTTCACAAAAGAATTAACCCTAACCGCTTTGAACTAATGGATCATTGGTCGGAGCAAAGCAACTACCTTTTCTTTTTGAAGTTCAAGGAGTTGACCATGAAATTCATCCAACTTCTTCAAGGACAGGTCAAATTCATCAACTGCCAGAGTCCATCCCTGCTCACTAAGCTTCAGGTTTCCAGCAATCTCTCCACATATTTTCTGAATTTGTGACTGGACATCAGAAAACTCCTTTATTCTCTCCTCTTTTTGCTTCCATAGCTGCTCCAATACTGGTGCTATAGCTGCAAGTTGCTCCTTGATTGTCCCTGTTGTCTTCTCAGGCTGTAAAATAACAAAGAAGAGATTCATGGGTAAAGCTGAATTCCCAATTCCTGTGATAAAAAAGTACCCTTGTAAACTGAGGCATGTAATTTTTTTTACAAATTTCTATTTTTTGAACCTATCAATCACACAACTAAGATCTTGTTAAATACACAATTCATTTTCCATAACCTGACATAAATGTGTACTCACTATTCCAACAAAAGTTTTCTCTCCCAACGCTGAGAGAAGACTGGAGAGTTCAGATTTGGCATCAGCCAAGGCCTGGAGAAGATGTGCCCTTGACTTTGCAGCCTGGTCAACTTTCTTCTTGTAAACATCCAAGCACTCCTGGTCTAACTGAAACAGCATCTTGTCACGTTCAACATCACTCTCACCAACCTCATCCCATATTTGCTGCATTCCATACCCAATCATTTTATTTGTTGTTTCCTCTGTTTCACAAACCTTACCTCCAAGTTCCCAAGAAAAAGCTATATATAAAAAGTAAACGAATGAAAAAATAAAGACTGTGAGCTACAAAAGGCTAAAATGGATTGCCTGCAATTGCTGCAGCAAAGACCCGCAAGTTGTTTGTCCAAGAAATGGATTCTGAGCATCGGTGACTGCCATTAGAGATTCTCCACAGATTAAAACCTCACCTGCGATACACACATCGAATTGGGAAGATACCCTCAAACTACACAAGGAAATACCAGTAAAAGCAAGTGCTAAATTCACATACTTTATAGACCCAGAGAGATGTAGCCCTTCACCTGACAACTGAAACATACACACCCGTCATCATCACTTCATATCTGGAAAACCAACATACCTACTCAGTTGAGAAGATCAATATCTGTGCAAATCAAAGGAAGCATAAACTGCCTAGTATGATGATCCATGCAATTAAACTTGTCTTTTTAATTCATCCACACCCAAAGCATTCTAAAGAGGTCAACCAAGAAAGAAGCACCATATAGATTGGAAGTGAAAAGAAACAGAGGGGAGGAGACTCATATGAAATGGTATTTTGCCTCAATGTCCAACAGTAGAACTATTAGTGAAAGCCTTCTTGCAATAAAACTATAGCATTTATAAACCAAAACTGACCAAATTTCCAATATAAAATACAGAGAAATTTTTTTCCTTGTAGACCTTGTAACAAAAAAGGAGCTCCCAAGCAAAGATCTTGCAGATCAGAACTTGCTATCACAGAGAAAGAACCACATTTAAGAATTCATAACTAGATTACGAACCCCTGAACTGTTAAATCCTACTTGATAAAACTAAAACCACTTATACCACTAAAATCTACAAATTCAAGTCAAAATCACAACCTAATTGAACCCCCCCCCCAACAAAAACAAAAAAGTGCACAGAACAAGATCACAAACTCCAAAACACTAAACAAGGCCACTCCGGATAATAACAAATGTTTCACCTCGCAAATTCAAGAGAGGCTTAGCGACATTCAAGCACTTACGGAGTACAGAAACCCTGAACCCATTTACACATCAATCAAAATCACAAAGCCCTACATTCATAATCACAATCGAGCAGCAGACGAACTTGGAAGTCTAAGATCTCTATCTCTTTCTCTCTCCAAACACACAGCATTGAACGCAAGATCACAAAATACGAAGCGGTAACAGCTCGAACATCCACATTTTCAAAAGAGCACAGATTGATTGATCAGAAAATGCAGAAACTGAAACTTACCAAGATCGATCTTCGAGCTAAGACAGTGAGATTTTTATGGGTGTGGATCTAAGCGTTTAATCTCAGAGTTTGTGTAGAGAGAGAGAGAGAGTGTGGTCGAAGCGTTTCCCGGAGACAAGAAGGAGGTCCCTCAGGATTCTCTCCTCACATGGGCTAGAGACAAAGTAATAGGTAGTGCGGTGGGACCCATCTTAAAAATTAATCTTTTACGCCAGTATAAAATCATACATGCGACACGTGGTACGACAAAAGTACTTTGGTAAATACACAGGCCTGTTTACTGTAGGAGCTTCTAATACACCCTCAAAATTTCTCTCCAGCCCGTTCCTCATTTTTCTCTTCACACCCACTCCCTACCTATAATAATACTCTTCACCCCTCTCAGCTCTCTCATGTCCAACAAAAAAGAAAGAGCTCTTCCCACTCTAGCCACGGTGGTAGTGACAGCGACAATGACGGCAAAATCCATCTGGCATTTCATTCATTCATTTTTTCTTTTTATCGAAAGAGGACTGTTCGGCCTTGCAGATCTAAACATAACTACAGGGCTGAATAGATAGGAATAGGGTGTTCCAAGAAAACAAAACAAAAAAACATAAAAACAAAACAAAATTGCGGTTTTTGTTGTCGTCGAGGTGTCTATCACTATCGCCACTGGGGTGTTGGAGTGGTGTGACTCTTGTTTCTTCTTTAACAGTTGGTGAAAAAGGAGGTGGGGGTGTGGAAAGAAGGGATATGGGGGTAGTTTCAAATATAGGTATCCGATGGAATTTTGAAAAATTTTAAAATTGAAGGGTGAAGAAATTTTTTTGGGGTACTAGTAGAAGCTCTCTTTACCGTAACACTTTACTCTTGTGAATTTACCAAAAATCCTTTGTCAGGTGTTGTGTTAACAAATGATTTGAACTGTTGTGGTGTATCTCCAATTTGACTTGAGATAGAGCATCTGCCAGAGTAGACACGTGATGAAAAAATCAACAAACTCAATTTCAGCTTTTCACTTTGTTGGTTTTTTTTTTGCCATATGTAAACTACCAACTTTGCCGAATGTTAATTGAATTTTAACAATAAGAGAGGATAACATAACATGGGGTTTGGTAGATGTTGAAATCCTACGTGTGCCTGACGAAGGATATTTTGATAAATACACTAAGAGCTTAGCTCAAGAATGATAATTGAGGCCAGATTTTGTGCACACAAAAGATGTGTGCAAGGTGTGTGCATGCACCAAGGGGGCTGACACATCAGCACCGAAAAGTGATTTACCCTTTTTGGAGGATGCGCTTATCATTTTTCGGAACGCTAATGCATCTGCACCCTATCAATGCACATGCCTTGCACACACAGATTGTGTGCACACAACCCGGAGGGTATAACACCATAGTTTAATCCATGTGCATTTATTGAAGGGTTTGAATAATCACATGTTTGAATGGAGAGATATCACACCAGTACTGATCAATACGTGACATGATGCCCGACAAAGGGTGTCTTGGTAAATATACATGTGTCAAAGGGTTTGATTTTGGTGATCAGGTCAAAGGGGGATTCAAATCATCTCTTAACGTAAGGAAAAACTATAAAAATCCCCTTTGAACCATTTGAGATTATCTGACAATACCAAAAACTCCCTTGACTGACGTTGTTGAAGTCAAAACCTCTTTACTGTCAATGCTTCGTCATTGTTGAACGTTAATCAACAATGTCACATGATTTAAAATATTTTGTAAAACCTGAATTTATATTTTATACCATAGAAGAAAGATCATTGGTATGAAAATGCCCTTAAATCATGTAAAGATAAAATTGTCCATAAATAAGATCACATACTCTAAGTAAAAAAAAAAATTCCAGATCAATGATCGTGCATGCATGTGCTTGATCAACGCCCACCAAAGGGCCTGATACTTGATTAGTGCGCACCAAATGTCATGATGATTGATCAACACCCACCAAATGCCATGATGCTTGATCAACGCCCACCAAATGTCATGATCCTTGATCTAGAATTTCTAAGGCTTAATGCTTGATCAACACTCACCGAATGCCATGCTTGATCAACACCCACCGAATGCCATGATACTTAATCAATGCCCACCAAATGCAATGATGCTTGATCAACGCACACCAAATGCTATGATTCTTAATCAATGCCTACCAAATGTCATGATCTTTAATCAACCACCACCAAAGGGCCTGATCCTAGATCAATGACCACCAAATGAGTTGATCATAGATCAATGACCACCAAATGGCATGATCATTGATCAATCACCATTGAATGGCCTAACCCTTGATCAATCAAGATATTCACAAACTAAAGACTTAAAAATCCACCATTGAACTGCCATGATCATCCTCCCAAATAATATCTTCTTCTCCACAAAATCCACCATTGAACTATTCTTCCCAAGATGAAAATCACAATGATCCCCACAAAATTTGCTCCTCCACCACACTCTAGGCAATATGACTATTCATCCTAACCCAACAAAATCTCCGATGAGCTTTCGGTCACTCTCATTTCGAGTTTCTGAATGAAGGTCAGTGAAAGAGAGTCAAAATTTATATAGAAGAAAACACTTTTGAAATTTGGATTTTTTTTTTTTTTTTTTAAATTTATGGTGATTTCTTGTTATGATTTATATGATCTTTTAATCGTATTAACGTATCATTTTGGTGAAAGTTTGATAATTTGAAAAGAAGAAAAGGATTTTGGAAAAAAATGATAAAAAAGGGATGCATGGATTGAGAAAGTATGGCCACATCTGCAATAAGACACATACCCCCAAATCAGGCCACCAGCAAAGAGCTACACCTGACACCTTCAAGAACAGAATAGTCTCTTGAAGACTTACAAAATCATGAAGAAGAAATTAAGTCAAAGCTTAAATACAAGAAGTCTAAGATCACCTTTCTCACATAAAAGTAGGAGGAGTTCGAAAGACAAGAATGACCAACAATCAGGATGCCCAACTGTTTTTACTTTGTTCTCTTTTTTCCCTCTCGTACTTGTTAACCTTCTTACCCGCTCAATACTTACCCTTCTTCACCACTTACCCCTTGAGGGAGGCGAAATGGGGGGGACTGAAGAGGCCAATCCATGCCGTGTCAACATGGGTGAATCAACAATGCAATCCATTGCCAGCAGGGTACAAAGATTATATTGTTTGCTTTCTTGGAATTTCTAGTTCCCTTTCCCTTCTCCGCTGTGAAAGTGGTAGATTTTAAATGAGAGAAGAAAAGCATGTGATTAATAGGAGAGAGAGTCACTCAAAAAAAAAAATGGTCACCGGTAGAGAGAGAAGAGGATCACTCAAACAAATTGGTCACCGGCAAAGAGAGAAGAAAGAAAATTAGTCAAAAACCTTGGTTGCCGATATAGAGAGAGAGAGAGAAGAGAGAGAAAATTAGTCCAAAACCTTGGTTGCCGATATAGAGAGAAAAGAGAGAAAATTACTTAAAATCCTTAGTCGCCCGTGTGTGTGTGTATATATATATATATATATATATATATATAGAGAGAGAGAGAGAGAGTGAGAGAGAGGGGGAGAGAGAGAGTCACTGAAAA
>JAOXJP010000001.1:8750317-8765469 GCA_025762735.1 Platanus orientalis
ATTCAATGGTTTTGGTGGTTGGTTCCTCTAGTGGCTCCATAGGCCCCATTTGGAAATTGACCAGACTCCTAGGAAGGAATCTTTGCATTTTTTTTTCTTTGTTCTGATCCCTTTCTCATTTAATCTCTGGAAATGGGAATCTAAATCATTGATACCCTTTTCTTTTTTGAATATATTAGTAGTTAGCTAGTGGGGAAGTATAAAACATCAAATGTCAGGAAGGGGCTGATATGATCAAGGATTTTAGGCCCATTAGCTTGGTGGGTAGTGCCTATAAAATTATTTCGAAAACTCTTACTTGCCATGTTAAGGTAGTGTTGGATGGTGTCATATCTCCGAACCAAAGTGCTTTCATTGGGGGTCACCAAAGCATTGATGGGGTGTTCGTTGCAAATGAATGTATTAATGCGGTGGTTATGAAAGGGGGAACAAGGGTTCTTTGTAAGTTGGATCTTGAAAAGACCTATGATCGACTTAACTTGGATTTTTTGGATTTCATTCTTTATAGAATGGGATTTGGTATTTGTTGTAGAAAATGGATGAGAAAATGCTACAGAACAGTCTCTTTTTTTATTCTTTTGAATGGGACTTTGGTGGAATATTTCCATGGGTCTAGAGGATTGCATCACGGAGACCCCTTGTCTCCATTTCTATTTTTGATAGTTGTGGAGGCATTGTTATCTAAGGCCTTTCAAGGTGGTACGATAGAAGGTTTTGAGGTTGGAAGGAATGGTATGGTGGTTTTCCATTTCCAATTCGCAGATGATACAATTGTGATGTGTAAGAACTCTGCTCGGCAACTCAAATATTTATGTGATCTGGTGCTTTAAACCTGTCTCAGGATTGAAGGTGAAGTTCTCCAAAAGTCGTATGCATGGTGTGGGCCAAGTGGAGGATTTGGGAAGATTGGCAGAAGTCTTAGGATGCCAAATTGACTCTTTTCCTTCTTCTTACTTGGGTCTTCCGCTTGTGGCTCCTTTTAAGAGCAAGGCTCCTTGAACTAAGTGTTGGATAGAATCCATAAAATGCTTGTGGGTTGGAAGGGGATGCATCTTTCAGAAGGACGAAGGGTGATGTTGCTTAAGTCAGTGCTTGCTAGCCTCCCAACCTATTTTCTCTCTCTTTATTATTCTTGCCTTGGTTGCAAATAACATTGAGAAATGTTCACATGATTTTCTAAGGGGGAAAGGGAGAGGGGGGATGGTCCTCACTTGGTAGCATGAGAGGATATTTGCTGACTAAAATGGAATGGTGGCCTTGGGATTAAAAGGATTTGAGATGTAAATAAAGCTCTCTTGTCTAAATGTCTGTCAAGATTTCGGCAAGAAAATGAGAGTTTGTAGAGGCAAGTTGTTGCTGGTGAATAGGAGCTAGTCAATGCTTGGGAATCAAGAAGACCATCCTTTTCTCATGTGGTTAGTTGTTGGAAAGGCATCATGCATTTGTTTTTTTTTTTTTTTTTTTTGAGAATTTTAAGGAAGCAACTAGGGTAGAGGTTGGGTCGGGAAGAAATACTAACTGTTGGATTGATAAATGGTGCTCTACCCAACTTCTTCGGGTTGAAGTGCCTCTCATTTATGCTATGGCTTCTAACAAGGAAGAAAATGTGGCTGATTGTTGAGATCCAAAGTGGGTAGGGTGGGATTGGAATATCAATCTAAGGAGGAATCTTAATGACTAGGAGATGGATGAAATGGCTCTCTTTTTGGGTTGGTGGAAAATATTCAATTAAGAAACGAAGTGGAAGACTCTAGGAGATGGAATCTCGCTAAAAATGGGGTATTTTCGATGAGATCTTGTAGGAATATTTTAATTTTAATTTTTAATTTTTTATAAGAAAACGAACTTTATTAAGACACAAAGAAAAAACAAACTACAAGGCTGGGGGACAAGCTGACCCTAACCAAAACAAGACAAATCCCAAACAAGACAAACCTAAACCCAAACTCCATTGATGTAACATGCATGTCAAGAAGTTAAAGAGATCCCCAAGTCAATAATTTCAAACAATTCAGAATTATAAACTAGATTCCTATTCCATCAATTGCTTTGAAAGAATCAGTAAGACAGATTAAATGATAACTTAACTAGTGCCAAAAAAGATAAGGGCTAGATAAAATAGTGAAAATTAAAGATTAAGCATGCAATATTAAAGAACACCAACTGACAAGGGGTTAATACAGTAAATAAAGATGAAAAACCCTACTAGAAATATATAAAAGAGATGCAAACATGTATAGGTAGTGTTTGGACAACAAACAACTTATCAGGATAATGAAGTAAACGGATAGGATGCTATATGGGCAGGTGAAGTAAGAACAACAGTAAGAGTACATAAAGCATGAATAGATGACACCTATAGATGTTGCTAGCAAAGTAACATATAATGTGAAACCTTCTTAGAACAGCTCTTGGTGTAGGCAGCCAATAGATGAACTGATTGCACTCTAGAAACCTTGTTAGACAATCTTGGGCAACAACTAAGACTTGACAGAAAAAAACCTTTCTTCAACCAAGATGGTGTAGGCAGTTTGTAACATACCCTCTAACTGAAGTCTTTAAGATTCCCCCATAGAAAGGTCTTCCAATATTCAAGTATCTCACAGAGGATTTTGTTCAAACATCTTGGAAGAAATCACCAACTTTCAACATTGAGAAATCACCAACCTAAGGCCTTGTCTAGGTAAACAATGGAAACTCCAAGCTTGAGTACCAAGAGAGGCAGTCGGCTGAGAGGAAAAGCAAAGCTTCACGTTCAAGTTTTTTTTTTTTTTTTTCCTATCTAGTTGTAGTTTAGTCGACCACTTCTCTTTATTATATGTAGAAAAACAATTTCTAACTACATAGGAGTTTCCAAAATAGGAAACAATGACTAAACCTAAAAGAAATAAAAACCAACGATAAAAGAAACCCCAATCATGTGCAACATGCACTGTTGACCAAAACAAACACTTCTACTTTCTGATTTTGCACAAAGGCCACAAAATTCAGAAATTACAAATATGTCCCTATGGGCTAAAAATAAAAAAATAAAAAAAATGTTGAAAAATAGAAAATAACTCTTATAACTGAAATAGAAGATCGCCAATCATGCTACGCTGATGATGCTCACATGTGGACCCACCCTCATGGGTAAGTGGGTCCCACATGCCTCGAAAATTGGAACAGGCTTAAATCAGTTCTGAATCATCTTTCGATCGAAGCAATGGACTCCAAACAATCCATAGTCCATGCAAAGGCTTTGGGGAACTCTCCTCCGGCACTGGTACACTCTAAGCTTGCCACATAGCAAGATGTCCTCATCACCCACGCTACCCAAGTCCTATTACATTATTCCAATCCGTGACGAGGGCTCCCTCTGTAACAGCCTCATACCCTTGGTGAACCCCATGACCCAATCCCAAACCCCACGCTACCCAAGCCCTATTACATTATTCCAAGGTAGCCGAGGAGATCTTGCAGGAATCTGTTTGGTGATAATGGTGAACCCTCCTTTCTTTGGAAGAGGGTGTGGAGTTTAAAAATTCATTCCAAAGTGTTATTCTTTGTTTGGTCTGCTTGTAGGGAAAGTCTACCAACTTTGGACTTCCTCCATAAAAGAGGTATGTTTTTGCCAAATGTGTGCTCCTTATGCCTTCAAGATGGGGAATCTGATAACTAGATGTTTATTCACTACTCTTATGCTAGAGAAGTTTGGGAGTATGTGCTAAGAGAGGTTGGGATCACTTGGGTTTTCCCTCTTTGCTTTGGTGATCTCAGTTGTTTGTTGGGCTATTTGGTTGGAAAGAAATCAAAGTGTGTTTGAGAATCATGTGGAGCCTGCATTAAATGTATATAAGAGAGCTAAAGACCTTTTTTTTTTTTGTTTTTGGGGGGTTGGATGTAAAGAATTTGGGGAGTATTCTTTTGTAGATACTAAAAGAGGGTGGGGAAATATATTCAGCAATCATACTTTTTGGTAGGCCCTTGAGGCTTTTAGTTTTTGGGGATATCTTGTTCCCCTCTCTCAATGAATTTTTCTCTTGTCAAAAATAAAAAATGCTTAGTCAGCATGATATAGATGAATTGAGGAGATTCATGGTTGTGTTTTTTATACCAGGCTCCTTTTGAGGCAAGCAAGGCAAATGGGAGTCATTTACTTGTTAATGATCGAAACAAATACAGGTCAATGTTGATCCGTGCATATTCATCTGTATGGATGATTGGGGGATTTGCATTTATTATCTACATGGGTCATCTCTATATTTGGGCCATGGTGGTTGTTATCCAAGTCTTTATGGCAAAGGAGTTGTTCAATCTACTCAGAAAATCTCATGAAGATAGGCATCTTCCAGGATTCAGGCTCTTAAACTGGTAAGAAAATCAGTTCTACTTGTTATTTGTGCTCCAAGATTTCTTGATGTTCTGTTGGAAGCCCTTATGAGTGCTTCATGATTGATACCAAAATCTATATATTATACATTCAAGTTATTGATACATTTAGATGACATCCATTACATTGCCATTCTTGCATTTATCCCCCTTTAACCTGTTCTCAGGCATTTTTTCTTCACGGCAATGCTTTTCGTATATGGCCGCATTCTCAGTCAACGGCTTGTCAACACTTTAACTTCAGATAAATTTTTCTATCAGCTTGTGAGCGGCCTTATCAAATACCAGATGGCTATTTGTTATTTCTTATACATTGCAGGTTGGTTATTTTCTCTGTGTTTATCCTTTCATATATGTGCATAAGAAATCTTGATATTAAACATCGTTTTCATGTAGTTTTCAAATGTGAAGAATTTTTACATAACTTTCACTTATTCTGTTTCACATGGTTTTTTAATCCTTCAGGAATTAGAACCCTAGTGTATCTAATATATATATATATTTAAATTCCTGCCAATATTTTTTCCTATGCTAGTTTGTTGCTAGTTAGACTTTTCTTTTTAATTTATTTTTGACATCATTAAGTATTGGTGCTGAAATTATCTATTTTGGGTTCAGGATTTATGTGGTTCATTCTTACTTTGAAGAAGAAGATGTACAAGTACCAATTTAGCCAATATGCATGGACACACATGATTCTAATCGTGGTGTTTACGCAGTCTGCCTTCACTGTAGCAAATATTTTTGAAGGAATTTTCTGGTAATTAGACTTTTAAAATCTGTTCCATATGTTGCTTGCTAAATATTTGTCATGAACTTAAAATTCCAACCTTCAAACTCATTTATGTCATCTCTTAGGTGTCACACATTCCATTTTATGGATTCCTGTTTGGATCCCTTCTTTTTTCCCTTTCACTATCTCATCTCTGCATTTGTTTATATTCTAGTCACAAGAATATGCTGTTTTACAGATCTAATGATATGTCTACACTTCAGTTTCTTTGCTTGGTTCTTTAGGGGAGACCTCATAAAGATTTTTCTAGCATGAATTTGTGTAGTTCACACAAGGAATGCTTTTTATTTTTTGTTGTTATGGTGCTGTGCCTTGATATTGCTTTACAGATGTTTAATTAGTGAATATGGTTGCTTCCCTTCTCCCTTTTGCGCAAATCAATAAGAGATATGTGATTGTTGTTAGAAGCCTAATGATGCAGCAGTAAGGGAGTCCTATAATTATTTCAAATGCCAACAAAGCTCTGTTCCTTCTCTGGAATTTGATTTTGTAGAGTGTCTCTATCTATTCTCAGCTGACACAGCTTCCACACACACACACACAGGAACACCTTTGGTGCTTTCAGATCTTCAAGCTTCACTTGGAGATTAGATTCAAAATAATCTCTCTCTTTATTTAAGCACCATTCTGAGAGTAATTCTGTTAAAGTTCTCTCACTGGCAAGTTTCCATGAAAGAATTTTAGAACTCTTCTATGGATTATTTGTTCTTGCCAACCAGATCAGAATATCAACTCAGTCTTGTTTTCCTTTGGAGGTTATTTTCCAACAAAAAAAAAAAAAAAATTCATCAGTCAACCGTCAACGTTGTAATATGCATAAACACCAGAGTATTGTTTTATATGTTTGCACCCACCCGTCTCTTCTGAATATTCTACATACTTAAAACTATCTGAAACTTTTTCACCTCCCCCTTTTGAGCTTGAATCAAGAGAGGCTGTGTCATGAGATTTATCAAGAACGTTAAGACCACTTGTTACTTCTTCATCTGTCTCTTCTGAATTCAGATGCAAATAAGCCCTCCCCCTGCTATCATAAGAGAATGAGTTCGCAGCCATGTCTGATGAAGAGTTCAACAGACAGATTTGTTATAGAGACCAGAAGCTTGAGAGATTGAGGAAGATGGAGAGAGAAGAAGAAGAAGACTAAGAAGAAAGGAGGAGGAGGTACCTTTTAATCATCAGGCTGTTTCACTCTTTCTAGAAATAATTTCAACTTCGATCAAGGAAATGCAATTTAACCACTCTGTGCCCCCAAATTCATTTCTGCAGAATCACCCAACTTTCAGCTCCCCATTTCCATGTAAAAATACCCAATCACAATTTCATTCTATAAATTGATTCCCAAACGATAGAATTTGTTTAGGAGGGTGGTAAGGGCATTTCTGTGCTCCAATTCCATAAATCCAAACCTACCCTTGATGTCTTCTCCCTTTCAAGCTATTTTACTTCATGGCAATCATATTTTCTTCCACCGTATTTGGCACATGCTTTGTTCTACTTTTTGACTCTTTAAGGGATTGATTTGTAGATGGCATATCATTTATGTATTTATATAAAGGGAAACTAAATCATATGGATATGTGATGTAATGCTCTTTTAGGATTATTCCTTTTTTTAAATGTAAAATCGCACCATTCATTGCAATTTAATTTTTTATGATGTGAGCAATCGAATCGTCAGTGTCCATTGCTCATGGTGCATAGTTTAAATATACATAGTTAGTTTTATGGTTAATCCGATTTGATTTGAGGCAATATCAGTTTTAATGTCTATTCTTGCTGCCTTTTGGGGGTTTGGAATGGTAGTTTGATAAGACTTTTTTCCATGTTCCATGATTAACTGCATTTCTATCAGATCTTAGGTTTTGCTTATTGTTTTTTGCTTGTTTCACTTTATTGTTTCTATTTACTTAAGAAATAAATATGTAGTGTTTTATTATTTCTATATTTTTTTTTTCTCTGATAAAGGTTAGACATTAATGCAGGTTTCTTCTTCCAGCATCACTTATTGTAATCAATGACATTGCTGCGTATGTTTTTGGTTTTTTCTTTGGGAGAACACCTTTAATTAAGTTATCTCCAAAGAAAACTTGGGAGGGTTTCATTGGAGCTTCTGTTGCAACTATAATCTCTGCATTTGTGGTGAGCATCTATCTACTTTTTCTTAATGCTTGTTACGCATGACTGCTAAGTGCTAACTGGTCTAAGGGAAGTATTTGTTGCTAATCTTCTAGGTCTTCATTTTCAAATGAAGATATAATAAATGCTCTCTTTCTTATAAGAATAATAAATGGTCCCCGCCAACTTCATATGTGATTACAAAGGGATAATTTTACTCGCTTACATGTTAACTGCATTTTGACAAACCCACACAACATTGATTTGCAAAATTTATGGTAAGGAATTCATTCAGTAATGTTTTGTTGGGATAAGGCTTTGTTGGGTTGAGTTGAGTGTTCTGTCTACACTGATCGGTTTAAGTGGCACAGGAGCTTCTGCATGCATTTTCACCATAGTGTTCCTCTTGGCTTCATCATTTCATTAATGATGTCCCCTATATGTCAAAGCTCCTTCGTAATGTAGGATATTGTGGTGTACTTCTCAGGCATTGGCTTGTGTTATTCTTGGGGCCTGAATTTTTCTGTCATTGTCCAGCAGATTAACCTTGGGTAGGAATTACTACTAGCTGTATAATTTGGCTCCTCTTCCACATGCAAAATTTGTTCATACTAAATTTTTTTGTGTTGTATCATTTGTTCCAATGCTTATCATAAGGGATTCTATGGTCTCTTTTTGTTCCATGGAAGGTGGCTTGTTGAATTATTAGATATGCATAAAGGAATGACCTTTTTCTCAGGGTGTAAATGAGATGACCTTTGAGTAGAAGATGGCAACGGGTCCAGTTTAGTTCGAGTTTGTTGAAGTATATTAAAATCTGTATCGTCTTACACCTTAAGGCTTTGGGAAAATTGGTTAGTTTATTGTTAACATGGTATTAGAACCAAGCTAGGTCATGAGTTCGAATCCCAATGGAACTATTTTCTTGGATGTAGTGTGCATGTGTGTATGCATTATGTGGACTTGTGCTTGGCTCTTTGAGTGTATTCCTAGGAGAGAACAATGTTCCTCCTGAGGGGGTGTTGAAGTATATTAATTTTTGTATTTTCTAACTCAAGATTTTAGGAGAGTTTGTTAGTTTACTGTTAACAGGGTTGGGGCCACTTAGGCCTTCACCTTAACCTGAACCTGGTCCACCCTGTAAATGTGAGGGGTTGGGGTGGTAGGAAACAAGGGAAACTTCAAAGAGACAGAGAGAGAGAGAGAGAGAGAGAGAGAGAGAGAGAGAGTATTTATTTATATGTAAAGATAAGTTAGTAGAACTATGAGAACAAGTGGAAGAGGCAATCGGATTATATGTGTGTTTGGTAATGGTTATTGTTGGGAAGGTGGCCCAAATTTTGACCTGTTTCAGGGTCCGACCCGATCCACATGCAGAATAGGGTTTTTCATGGGTTATATGGGGTTTCTTGGGAACTGTGGCTCTTTACTTCCATTGTAATTTATTGTTCATAGTGAAATTCTCTCACCGTTTTCAACCATGGACGTAGGCTTTAAGCCGAAACATGTAAATCGTTGTGTTTTGTGTGATTGTTACTTTTTGCTATTTTCTTTCTTTTATTTTGTTTCATATGAAATTCAAATCTGGGATTTCCGCACAACAAACTGGTATTAGAGTTCTATGTTGTTTGATTGAGATTTTTCGACATGGTGGCAAAGTACAAAGTAGAGGTGCGATGGGCTGAATAGCTTCAGTTTATGGCGTGTGAAGATGTGTGCTCTATTAATTAAACATTGGATTGTATAAAGCATTGGTAGGGAAGGTGAAGATTCTTTCGACAATGATGGAAGATAACAAAGAGGAACTCGACATAAAGGCATTCAATGCGATTCGATTGTGCTTAGCTGTTGAGATGTTGCAAAAGGTTACAAATGAAGTTATTGCAGCTGGGTTGTGGCTCAAGCTAGAGAACCTATACATGACCAAGTCTCTCACGAATAGGTTGTATCTAAAACGTCTCTATACTTTGAGGATGAGAGAAGGTTTGTATCTTAAAACCCACTTTGATGAATTCAATAAAATCATTATGGATTTGAAGAATATTATATTAAAGTTGATAATGATCAAGATATTATTATTTTATCTCTTTATCTCCATCATATGAGCACTTTGTTGCTACCTTACTCTATGAAAAGGATGCCATCTCTATAAAGCATGTTAAGGCATTTTTGAAGAGAGTAAGGGTCAAGCTGAAGGTTTGGTAGTAAGAGGAAGAACAAAGGAGAAGGGTTCAAGTAATGATAAAGGTTAATCTAGATCAAAAATGGTAAATGCCGTTATTGTCACAATCCAAGGTACTTTAGGCGAGACGGGTCTAAAGCTCAAAGAGATGGAGAATAAGGAAGTTTTTGGCATTGTAGAAGAAAATTTTCATGGTTTAAAAAATGTATTTTTAGTGACTCATTGTAATGTATGCTTAGATGATAGGTGGATTCTTGACTCGGGTTTCTCTTACCACATGTGCCCGCCCAAACCGGGATTGGTTTACAACATGTAAGGCACTGAAAGGTGGTATAAGTTTGATGGAGAACAACGTGCTTTGTAAAACTAAAGTAATTGGAATAGTTCAGATTGGGATGAATGGTGGGACTATCAGAACTTTGTTTGATGTTCGGCACATACCAAAACTAAAAAAGAATCTCATTTATTTGGGTACTTTTGACTCTAATATGATGCAGCATGCATATGGATTAGTGAGTGTGTGCATAAAGGAGTTAGGCACAAAATTAATAAAAGTGATGATAAAGCATGAGCAAGATTCCTACTTGCACATCCACACACTAAATCAGGTTAAGATTTAGTCAAGCCCAATAAACATGATAAGAATTAAAGGCCAATAAAGCAATAAACAAAAGAGGCCATAAATTATATGCATGAATCCAATTAAGTAAGATAAACATCATGTTTTGCTGCTGCCTATAAAAATCAGAATAGTAAAAGTGACTAAAATTAGGTGTAACAGGTCAAAGGATCAAGATTTTATCAATACTAGAGAAGAGAAGTAAGGGGAGCTAATTACAAAATGTCTAAGACTGATGTAAGTCGCATTAAGTCAGGTTTCTCAGAAAATTTGAAGGGTTAATACTAATTTAGTAGTCCTCAGCCAATACCACTTAGCCCCAGCACTAGCTACTAAAGAGGATTCAAGAGGGGAGATAGTACAGGGAGAGAAATACCACAAAACAGCGGTAATAACTCTGTGTATACCTCTAATAGATGTTAGAGGCTGATACCAAGACCACAGCAGACCTCTTCATAGATTTAGATGAGTTTGAGTAAAAGATGTTCTATATTACACCCTTGCCGCCAGCCTTGGAGATACCCTAGTTATTCTTCAGCCAGGAACATGATTAGGACAGCCACCAGCTACTCTTAGGATCGTCCAAGGGTGTATAAACCCCTGCCAAAAGCTTTTAATCAGACTCCTACATTTCAGGGAGTATGATCCAATCTCCCATGAATGCAAAATACCCTGTTTTAACGCTTCTTGTATAATCTTCTAGCTGTACAGAAGGCAAGAGAGGATATTAGAGAGATGTTTCAGCCCTACTAGGATCGTTTTATGTGTCTTTGAATGCTCCCAAAAGATTGATACCTAACTCCTAGTATTTAGGAGTAGGTGTTGATTCTAATTAAATCACAAAACTCCCTTGTTTGACGAATGCTGTTGGAAAACTCAGAGAAGAACCCAATTAGGTGGGGCCCTTGGAATGGGACCCACCACTATAGGTGTTGTACAAGGACCCCCTACAAGCAGGAGAAGTATCGAAACCTAACCCCCAATGGTTTAGGGGTTGAACTCCTTATGCTAGAACTTCCTTGCTGATCGTCACTTACACAACTCCATAAACCTGCAATAAAACTCTTCAAACAGCACTATACTTCACTCAGATAGCTTGAACTTGTAGATGTAGCCTTAGCACAATCCCTTGAATAATTTTCTACCCAAAAAATTTGAAGAAGATGAAGAATCCTTGTGATTCTTACAGTCCAAGCAAAATCCAACAAAGTAAGGTTATGTAAATTTAGTAAAAGAAGAAGAAGAAGAAGAGATAGGTGACCTTTACCCAAGGGAAGGGAGTAGTCTCCACTATAACCGTTAAACTATGAACGTTCTACACCCATTTCAGGGTTTTATGCATTCTATTTGCAACCAAGGAGGAGGAAGAAGAAAGCCTTGAAGGAAACTAATACGTGAGAGACAAAATTTGTTTATTCACTGTATAATTCTCTTGTTGGTCGTGTGGGGTGTTTTTATAGCCCCCATGGTCAGACTTATTACACCCTAATCATAAAAAAGAACTAAACCCCTCCTAACACAATGACATACCCAAAATAACCTCAGATTACATATAATAACCAAAACACCACTAAAATACCCTACTAAGACAAAAATACCCTCATGCCATGTACTAGGGACTAAAACATAGAATAAAGATGTTGATGAAACCATAACATGGGTGCGACCTTCCTGTGCCGTCTTTGGTAAACCTGAAACTCCTGTCTGGACCTGATGTCCTCATTACAATAAGCGTATGGATACCATTGGAGGTGGAGTTATAAGAATGACAAATGATGTTTTGGTGGTGATGAGAGGATAACAGGTTGGTAACCTTTATGTGCTTCACTGTAGCATAGTTTCAGGTGCAACAACAGTTTCATCATCGACAAATTCAGATGTTGGTATTATCCACTTATGACATATGTGGTTAGGGCATATAAGTGAAGGGTATGACAGTTTTGAGCAAACAAAGCTTGTTTTGTGGTCAGAAAGCAAAGAATTTGGACTTTTGTGAATATTATGTGTTTAGAAAACAATGTAGAGTTAAGTTTAGTAAGAATATTCATAGGACCAAGGGTGCAATGGGTTATATTCACTCTGATCTTTGGGATCCATCTTGTGTTACTTTAAAAGGGGGTTCTTTGTATCTTCTAACTTTCATTGATGACTACTCAAGAAAGGCCTGGATATTTATTTTAAAACGTAAGGTTGAAGTGTTTCTCAATTTCAAGTAGTGTAAGAAGATTAAGCGATTAAGATCTAATAATGATTTGGAGTTTTGTTTAAATGAATTTAAAGGGACTTGCAAGAATGAGGGGATTGTGAGGCATCGTACAGTTATAAAAATGCCCTAGTAAAATGGTGTGACGGAATACATGAACTTGACTCTTCTATAGAGAGCTTGTTGTATGCTTTCTAATGTTGAATTGTGTAAAGAGTTTTGGGTTGAAGTTGTTTCCACAACTTGCTATTTAGTGAATCGGTTTCCATTGACTACTATTAAGTATAAGACTCCTGAGAAGGTATGGTTTGGTACTCCTGTTTAGGAATCTTAAGGAGGTATGGTTTAGTACTCCTGCTAATTCTAGCTTGAGGTTTTTAATTGTCTTTCTTATGCTCATGTGAATGAACGTAAGCTAGACTTAGAGCTAAAAAGTATATTTTTTTGGGTTATATATATAGGGTGAAGGGATATAGGTTTTTTTTTATAGGTAAACGTTAGTGGTTTATTTATTAGTAGGTGAAGATAGGTTTTGAACTCAGGTCTAAGGTATGATGCCTGCAAACTTTATCAAGTGTCCTGGTAGAGATGATACTTTTGATGAATTTACCATGTTTAATTCGAAAAAGAAGAATGTTGACGCCAATAGGGACTGTGGTACCAATGAGTCGGTGGAGGTAGAGTGTGATATTTAGGGAAGGGGCAAGATAGCACTTCCGTTAACCTATTGATGAAGAGGTGCAACATCTTAGTGAGGAGGAAGATGCACCACGAAAGCTATAATACAATAGTGCTAGTGGGAGATAAAGGAAAGAGATTGGACCACCTCAGAGATATAGTAGCTATACAAAGATGGTTTCTTATGCATTGACTACAAGAAATTGTTGAGTGTTAAAGCACTTTTCACATACCGTGAAGCTGTCATAAATAGTGCATCTACGCGGTGGATTGTTTCTTTGAATTAAGAGATTGAATATCTCTACAAGAATCAGATTTGGGTGCTAGTGAGACCGCCTAAAACAGGATTGTTGGCTATAAATGAGTCTTCAAAAGGAAAGAAGGAATTACAAGGCACACTTGGTGGCAAAGGACTCTTGTCAGAAAGAGCGTGTGGATTTCAATGAAGTATTCTCACAAGTTGTGAATCATAGTTTAATTCATATGTTGCTTGCCATGATTGCTATGCTTGATTTCGAGCTAGAGCAACTTGATGTCAAGACAACTTTTCTACATGGTGAGCTTGAAGAGAAGAATTACATGCATCAGCCAGAGGGGTTCACTGTTTCAGGTAAAGAAGACCATGTTTACTTGTTGGAAAAGTCTTTGTATGTCTTGAAATAATCACATAGACAATGGTATAGGCGGTTTGACACTTTTATGCTTGGGCATGACCATTCTTGGAGACAACATGATAGTTGTGTTTATTTCAGGAAGCTCACAAATGGTTCTTTTGTGTACGTGTTGATATATGTTGATGACATCATATATATATATAGCCTCAAGCCCCCCTTTTTCTCTCATCCATGTGGACACTCTATCTAAATTTTTGTTCATAATTTTTCCCAAAACACCCCCCTCTCTTTCTCCCATCCAACTCTCCCACATCCCTAAAATCTCTCCCTTGAATCTCTCAAAATATCTCCCACTCTCTCACATCTCTCAAAATCTCTTTTATTTTTCCTAATGTCTCTCTCCAGTAAAAAAACATAAATTCTCTCAACGTCTCTCCCTCTCTATCCCTAAAATTAATCCCTTCCTATCCTCTTATTTCTCAACCTAATATCACTCCTATATTGTCTCTTAATTACATTTCCTATTAAATTTGGAAACTCAAGAGACAATCCAAAGGATTCAACATGGCACATCTCTCTTTTAAAAAATTAAACAACAACAACAACAACAAATAGCCTTATCCCAACTATTTGGGGTCGGCTACATGAATCCTGTTCCGCCATATTTAAAAAAATAATAATAATAAAAATAAATAAATAAATAAAGATTATCTTTATTTTTCCTCTTTCCTACCTAAAATTGCTCCTCCAATAAGTATCTATTTATTAAGTTTCTTATTAGATTTGGTAACTCCCGATACATTCAAAAGCAAATAATTGCTAAACTTCTCTCATAAATCCCAAAACATGTCCCCTAAAATTCTCTCTTTGTCTCACACTCTCTCATATCCCATCTCTTAAATTGTATCCTAAATCCCCTATATCTTCTCACTCTCTCATAAATACCTTATATTTAAATGTCTCACACAAACCAAAATTCTTCCTTCAATAAGTGTCTTTGATTAAGTTTCCTATTAGATTTAGTAATTCTAGAATCTAGATACAATCAAAACGTCTCTCTCTCTCTAATTTTTTGTTCTTTTATTTTTCCAAAACGCCCCTATTTAATCCTTCAATCAAAGAATCTTATTGAAATAGAAAACAATCTCATAATCAAGGATCATACCTTATTGGATGACATAGAAAATAATTCCTACAATCAAAGAATAAACTATGATCTCTAATATTTACAAAAGCTTAACGAGTTTTTAGACTGATTTGTATTTTCTGTCTATTTTTTTATGGCAATTGAAGAACCCTCACTCTTCCTCTTTGTGAAAACCCTAAGTCTGCATTGGAGTGCATTATGGCTATTCAATCCAAATAATAACCATGTAGACACCAGACTTTTGGTAAATCTTCTATATTGGGTGCAGCTTCTTCATAACTCAAGGTTGTAATGGATTTTTCTCCAAACCATGCTCGTGTAAAGGTGGCATTGGAAATCCAGGCCTCAGGTTTCAGTCTTCAGATTCCAGGCCTACGGATCACTCGATTTCTCTTAAAGGAGCTTTTTATTTTTGGCTAGTGATGGGC
>JAOXJP010000001.1:8769232-8793705 GCA_025762735.1 Platanus orientalis
TATCAACTATTTACTTCATATTTGTTCCATCTTGATCCATGGCGGCACCCATAGGTATACGACTTCGAAGATTTTGGGGAGAATAGACAGGGGTTAGGAAAAAATGCATTGACAATTGTGAGAACATATTGGAATTGCCTTTCTATTTTTTTTCTTTTCCGGATATCCGAATCCTGTTCAGAATCTGATTTTTTTTTAAGTGGTGGTTAAGATACGGTATAGTTTTATAATATCCGTTAGAAGAGGATACAAAAGCGGATATGCTCATATCCGGTCCGTATCGGTCCATGTGTAGCCCTAGACAAGAGGAGCAGATACAATCCACTCTCGGTGGGACCACTCTCTGGCACGTCAGACCATCGAGACCCAAAGTTAACCGGCACCAGCAATCCATTCACCATCCACCGGCCGGCCGGCGACAGACAAAAAAATGTAAAGATAGAAAAAGCAGGACCTGTAACAAGGCGGCCGCCCCTGACCGGACTCGTACCTTGAGATTTTTCCTTTCACGATAACCGACAGCTGTGTTGTCAATTGATATGCCTTCATCAATAACAATTCGACACATGTCTAACTGGTACCCGATTGGACAACTACATAAATCCTAATTTTGACCGGTAAGAAAGTGACCAAATGATCATCTGTAATAAATTTTGCTATAACTTTTTATAGTATAAACAAGAAAATCACAAAATGAAAATTCCAAACTAAAAAACCTGGCTTTTGTTCATGCTACAAAAAGCTACAGAAAAATTTTGCTGCAGCTGATCGCCTCAAGAGAGTGGGGTTTCGTCTTCGAGGCGATAGCTGCATGCGCCGCGCTGATGCAGGCGTCGGTCGGGTCGGGCCCGCTTCTGAGACCCACCTAATGACGTGGCAGAGCTTTCAGAGACCCTGGCTTGCTTCTATACTACGCTTGGTGCGCAAGACGCATCCCCTTGCTTTTCTTTACTACGACACGCTCACGTTAGCATTATGGACTTTCCTTTTTCTGGCCAGAAATTTGATGATGCTACTACGTATAGTAAGGCCCACAATCTATGGGTTGTGGGTCCCACTGCCGGATACCAATCCGACAGTTTCAAAGAATGAGATGGGTTGATGCCATTTCTTACAATACGAATGGGAGTGCCATTATAAGCTGATGTTAAATGATATGATCAGATGGCTGTCATGATTCACCAAGAATACAAGGTGGGGGGGGGGGGGGGATTTGGTTGGTGAGGTGAATATAAAAACTCATGAAATGGTTGCAACACCCACCAACCAAATACCAAATTTGAAGTAGAAGAGGATTGTGCATCCATAATTTGCCACCTTTCCAACTCTTCTGTTTGGATGGTAGAGGTCTCATCTTAAAATTTGCCTTCAAAAACAAAATGCAAAATCAAATTTTCTGGTACTTTTGAAGTTCTAATAAACTACTTTTTAACCATCCAACAAATAAAATGAAAGAATGTGATAATCACACTGATTTTTAGTAGAGGCAATCCATGTGCTAGGATTCTCTCTTCGAACTATAGATGATTCTCCCCCCTCTTTTAAGGCCCTGTTGGTTGTCATGGAAAGCTGGTTTTCTCAAGATTCTTGGTAAATTTTTCTTGAGAAAATCATTTTTAAGCTGTCTGGTTGCCAAGAATCAGAAATTCTCAATATTCAAAATTTTCTCATGTAACTAATTAGTTTCTTGCCTGCTACCATATTATTTTCACACAATTCATGCCTGAAAATCCTCCCCTTCTCATGAAATTGTAACGCATAAGTTTTCCTTTTTCTTTTTCTTGACAACCAAACATGAAACAACCATAGGAAAATAATAGAAAAGTACAAAAATTTTATTTTCTTGTCATTTCTAATATTTTCTATTCAATTCAAGGCAACCATACATGGCAAGGTGCCTCAGAACAATCCAGGCAAACATGGTACCCATAAATTTGGCCAAAAGATATTTTGGCCTCTTAGCTATATAGGCTATCTTTTGGCCTCTTAGCTATATAGGCTATTCAGTTGAATTATGTAGCAAGGTTTAAAAACAGTTTAAAAGTTTCTCATTATTTTATTATCTTTTTTATTTTATTTTGGGGGGTGGGGGTGGATTAATCATTGCTTATGAAAGCAAAAAACATATAAAAATAAAAACAAATTTCCTTCACCAAATTACCAAAAAGCAGCAGTGAAATAAAAAAGAAAAAGAAAACTTAGCAGAAGTAATTGCAACAACCATTCCTTAATTGACAAGGCATGCAGAATTAATGCATTCTAGTGTTGAAATGAGGTGGGCAAGATTATATAAATTGTAGTAATGCATAATTCAGAATGGATTAGGAAAAGCGTCTGAGTAGCTACAGAACTGAATTATTTCAACCAGGATCCCATACGAGAATTGATTTTCTAAAATCATTATAGATACTCTTAGGTTTGTTCTTAAATAAAACAATTAACCATCTCTCCTAAAACCCTAAGGTTGTAAGTGAGGTTAGAGTTAATATACTTATTATAACACTTCCCCTCAGGAGGGACACTCCTGGACAATGAACACGGGGAAACAGGTGCGAGACCCGGGAGAATAATTGCATCCACGGGGGGATTTTAACTCGCGACTTAAAACCTGCTCAGATACCATCTTAAATAAGGCAATTAACCGTCTCTCCTAAAACCCTAAGATTATATAGGAGAGGTTTTTTTTCCGATAAGTAAAAGATTTCATTAACTATAAAGAAAAATTACATGCAAGTATCTTTACATTGTATAACAACATTTCTAATTTTCTTTCTTAAATCAAAAAGAAAATCAACAGGAGACAAGTTATGTTTTTCGGATATGGTCACCCACCCTGTCAAGAAATCAGCTGGCTGATTTGCTTCATGCCACACATGCTTTACTTGAACTCTTCGAAAGTCCATCATAACAGTTTTGATTCTTGACACCAGACTCATCACTTTCCAAGGGCATCTGATGACTCCTTGAATAATGCCTACAGCTAGCTAGGAGTCCATATGAACAATAAGAACAATAATATTTTCCGTATATCTAGTACAAACCAGAATTAGTCCTCTCCATAACATTTGTATTGCTACTTATTAGTTCCATAAAGTTTCATTTGTTTTCATAATGTTTCCAGAACTTTTATGTTCTTTCTAATACTTCCAAAGCTAATTCCATTACTTCTGCTAGATCAGCTAAATTAAGAAAATGACAATTACTCTATAGCTTATATTTCTTAGGAGAAGACATGGACCTTGATGAACTTGACCACTCTCGTGGCTGATTTCAGTTCTATATCATAAACATTTCCTTTCATGTGTAGCTCAGGAAATACTAGCACTCCATGGATGCATATCATGTTCCATAAGTTGGAAACAATAAAATGCTAAACAAGCGTGTAAAAATTTCGGATATTTAAACCATTAATGACAACAACAAAGCCTTATTTCAGTTTTAATAAATAAAATAATATTAAAACCATAGTTATTAAACCCAGACCGGCCAGTTGGACCGGTAAACCAATGACTCGGCACCTCAATCGGTTTGGGTCTCTATTTGGATTGTTTTTGTTATTAACCCAATGAAACTCATATAAACATGGCAGGTTTTTTGTTAAACCATTCAACCCGGCCGATTGGACCATCTTTTGAACCCAAAATTTTAAATTATGAAAGGATGAAAAATAAATTTTATGAAGATTTGAACTCTGATTACTAGAAGTAAAGCTTATTGCCTTAACCACTAGACTACTAATCATTTTCTATTTAATCTGTATCACCAACAAAATAATAAGTTTAACAAACTTTCATTTTTATCATACATATTTATATATGCCTTTTTGTCTATTTACATTATATTTTTTTAAGGATATGTGATATAATTTTTTCAATTAATTTATTATATATTTAATTTTTAATTGACCTTACGGTTTGACCAATGACCCACTGGTTGAACCAATGTTCGGTCTGGGTTTAATAACTATGATTAAAACTATCAACCAAAAAAAAGACAACAAAGCCTCATTTCAACTGCTTGGGTCGGCTACATGAATCTGATTTTGTCATTCAAATCTGATAACACCGTATAATAATTAATAAACATGGCGTAAATATATTATTAGTTGTTAGAAAATATTACTAATAAGTAATTGCTATAAAATATAGTTATTATTTGTAACATTATTTATTTTTCTTGACATACTTCATTTATGGGTTTATATATTAGGCTAACCTGGAAAAAAAAAAAGGCTTTCTTACTAAACAAATGTCACCTTACCTACCAAAAGGAATACATATTGAACTAGAAAAGAAAAATAAAATAAATTCTATGCACTATATTAATTTAAACGAATACAAATTTTTAGCCACAGTGAATGTATGTATATCCATATTCAGTTCGTTTATAAACAGATATTTGTTAGACAAAACGAATTGAATACAAATGCATCCGTATTCGCCTTAGCAAATCAAATACAAACCTTATGGATGCGTGGGCGGATAGTTGACAGCCTAAGCTATGAGTGCATGTTCAGTTTATGAACTGATGTCTCTACCCACCATGCAGGCTGAGGTGGGTTTGAGGGAGGGGGGGGGGGGCAAAAAACACATGCCGTACACTAAGGCTGTCAACTATCCTCCTAAGCGTCTGCATTCAATTCGATTAAGACGAATAGAGATGCGTCTATACCTGATTCGTTTAATAAATATTCGATTATAAACGAATCGGATGCGGATATGTATACATCCGCTCCGATTAATATTCGACCGATTAAGTTTATATATATATTTGGTAAAGATCTTTTTTATAAATATAAGTTATAACAATCAAATTAGTGTATATGTTATTTTGTTTTGGTGTTATGGGTAAATAATAGATTCAAAGAAGAAAATAGGTTTTTCATTATTTTTTTTTATATAAAAAAGTGAAACAAAACCCTTAGGTTTCTAATAGAAAGTGTAATAGGATATATCTGAATTCGTATTCGAAATTCGTTTAAATAAACAAATATGAATACCAATCCTATTTTTAAACATCCGCAAATATTTGAATTTGAATCCGATATTCAATTAACTAAACAAATACAAATACGAATGCAGCTATATCCGATTCGAATTCGATCCGTTTACAGCCCTACCGTACACATACACTAGCATATATGTCTTCACTAATACTCCATGGGTAATGGAAAAGGTGTATGTTGAAGCCCATGTTTTCCCATTATTAAAGTATAGATATTTACAAATAATAAGAAGTAAATAGTCATATTAGTAGAAAGAGCAGAATTTCTTTCCTACTTAAACAACAAGTAATAATGTTCTCTCTCTCTCTCTCTCTCAATATACACACACGCACACACACGCACACACACAAATATGTACTTAAACAACAAGGAATAATGTTCTCTCTCTCTCAATACACACACACACACAAATATGTATCAAATACTTTCTAATATCTAATAATATTATTTCCTAATTTTATTCAGTTGTAAACTGTAGAACCACGTTAGTTTCTTGAAAACTTATTATATATTATGAGTTGTAAATTTACAAATATAAATCAAGGGGGCGTACATGCACAATATATGTCTACTAGTGCCTAACATCTCGCATCAAGCATAAAATTGACCAGCACTGCTACCAATTCGATTAGTTTTAGTGAAACATAAAAGCAAAGAGTGGCAATGCCAAAACATGCCAATCTCACATCTTTCAGCATTTCATATCAAAAAGTTACAAATTCTTACGAGCCAAGAGAATGTTAAGAAAAAGGGAAGAAAAAACAAATACAAATTTCACCTGCATTTTATTCACCACAAAAAAAGCCTTTTATGCCTCCTACCTATTATACCCACCACATGGAACTCCAAGTAGCCTGTCACACTCCACACAACCATAGGTGACAAGGGGAAGAGAGGCATATGTGCCAAAAAAATTCCTACAAAGGAACAGAGCATAAATAAGGAAAGGAAAAGGACCTTCAATCAGATTGATCGACTGAGAATTCCCAAGAAGTTGCAATGAGTATTGAGAGCTTGCTTGTGGTAAATCTTCTGGCACTTACAAATGTGGATTCTAATGTTAGGGGCTTGTAGCCTTGGGTTTCCTTGTCTGATCAGGCAACCTTGATGATTTGGAGGGAGAACTTCCCAATGAGCAGGCCATTATCGAGTTTCTGTGGTAAGGGACAAGAGATTGATCCACTGCGTATATAGTGGGCAGGCTCACACTATAGTTATAGTATCCAGACAAGGGGTGATCAAATTTACAAGTTGGACCGAATCTGCAGATTCCATGAAGACTGTAGAATGTGCAAATAGCCTGACCCTTCAGGTAAAAGAACATAAAGTTAGCCATTAAGCAGAAAAAAATTCACAAATATGATCGAATGAGTATGAGACTTACAGGTCTCAGGGGAAGTCCAAGTGGACCAAGAGTACTTGTATCCAATGGAGTGATCCTCTCTTTTGGGTGATGGTACTTGCAAGTAGATCCAAATTTGCAGCTCCCAGTCTTCATGTAATACTGGCATTCTGGTTGGTCAGGTCTCTCAGGGAAATGTGAGACGAATGTTGATAACAAGTGCACCTGCCCACTAGAACCTGACTCACCCTGAGGCTTAGAGTTGTAAACAAGATTGGATCTGAGAACATTGGTAGATGATACCAGGCCCATGGCTCCCTGATTGGAAAATGAAACATGAATTAGACACAGAATAGTTCAAATCAGTGGAGTCTATAAAAGGTTCCCAAAAGCAAACCGGTTCACATAGTGTACAATGGGTGGAAACCCATCATTTGATGGCTCCCAACACCCACCTAGGAGATATCGTAAAATTAACATATCTCATTCTAACTGCCAATTTTATAGACATTGGCCCTATTTTCCATTTGACAATATTTTTTGTCACCTCTAGAGAAGAATGTAATATATATATATTGAATATCAATAACAAAGAAACCTGAATACAACCTAGAGTATTCAAGATTCTTTAACAATCAGTCAATCTGATAAGGAACCAGAATATGTAAATTTGAAACATTTTTAAAGACATTCATGTGGCTTTGGGTAAAATGGATCGGACATACTACCTCCACATTGCAACATATAGTACAATCAAAATTAATTGTGGACTCAACCCCAACATTGATACAGTTCCTACATATGTTACTTGCAACTCCATTATGAAAAAAAAACAATTCCTTCTCATGTTACACAGCAGAATATTGGTATGGAAAACTCAAAAAGCTCAACATTAGCAATATAGAAACAGAAAGTACTGGGAGACAGCCAGACAGGTTGATTTCAGCATCCGAAAAAAGTCATTGGTGCAGATGTATATAGAGAGAAAATATTTGTCAAAAGTACAGAAAATTTGACGTAATGCGCTACCAATGGTTTCCCCCCTACAAAGTGACCTATACTAGATTTTTCATTCAGCAACCAATAAAAACAAAACCTATGGTACTTATAAATTCATTGCCAAACATTCTCTAAAGTCATTGGAGGTGTAGTTAAGTCCTTTGTCATACTTACATGTGGAGAAGGAAATGATTATTCAGTTTTTCAATGCTTCACATTTATCTAAATTCCAAAATGCAGGGCAGTTTGAAGGAGGTCCCAACTTTGCAAAAGAAGTTTCTTACAACCTCCTTCACTTCTTTAGGGGTTCTTTTATTTTATAATATAGGCAATGTCATCTGAAGGCTTGATTGTTGGATAAAACTTTCATTTTTCTCCTACGTCTTGTTGATGATTAAGGCATTAGATAGTTATTTGGATTTTGGATTGAAATGTAATTTATTGATCTTTTTTACTTCTCGTACTGTGAGCATAATAATTTACTCTGACAAGGACCTAATCTTTTCCCTGCCAAATCTTCAAATTCTTGGGTGCAGAAAGACCGAAACAGTGAACAGGGCCCACTAAGGGACTCCAACTAGTGTCCATGTCAATTCCATGAAGTTCGCCAAAAACCCTAAACCAACAACCGGTTTTGTGAAAAATGCATTTTTCTAAAGAAATAAACTTTATCCAAACAAGAGCCCAAGATAATGCATTATTTCCCAAAAACCCATACTTGGAAAGGGTAGAGGCAATATCAAAACAGACCACAACATGGAGGAATATGTTTAACATATTCCTTCCCATGGTTTTTCTAAAGTACCCTTTAGCTAAACTAAATTTCAAGAGTACCCTTTGCTCCTAATTACAATTATACCCCATAAACCAAATGACCAAAAACTTATTGTAGGGTTACATCATCTATTTAAGGATGATGTATCAAGGGTAAGGAGGCTCCAAAAATATTAGAAAGGGAGGCTCCCAAACTTGGTAGAGAAAATGAAGCGGACATTGGAGCCAAGTGGGGCCCACACATGGCCTAGGTGGGGTCACACATGAAGGTGTACAAAAAGACACATGGAGGATCACCATGGCTACTCAATTGGAGTTCAAGTTGCTGATTTTAAATCATTTATTAGAGTTTCACCATTTTAGTTCATATTTTATTAATTAATAGAATTAGGACATAGAGGGGATTATCATTTTTGTTTTTGGGCAATTTTGTAAAACACCTATTATAAGAGAAATAGAGCTGGTCGACTATATTTGAGCCCACATTTTGACATCTTCTATCATATGTTTTAGCAAGTCTTTTAAATAGGTTTTAGGCAATGGGTTAGTTGCTATTTTTAGAAAGTTTTTATTTTAGTTGAAATTTGAATTGTAAAAGGGGGGATTTCAGCCAATTCATGGTCTATATTAAGAGAGCCCCTTCTTCTATTTCTAATGAAGAAATATGATATAATTTGCTGGCTTTCTCTCCAACAAGTGAAGCTTCTCCCTTCAAGGTTTTTGTGCCAAATCGTGAATCCTAAGATGGTGATGTCCAAGGATTTGTGAGGTAGATGATTACCCACATCCAAGTACTTCTCTTTATTATCTTTCTCTTCTTTTCTTCTTTTCTTCTTCTTCTTTTGCTCCTCCCTCTATTTAACACCTTTG
Organism: Platanus orientalis; assembly: GCA_025762735.1. Taxonomy (NCBI): domain Eukaryota; kingdom Viridiplantae; phylum Streptophyta; class Magnoliopsida; order Proteales; family Platanaceae; genus Platanus; species Platanus orientalis. The sequence goes on from JAOXJP010000001.1 coordinate 8,778,223, forward strand.
TTGCCTGCTGCCATACACCTTGAAAACTTAATCCTCCATTACTTTTCTTTCCTCCACTATCACCACAAAACCTATGCCACATACTCTACCCATCAGCCACCTATACTACACATCCTCTTTAGTTTTCCATTTTCAAAACCCTTAACTCCCTTATCTATACAGTCGGGCAGATCCTTAGTCCCTCTCCCTTTGGTTTTATTTCATTAAACCCTAACCTATTAAACCTTTATACCCTGCGGCACCATGAATTCATGTTTCCCTGCAAAGTTCCATCCTCAAAATCCATCCCCTCACCGATTTAGTCCCTGCAGTAAGCATTACAAAGGAGTTTTCTGGAGTTTTTAATTCCAAGTGATAGATTTCCCTGTCCCTGTACTTGCGGTATCATCAAGATTGGGTGTGGCTGCTAGAAAGAATTATCCTAAATCTAAGGCTTATTGTTACATCTGTGGACTGGTATTTTTCTGTTTGGTTGATTAGTGAAGAGATCACCATTCCCCAAATTGACATCCACATCAATTCAGAGCTTTACTGATGAATTATCCAAGTGAAGACCTATATTTGGACCAGTAACTCCCCATAAATATTCGGCTTCTTAACCCAAGAACATAACCTGTTATTCCCTTTTACCAACCGCTGTTTCATCCCTATAAAACCTCACCAAAACCCAAGTCATAACCTTGCTGTCTCTCAGATTCTTGCATAGATTTAGGATTATTTCATAAAATTTCTTGTCTAATTGTTGTAGATCTAGAAATCTCACATGACAATGTATATTGCTGGTTGAGCCAATTGAAAGATTAATCTTAGAGATTGATCCATGAATTCACCCAAAATCCTTGAATCAAAGAGGATTTTGGTTGAATCCATAAGATCATCTCAAAGAAAGGGTGTAGGAGATGGAAATTGATGAAGGATTTGTTAAGGGATCATGTATATGTTTGTTGGATGAAGTTGAATTGAGTTTTTTTTGCATTTATATCATGTATGTATGAGATGTTTTATGAAAGTTTTGCATGTTTTCCTCCATTTTATGAATGTGTTAATTTAGCATGAAGTGCATACAATTGATCATGATTTGGAATCAATCAAAGAAGGGAGAATGGTACAGTGAATGGGAGGTGAATTCCCACATATTTTTTCAAATCAATTTGCACATAATAAATGTTAAAAAGTGGGAAGATCAGACACCGGTGGCATCCCTGGGCCCACGGTCCTTCACAGGACCATCAACCAGGGAGCAGTTGTCCAAATAGCTGCCAACCTAGAGCTAGCGATTGTCCAGACAACCACCTGGCAGCTAGGTTGGGCAATCATTCGAATGACTAACCCCTAGGGGGCCAGTGGTCGTCCAAAGGACCGTAATCCTAAAAAGATCTTGGGTCCAATCCTTTAGACGACCGCCCGATCCTTGGTAATGCCTATAGTAGGCGGTCATCCAGAGGACTGCCCCCATAAATCAAAATATCGGGATCGAATAGGGCCGATCCATGTTTGGATCGGGCGATCCTTGAAAGGATCTGCCGATACGAGGTTAAAAGGCGCAAAATGACGATTTCTCTCAAATCTGCTGATCCTGATCCAGACCAATCTGAGGCCGATCCAGCATACTGATCCATGGACCAATCCAGTCATCCTGGTCTAGCCCGATCCAGGGCCAATCCAAGCTAGGATCAAGATAGGCCGGATTGGGCCGATTTTTCGAAACATGTTCTCCCCTGCAATCCTCTAAATGACCACCCCCTCTGAAAAGTCTAAAATGCCCTCCAACTTTAGTATATTGCTCCTAGGATGCCCAAATCACATGCAATGATTTGAAAATCATGCAAATCCAAATCCCATGGTCCCCGGATTGATGATGCACAAAATATACAATGCAAATGGATGGTTTGTTGAGTGAAGAGCGAAGTAAGGAAAAGAGGAATCGCTTGTAAATACAGCTCAAGACAGAAAAATAGTGGAATTCCATAGATTGTATGAATAGGCTCTTTTCTTACACATTTATAAACATTTACATCAACTAAATCCGAGGACTTAAAACTCTACCTTCCCGCACACCCAAGGATCAACTCATGGTAAAACAACAAAGAATGTTCCATTCTTTTTTTAAGAATTCGCGAAAGCTATTTGACAGCATCACAAGGAAGACTATAATCCTTCTTTCGCGAATTTCTTAAAAGGGATGATATGGAGACCACCGGATCACATTGTTACACCAATTATTGGAGATGACGGGACAAGTATGAAACCGTACTCGTTCTAAACGGTTGGGGTGCCTAACACCTTCCCCAATCGTAACCGAACCCCCCCTCCACACTCCAGTTAAACCAAGCCTATATGTTTATTAGAGTCTCCAATAGGGAAAACCCTAAAAATGTGTCCAATCACACCTCATTGACTGGTGGCAGTTCCAAACCCACATGAAACCATATATGACATCACATATGCACTAGGAGGAGCCCCTCCATCCCACAAATCCCACAACCATGAGGGACTGCCGCAGGATGAGACATTGTCGAGAGGGGAGGGGACCCTGAACCCCTTTCCGGCATTCATACATATGTTTCCATGCATGGCTTCCAAGAGCATATTTTATTCTTCTTCAACCCCAATTCTACATTCCTCATAGCACCCAACAACACTAAAAACATTGCACACCACAGATGAATCGCAATGCACAACTTTCATAGTGTCAACAGATAACCATTTCTGATAGAGACCTTGTAAACCAGATCTGACATGATTAATGTGAGAAAGGAAATTCAAACAATCAAGAATATACACATCATGATGGAAAACACTCACTAATAAAGAGAATAAATTAAGTGGAAAAAAATAAAGAGAAAAGAAAAGATAATGCAATCAATTCAGGCTGGCAAAAATGAGAGGATTATCATCAATTCAAAGGAATTAACGAAAACACTTCTATCGATAATGGAAGAAGAAAGAAATATGAAAACTATTGTAATAATGCTTACAGAACAATGTTCTAATCCAGTACAAGTTGATATACAAACCAAGCACTTCTCAAGGCAACTAAAGGAAATGAGCAACACTAAGACAATTGTAACAGTGCCAACAGATAGAAACCCAAGTAATGTGATTACCCAACTCGTAGTTGGTCTTCACATGATTATAGGTGGAGAGGGAGAAAAGGGGTCAATTTACATGAAAAAAAGTGGGTCATTAATGATGACTCCTTTGGTACATTGACAAAGTAAGAATTCATAGTAGGTTTGAATGATGAATTTGATGGGCTCATTGTGATGGGAATCATAGGTGACGATTAAACAAAAAGTGAGGATTTTGGTGAAAGACAAATGCACACTTCTTGTTTATAAGTAAAAATAAAATTATTCATTATATGACACAGGTGAAACATCAAACAAAAGATCCACCTTTTATCCTTTGTGTGGTTTTTGGCCTTTGTAAAGACAAATACACATTCATCAAAAGATTAAAAACAAACAAAATGAGCAAGAAGTAAATTCCAGCTACAAGGTTTCTGCAGAATAATTGCAGCAATAACAAGTAAGCCACCGTTGAGGAAATGATCTAGTCTTGCGTAACAGATGCTTCAAGAGGGGTATTCAAGTAACAATCAATACTATTATTAAGAGAAACGTCTTTGTAGTCTGTGTAGTCATCAAGCCAGATTTTTCTGTTTGCTTAATATACCCTCAAAAAACTTATAATGTAAGGAGAAAATTAATTTCAAAGAATAATGATAGATAATACAAGTTGGATCATGGGTAGAGGGGTCGGCTTCTATTGAACTCTCACATTTACCATCCATGTGCATTAGACAGGCCCTCTCCCTAGTCCAATGGTACATTAAGGCTAAAAGATTAATGATTGGGGTTCATTATTGAGAAAGAAAAATAAGTGTGTCCAACCAAGAAAATAAAAGTAATCTTCTTGTCACAAGAGCCGAGCCCTGTGAAATCCGCCATGGAAATGTCTGCTAAACAGCCCGTTATGCCCAATTAGACCTGCTTAATGCCTGGATATGGGCATCTTGTTGGGCCTAAGCTTGGGCCTCTTGGGCTGACTATTGGGATTTTATGGATCCATTACTGGATAGTACATAACTCTTTTTGCAAGCTAGCCATCTTTGTCCAAAATGAATTCTCAAGGCAAATAAACTAGTAATTAATGTATAGTTTGATTTGGTTTCTAATTGCGAATTTGAGTAATTTAGTAGGAACGATTTAGTGGTCAATTTGGACACTTGAATTAGTATTTTCTTAATGTCCAAGAACATCTTATTTAGCAAGTCACTAGTCTTAAGAAATTGAAAGTCATAGTTCTGTCACTTGTCCTCAAGCCTAAGTCAAAACTTGCATGTTCAGCTTGATTCTAGTGGTCATTAGAAAGATTATTCAGTCATCTTTCCATTGAGTCCAAGATCTCACAAATTTGATATGGTTTGAAAGATTTATGACTAAAATACTAAAAAAGAATCAGATTCTGAAGAGAATTGAGTCTTTAGAAGTTTTATTTCAATTATGATTGTTTTCAAATAAATAAATTACAAATGTTGTCTAAAATTAGGAAAGTCATATTTTAGAGTGTATAAATATGCGATACATACTCAAAACACTTTTAAATAAATATGACTACAATTCTGGTTTTGTCATGAAGAAACTATTTAGGCCATACAGGTTTATTTATGAGTTTCCTTATGTCTTCGGATCTTCTTGGATATTTCCTTGGCTATTCTTGTTCTTTTATGCAAGTATGGTTCAAGAGCAGCCATCACAATCAATCACAACCCCTTTGCCTCCTCTAAAACTACTTTCCTAATAACTTTCCATCCTCCCTTTGATCAACTAGACCATCTCAGCACTTACCAAAAAAAAAAACTAGACCATCGCAGCTTTAAACCCATGTCTTCTTGACCGTATCCAACCCAAAACCTTTCAGCTGGCATCTCTACAAAACCCTATTCTAGTAGCCCCAAAACCCTTAGATTTGAATTCCTACGGATTTGACCTACTATCAGTTCTTTTCTGTTTTATGAATAATGATTAACATATTTTTCCCCTTTTAAGAGAAGGATAATTTTGCAGATGAGAAGGGAGCAATTCCCCTAGGGCATGAAAAACAATGGTCTAATATAAATAATAGCTAAGAACAAAATAAAGATTTATCCCTACAAAACGTGTCCTAGTCTATGAGTAAGAAAAGATGATATTTGAAGTAGAGAATGTCCATGTTGCATAGCTTAATAATTATATTTGTTATTTTTTCTTTTTTGATGTAATAATTATATATGTTATGTGTAGACATTATAAGTAACAAGCTGAGAACTTGGCAACTATTGTTTCAAATGCATATACAGACTCTGAGAGGGGTTGTGTTGCATATAACAAATGCAATTGAATTCCTCCTGAGATTAAAAACTATAAGAAAATGGGCAACCAGCTCCAAAACAACACACAAAATCAAATATAGGTTGGCGAGGGGGGCAGGCGGCAGAGGGAAACCATTCCATAATGAATATAGAAATCAGAACATGGAATTCATCATATCCAGAATTAATGTGAATATTCAGTTAAGTTATAGAGACTAGCTACTGACTGTGTACGTGTTCCAGCCTTGCTGTGCAGACATGATGCCTCGGGAAGGAGAAAGAATAACAGGCATGAAGGCCTGAGGACCTTGCATGCGTGGATCAGTCACATATGGTGCTCGTGGTAAAGACCATGCCGGAAGTCCACCTACATAGGGTAGACCTGATGGAGTTATTGATGAGCCTGTAGATCCATAGCTAGCAGTTCCAGTTATAGGTAACACAGCTCCAACTGCTGCAGGCTGGGGATGATGAAACTTGCAAGCCATTCCAAACAAACAAGACCCAGTTCGCATGTAATATGGGCACGATTTCTCTTCCTGCTAGAAAAAAACATTTGTGAACAAGTTATGATGATGCAACAGTGCAAACCAGTCAATTACTGAAATGTGTGGATCATTGGATGCAAGCCATAGCAAGTCTAGAGATGGAAAACAAATACAGGAAGTTCATAGAAAGTACACACCTGACGCATAGGTAGACCTAAAACATTCCATGGGACCTGTCCTCTATCATGTGGGTGATGATATTTACATGTAGCTCCAAATTTACAAGTTCCTGTTTTCAGGAAATACTGCAAAACACGAGTGAAAAGCAAACAACCACCAATTTCAAAAATGTGTCTCCTCAAAGCATAGCTTCTGAATTCTGATACATAAAAAGCTTATATTTTACACATCATGGGTCTACATGTTTAATTGTTGGAATAAGAGGTTGCTGAGCTGGACAACTCCTATAAACCCGGGATCAGGTGCGGCAAAATGCAAGAGCCACACCGAGTCCGTGTGGCTTTTAACATAAGCCAACACGTGGTGCAGAAATGAGCAGGAAATGTATTTTGTACAAAAAAACTGACCAAGTGTTAGCTATATGTTAAAGCCACACTGACTCACTGCAGCTTTTGCCACAACTGATCTCAACTGTCTCTTTAAATAGTTTCAAACATTGAAGAGGAAGAAGAAGCCAGATCACACCTCCTCGCTTTGTGATTTTCTTTTATTAGGTCTTCTATAAAGGGCTTTGATCTCCCCTAAAAACATCCTTAAAAAGTTTCCATACTAAACTCCATTTACCTTTCTCTGCCCCTCCTTCCTGGAGATGGGGCTTTCTGAAAATTCACCCAAAAAAAAAAAATAAACCTATATTTCCTTTTCTTAAAAAGTTTCGATCATGGAAAAGGAAATAGAAGATGTCCTTGACAACTAAATGGATTCTACTAGTGATGATGTATATCAGAAGTTTCTTGTTGGACAAAAACGATACCCTATATCAAATAGTCCATGGATCATTGCAACTGATTCTAGAAGCTCAATCCAAATTTATATGAGCTATACCAGTCTCTAAACTCACCAAAGTCAAATGTTTTAAGCTGGGGAGAGATGCAACCAAAACCAAGAAGAATATTCCTAGAGTTACTCGTCAAGTTCTGGGTGGGGCCCATCCAGAACTTGACCAATAACTGTAGGAAGTCCCAGATTCTAGGGAGTTTTATTAGGAATAAAATTCTTTTAATTGAAGATTGTAAAGCCTATTTATAGGCCATCAATTGTCGATAAAATATCAGTGTGATTTGAATATGGAATATGGCACGTGAATATGTGGAATGTGGGTTGCAACCCTACTCACTCTCTCTCTCTCCTCTATATTCTTAGGTAGAGATTGTGGATCTCCCTCTTTCTTCTCTTAAAGTATTTTTCCTGTTTTCTCTTCCCTATCTATTCTACGTTGCTGTCTCTCTATTGCACCCATTAAAACCTTTCAAGGTTGCATCAAGAACCATTTTTGGTTGATGATCTTGATTCTCTAACCTGTAATCTTTCTAAAACAGGTTTCTCCTCCATTGTTCTCACTGATCTCATCTTCTCTCTAGTAATTTCTTTCAAGGAAACCATTCCAAAGAAGCCTTATACCTGCGGCCACTTCATCCATCAGCCCCTTGATTTTCTCCCACCTAAAATCAAAAACCCAAGAACCTTGGTCCTTGCGGCAGGCCTCTTTCATCCCACTGATTGTCCTTGAAATTGGTTCCTATTCTTGCCCTTAAGCAGCCCTATTCCAGCCTACGAAATAGGCCTTCTTCACCCTTCTTTTTCTGCTGATTTTCAAACCTAAATAGTCCCCACGTGAGCCTTTCTAAAGTCCTGACTTCTCTTCTTTAATCAGTCCCTGTTCTGAGTAATTCCAGTCCCATAAAATAGCCTTGTTCTAAACCCACCACTTTCTCTATTTCCGCCACAGATTTCTGTCCAAAACAGCCCTGTTTGACCACTGTTTTCAGGCCATTTTCAACCTTAAAACAGCCTCTGTTTTAGGTACTCAAACAGTCCCACGAGTAGCTTATCCCAACCCCAAATTCCTTCCTTCATCAGGCCCTAAGTCAGTCCTATATTTTATGCTATTTTCCCTCTCCTATTAGTCTATTCGAATCATTCTCTATCTTAAGCCTAATATGACCATGATTCTCAGCCCACGTGTCCCCTATAACAGCCCCATCTATTCCCTAATTTTTGGGCCCATAACCCAGCAGAAATCAGCCATCCTCTTGGATCATCCTGCATCATATTTGGTATCAGAGCTTCCTGGTTTTTACAGCTAGTTCTACCTAGTTGTAGTCCCGGGAAATCCTTTTGGAGAGATGGAGGTTAGAACCAAGTTCTCATTTCCATTTGGTAAACTATTTAGGGTTCTAATTAGTGATCGATTCAAAGAAAACTTGATCTCTATAAGTGTGGTGGAGAAAATCCAGCAACATGAACAAGATCAAATATATTGTGGCTACATTGGTTACAATGAAGATGATTTTGTTCTTCAATTAGACATGGGACGATACGGGGATAGTGCGGAATGCAAAGTTTCATCGGAATATTGCGGAGTGATCTTCAGAAAGCCATGGATTGCAAAAAGAAGTGCAACCTATGATGAGGAGACGTGTATCTTGTAGCTCTTGAGTTGTGGTCAATGGTATGGTCTTAAAACCCCACCACAACAACCCATTCCGAAAAAGACATCAAGTCTAGAAGAAACTCCACCAAAGGAAGATTCTTCTATGAAAGTAGAGTCTCCTAAGAACCATGAGCCATCATCAGAAGAGAAGATGCAACCTAAAGACATTGTTAAGACCAAGATGCAGCCCAAGGAAGAAAGTATGCCACCAGTTGATTGTGTGTTGCCCTCCTTCAAGATATATCCTATGTTGTTGTCTCTACAAATTGAAGATGATGTATTCATCCTCCTTTTTGCGGAATTTTCTCCAACAAGTTCGTGGTCAAACTTTGTCAAACCCGAGGGGTATGATGCAAGAGCATATATTGGGAAGAAGGAGAAACTTGAGGAGTGAGGACCATGGATAGTCCCCAAGACATGTCCAATAGTTAGGGTATTTTATTTTTTGTTTTAGGGTATATTTTTAGGAATTTAATGTCATAAGGATTGATTTGTAATAAGGATTTATGAGCCAGACGTTTAGTTGAAATATAGGATGGTTTTAGGATTTTTTTTTTTTTGAAGTATTTAAAAGTGTTTATATGTGTTGGTCGAATAACACCTTCTTTTAGTTTGTTTAGGATTCTATTCAAAAGAAAAAGTGGGGCCCATTAGAAGTCGACAGACTTTAGTGGTTTTAAATTATAGGAATCTTTTTTTAAAACAAAAAGTCTTATTTATTTAGGATCCTTTATATTAATAGTTTTGTTTCTTTTAAAAGTCTTTTTCTAAGGAAAGTTTGCTAAGTCAAAGTGTCCTAGATTCTAGAGAGTTTTATTACGAATATAATTTTTTAATTAAAGATTGTAAAGCCTATCTATAGCCCATCGATTATCAATAAAATATAAGTGTGATTTGAATATGGAATATGGCACGTGAATGTGTGGAATGCAGGTTGCGACCCTACTCTCTCCTCTGTTTTTGGGGAGAGATCATGGATCTCCCTCTTTCTTCTCTTAAGGTATTCTTCCTCTTTTCTCTCTCTTTTCTCCCCTCTCTATTGTACCTTGCTGTCTCTCTATTGCACCCATTAAAGCCTTTCAAGATTGTATCAAGGACCTTTCTTGGTTGATGATCTTGATTCTCTAACCTGTAATCTTTCTAAAACAGGTTTCTCCTCCATTCTTCTCATTGATCTCATCTCCTCCCTGGTAATTTTTTTCATGGAAACCCTTCCAAAGAAACCTTATACCTGTGGCCGCTTCATCCAATCAGCCCCTTGATTTTCTCCCACCCAAAATCAAAAACCTAAGAACCTTGGTCCTTGTGGCAGGCCTCTTTCACCCCACTGATCGTCCTTGAAATCAGTTCCTATTCTTGCCCTTAAACAGCCCTATTCCAGCCTACGAAATAGGCCTTCTTCACCCTTCTTTTTCTGCTGATTTCCAGACCTAAACAGTCCCCACGAGAGCCTTTCTAAAGTCCTGACTTCTCTTCTTTAATCAGTCCCAGTTCTGAGTAATTTCACTCCCATTAGATAACCTTGTTCTACACCCACCAGTTTTTCTATTTCCTCCACGGGTTTCTGTCCAAAACAGCACTGTTTGACCACTGTTTTCAGGCCATTTTCAACCTTAAAACAGCCTCTGTTTTAGGTACTCAAACAGTCTCACAAGTAGCTTATCCCAGCCCCAAATTCCTTCCTTCATCAGGCCCTAAGTCAGTCCTATAGTTTCTGCCATTTTCCCTCTCCTATTAGTCTATTCAAATCAGTCTCTATCTTAAGCACAATCTGACCACGATTCTCACCCCATGTGCCCCCTATAACAGCCCCATCTATTCCCTAATTTTTGGGCCCATAACCCAGCAGAAATCAGCCATCCTCTTGGCTCATCCTGCATCATAGGTCTTACGGTCAAGATCCCTTTTGCCTTTGCAGCCTAAAAGTGGACCTTTCACATCAGATGATGCAACATGTACCAGATGCATGAGGGGTCACATAAGGCTTTCACCTACTCCTTGTCATTTGTTTACATCAGTGTCTGGGGTGGTCTATAAGACAGCTATAAGACCAGCCATGCTTTATGGAGCAGAATGTTGGGCAGCCAACAAACAACACATACATAAAATGAGTGTGGCTGAAATGAGGATGTTGAGATGGATGAGTGGCAAGACTAGAAAGGGTAGAGTTAGGAATAATTCCATTTGCGGGAGCTTAGGTGTAGAACCGATAGGTGATAAAATGAGGGAAAGTTGACTGAGATGGTTTTATCATGTGCAATGAAGACCAATTACTGCACCAGTGAGAAGGAGTGAGATGATGCAAGTTGAAGGTGTTAGGACTAAAGGAAGGTGCAAGTTGAAGGAGAGACATGGCAGCGTGTAATTTAACGGCAGATATGGGCCCTTAATAGAGTGGAATGGCGGAACAGGATTTGTGTAGCCGACCCCAAATGGTTGGGATAAGGCTGTTGTTTTTGCTGTTGTATAGTGTAGTCATTTGTTTGGTTCCAGTTTCTACTTTTGCAGGATTAAGTTAATACGGTTTGTTGGGTTACAGTAGCACTTCCAAAATAAAGCACTTTAAAAAGATGACTCAATTAGCAAGATTTGAATTTTGAAGCTATAGATTGCATTCAGTTTCTATCACTTATGATTCTCTGATGGTTTTAATGATGTTTCAAGTCTTGGGCCTTCAATCTAGAATTTGCATCCTGCAATTGTTGAACAAACTCAACTTTCAGGCTTTGACTTTGGAGACTAAACTGAAACTGGATTGTTAATTACCTTTTTTTTGTTGGTAAAGATTATTTTCTTTTGTTATTTTTTTTCTTTTCATTTTTCTGCATGGAAGAAATAATATTTTTTTAATGTTATTCAGATTGGGAATTGGAAATATTACAGGGTTACATCTTTTTTGAAAAAGGCATAATCAGAAACTTTAAGAATGGATGTATGACTCAACGACATCCATTGTTATCATATTAAGTCACAAGTTAGGCCTCTGGTTCGATACGTCTGTACTGGTGTGTGTATTGCATACCCTGCATTAGTATATGTATTGTTTATCGAATCATTTTTGGTAAGATATGCTGGAAAATTTTAAGATATGCTAATTTAAGCTAAGATATATTAAACAAAACTTAATGATAAGGTATGTTGAAATATGATCTCTAAAGTAATAGTCTATACTTGAAAGAGCAACACATTTGATCATAGATACGTAGCTTTTGCATATGGTAGGCATCTAATAACTAATAATCATGGTGGAAATAGATTTTATTGTTTATTAAATGAGTGAGTAATTTTTTTTTTTTTTTGATGAATAACGAGATTTATTAAAAGAGAAAGGAGAGATACAACCGGAGCAAAAGAAGAAAACAAAAATGAATACAAGAACTAGAATACATGACAACACACAAACTGTTAGCGGGAACCCCCCAAAAACAAGAACAAAAGGATCTCCTAAATTACTCTAGCATGTGTTCCCCTAGGAAATCCATTTGAGAAGAAGCACTCCATTTAGCCACTCTATCCGCCATGTCATTTTGACATCTAGGGACATGAAGGAGGGTATCTGAAATTTCCTTTGTTAAACCTTTATTTCCGAAATGAAGTGATGTATTCTCCAAGACCCCCGAGCCTGACCTCTCCCCCAACCCAAAGCAGTCATAGAGTCCCCTTCCACTTAGCAACCATTGTGACCACCAGCCTTAAGCATCTTCACTGCTTCCAAAAGCCCAATGGTTTCTGCCTGGTTAGCATCACAAGTCCCAAGCGACCCACCTTTCACAAGAATAATAGATCCATGACAGTCGTGCATAACACAACCATATCCGGCCAAACCTGGATTTCCAAAAGAGGAGCCATTAAAATTCACCTTAATCTTTCCTTCACACGGGGGCATCCACACTAGATTAGGAGAGAACCGGTGAATAGGGCTAGCCAAAATACAAGTGATCCAGTCCCTAACCATATCAATTAAGGAACAATCTTTAAAAGCCGGATTGAGGATCACTCACGAGCTAACTTCATAAATGATGGAGTCAATCACTGCACCTACATGTCTCTTGTCCTAAAAAACCCTTCTATTCATCTCTTTCTAAATTCCCCACACAATACCTTGCTCAAGCGCTCTTGCAAAGAGGTTATGTCTCAAACCTTGTAACCCCCTACTCCATTGGACCAACAACTCCTCCGTTGTCTCTGGCATAACAAAAGTAATAGATGGGGATCTCTGAAAAAAACACCATATTTTGTGGGAGAAGTTGTAGTGAATGAATATATGACCTCCTGATTCCGCATCACTTCCACACAAGAAGCAAATCGAAGGGGATAAGGCCATGCTATGCCATCTTCTCTGAAGAATATCCATAGTATTCTGCCTATTAAGAGCTGTAATCCATGCAAATGCCTTCACCTTAAGGGGTGCTATTGACTTCCAGACATAGTGAACAGAGCTAGGGTGGGGTTGGTCAATCCCAACAAGAATAGAGCAGAAGGATTTACAAGAGAAAGGGACATTCGAATAAGGGGACTAGGTGCAAGAGTCATCCTCCTCCTTTGATATATAAACCAAATTGAGATCCTCCATCAACTGACCCACTAAGGGGATCTCCCACTCATGGAGGTCTTGGGAAAAGGGGAGGTTCCACGTAATACCCTGGGGTCCTTGGGAAAGAACATCTGCTATCATAGCATTCTTATAGCGAGCAATGCGGAATAGTTTAGGGTATGCATCTTCTAGTTTGGAATTACCCCACCACAGGTCCTTCCAAAACCGGATTTTAGAACCATTTCCAAGGAGAAACTGAATGTGAGGATAAAAGAAGGAGCTTACTTGAATGATATGTTTCCAACAAAGAGAGTGGGAGCGGGGGAGATTTGCATTGCAGTCCCACTTGTTTGCGCTTGTCCCATATCTTCTTTTTATAATAGAATTCCACAAGCTTCCCCGCTCCTGAGCAAACCTCCATAGCCATTTCTCCAAAAGAGCCCTATTTCTATTTTTCATTCTACCCACTCCCAAGCCACCATATTCCTTAGGCTTAACAACAACCTCCCACTTGACAAGGCGGTCCTTTTTCTGTCTGCCCCCTTCCCATTAAAAATCACTCTGATACTTCCTCACGGCAAGGGCCACCTTATTGGGCATCTTGAACATAGACATAATAAGCTGGAATGTTGGATAAGGCAGCGTTAATCAACGTAATTCTTCCCCCAAGGGATATATACGGCCTCTTCTAAATTGCTAGTTTTTTTGCCACCTTCTCAACCACTGGGTCCCAATAGGAAACAAATTTGGGATTTCCTCCAAGAGGCATACCCAAGTATTGCATTGGCCACCTCCCTATTTGACATCCCATTATCCTTGCCATAGAAGCAAGCTCTTCCTCAACATTAATCCCTGTCATACAAGTTTTTGTTAAATTCACCTTTAGCCCAGAAATGGCTTAGTAAATCTGGAGGCACATTCCAATCCTTTAGATGTTATTATGATTCGCTCTTAGAAACAAAATGGTATCATCAGCGAACTAGAGATGAGTCACCATTTGCCTTTCATCCCCCACTACAAAACCATCAATCAACTGCTCTTGCTCTGCTCTTTTAAGGATAATACTCAGCCCATTTGCCACTAGGGTAAAAAAGAATGAAGAGAGAGGGTCCCCTTGACGTAGCCCCCCAGAGAATTTAAAAAAGCCTTTAGAGGTACTATTCACCAAGATTGAGAAAAAATGCTCCATCACACAACCAGCCATCCATGATATCCATTTATTTCAAAACCCTTCTTCTTTAGTGTCCAGAAAAGAAAATCCTAATCCACCCGATCATATGCTTTTTCCATGTCTAGCTTGCAAACCACCCCCTTTTCTCGGCTTTTCCTTTGAACGTCCATACATTCATTAGAAATAAGAATGCTGTCCAGAATTTGTCTCCCTTGAATAAATGCATTCTGAGTAGAGGACACCACCAATCCCATGCTTCGCTTTAACCGTAGAGCCAACACCTTGGATATAACCTTATGAAGGCTACTAGCTAAGCTAATAGGTCTGTTATCTCCTAGATTTCTAGCGTCTTCCTTCTTTGGCACAAAGACAATGAAAGTTGAACTCATGGACTTATACATTTCTCCACGATGAAAGAACTCATCGAAAACCAACATGAGATCCTCTCTAATAGTCTCCCAACATTCTTGATAGAACAATATAGATAAATCATATGGACCAGGGGCTTTAGACCCATCCATCCCAAAAATAGCATCTTTGACCTCCTCTTCCGTAAACGGCCTTTCAAGGTTCTAGGCTTTGTCTTCAGGGAGCTGTTGGTCAAAAAGGTTCTTTATGTTGACACGCCTTATCCTTTCCTTCTTGTAGAGATTTTTATAAAATGTAATGGCTGCATTAGCAATCTCCTCAAATTGTACAACCTCTACACCATTTACCGTCAGGTTTGTAATCAAGCTCCTCTACTTCTTCCCATTTGCAACTTGATGAAAGAATTTGGTATTTTCATCACCTTCACTCAACCATTTGCACTTCGCTTTTTGATACCAGAACATCTCTTCAGCTTTGAGAACCCTCTCCATCTCAGCCATAACATCTCTCCTTTTAGACCTTAGGTCATCCAGATTATCCCCTTCAACTTCAATCAAATTGTCAATACTTTGTAGCTCCTAGCATAACCTCTCTTTTGTGTCTTGTAGGATGCCAAACGTATTCTTATTCTAGGTATAGTTCAAAATCTCGCGCGATACGGGCCGTATCGCACGAGATGTATCGGTATCGTAGGTATGCGACACGATACCCCCATGTACAGCGAAATATCGTGATTTGGACAGGTTATCGTGAGACGTATCGCGTATGCGTCTCGCGATACAGGGGAGTATCGCGTGCCGCATCTCACAGATAACCTCTCCCGTATCGCAAGTCACCAAAAACCCCAAAAGCCTTTTTTTTTTTTTTTGAAATTTCTTACTTACTTTAGCT
>JAOXJP010000001.1:8793805-8808892 GCA_025762735.1 Platanus orientalis
GATCTCTTGGGATAAAGGGATTCAAAGCTTTTGATAAGTATACAAGATTTACATAATTTTGTTTCGTCATCTAGGTTCTTACATGCCTTGTCTTTGTAAAAATTGATTGTATGAATGTTTTCTTACATGTTGAGAAGCCCAATTGCTGGGATTTTAGAAATCCTTACCTATTATAATGAATTGTTAAGAGGTTTTACTAATTCTTGCCAAGATCTTAGAAATCCCTAATTTGGATTATTATGAAAAGTAGTTTTATATAATAGATATATGTATTTTCTTAAGATATTAGATTCTATGAGTTTTGTGAACTTATAAGATAAATTTAATGAATTGCTAGTTTTCCAAAAAAGTCATTAATGAATGCAGAATTTGATTATCATGAAAAACATGAATAATTGTTTAGCATCTTTGAACATGTTAGTGTAATAATGATGGGGTTATTTGAAAACAAACATAGGAGATGGTTAATTATGATGCATGTTGAATTCCATTAGAATGGTAATAGTATATTGTTGGATGTAAATTGTTCAAAGATTGTTATGGAAATTCTTAATTCAATCATGTTTAGGAAATCACGTGTAATTAAAATGCTTACTCATTCTAGTTATATCAATTGTATAATGTTTGAAAGCATAAAAACATGTGAATTTCTATGGTTTTTTATTGATTAAGTTAGAGAACGCTTTGTTAATGTTGCATATATCTTTAATCATGTTGGCAAACATATTGTATAAAGATTGGTGCCTTTTAGATGATTTTAGTGAATGCATCTAATGATAGAATGTTTTTCTATTAACATGTTAAGAAATGTATCGTGTAATAATATATGCCTCTTGTATCATAATTAAAGAATACAATTTATAATGATAAGAAAAAATAAGATGGTTATGAATTATTGATGGACAAAAAAGAATAAAATTCAAGAAGAGTGAAAAAAGATAAGTAAGAAGAATGAAAACAATTATAAGCTAATGTACGACCCTGCTATTGGGAGATATCAATGATAGATGATAAGTAAAAGTGACTAAGACATAAATAATAAATAAATGTAAAGACCCTTGCTATTGGGGATATAATACAATATTTTGATAGCCTTTGCTATTGGGGATATAATATAATATGTTGGTAGTCCTTGTTATTGAGGATATAAAGTAATGTACTCAAATGTAAGTAATGTTAAAGACCCCACCTATTTGAGAATTGAAACTATGTTAAGAAAAAAAATGAAAAACATCAGGAAAATAAATTGAGGCATCTATTATTTGAAAGTAAGAAAAGTTCATAAACAATGTAAATAAAAAAAATATTAATACAAGAAATGAGAGCACATAAACTCTAAAGAGTAAATAGAAGTTCATAAGTTATGTAAGAAAATAAAGTGTCATGAAAGAAAATTAAAGCACATAGTTCATAAGCAATGTAAATAAAGAAAATGTCAAGATAAGAAGTGGGAGCATATAAACTCTAAAAGTAAAAATAAGTTCATAAGTTATATAAGAAAATAAAATATCTTGAAAAGAAATTAAAACACATAAACTACTAATGAAAAGACAAGTCCATAAGATAAATAAATAAATAAAATGTCAATAAAGAAATCAAAAGTACATAATCTTCAAATGAAGATAAATTTTTTAATGTTTCATAAGAAAAATAAAGATATATGATGACCCTCTCATTGGAGTATCATTTAATGGTAAGATGTGTATGATGACCCTCTCATTAGAGTATCATTCAATGGTAAGATGTGTATGATGACCCTTCTATTGGGGTATAATTCAATAGTAAAATGTGTGTGATGGTCTTCTTGTTGAGGTACAATTCAATGATAAGATGTGTATGATAAACCTCTTATTAAGGTACAATTCAATAATAAGATGATTAATGATAATTATTAAATAATAAGTGAATATTAAAATGACAATGAAAACTAATAAATGGATATTAAAAGAAGGACAATGAAAACTAATAAGTGATAAATAAGATATGATGAATGATAAAGAAACCATGATAAGGGACAAGTAAAGAATAGAAAAATTACTTGAAGTCTTGATAGATGAAAAAGAAAACAAAATGAGTAATCTAGTTAATGTAACTAATGGACTAAGTGAAGAATATATGATAACTAACAAATAATGAATTAACTAAGCAAATTAGAAAAACAAAAGACGATGATAACTAAGAGAAAATGGATGATAAAAGCCAAATAATAAGGTACATGTTTATGAAAGAAGTAATGTAAGTGATAAATATAAAGTTAATATTTTACTTATTAAATATAGATGTTGAATTTCATGTGTTTTATCATGTGAATATATTGTTATAATTGTTAATCATTTAAGAATTTTGTATGTTTACAATGAGTAGGGATTGTGTATGTATATTCATGTTAGAAGTGTATGGATTATATATGAAAAATGATAAATATTGCTTATTATGAAATGTACTAAACATTCTTACCTTGAATTGATAATCAAATGTTCACCATGAAACATTTTATATACCTTGCCCATACAAAGAATAATGAATGCTTAAAACGAGTGGAATCATGCACATTGTCATGTAAAGATCTTACATGTTGAACCATGATGATAATATGTATATATATCTTGTGATGCATAGTAGTTGATGAAGGTAAACTTATATATGTCTAAATGCTGAAATATATTTTTGTATTTTATATAAAAGCATGTTAAGTATTTTGTATTGAAAAGCTCATGCTTGACCTGTCCGTTTTAGTTGTAGATTTTGTATACCTACTTACGAGCTGTGGAATTCACCATTTCTTAACATATTTCAGAATTATTAATGGTAAACATGTAATCGCCTTAGGAGTTGGTGTTAGATGGAGACACATGTGTGGATGCCATTTTTTAAATTATTAATTCAGCATTGGCTTTAGTTTATACACTTTATATCTGGACTCAGTTAGAGTATTTGAGTTAGTTTTGATGTATAAACTTTATAGGATGTAAACCTTGTGTTTTCTTTATGATCGGTCATTATGTGTTGGGATGCTTGATGGAGATGTGAGATATAGTGGGTTAGAATTTAAATGCTATTTTTAATTCCTTTACACGAGTGATAGTTTTATTCTGGTACATATATTATGCCTAAGGTTTTAAGGCTAAGCTCTAAATAATTATATATATTAAGGAAATACAAAAATTTATAGTAAATGAAATGAGGATCTCGATGGTAGTGACCCAAGTTCACGCCTAAATAAGGCTATGAATTTGGGGTTGTTACATCCTATTTCCCAAGAAAATATATAATTAAATAGATTGCAAAATATATGAATTTTTTGTGGGGTTAAAAACATGGGTTAATTGGAAATAAATGAGAAAAAAACAAAACAAAGGGAAGTATGGGTTTTAGGGATTTACAATTATTCAATACACCATTGCTGGTTAAACATGCATGGAGAATAATAACAAATCCCAATACTTTGTGGTAAAGTTATTAAAATATCTACACTTTCCAAAGTGTGGTTTTTTAAAAGCAAAATTGAGACAAAATAGCTCATGAGTTAGGAAAAACATTATGAAAAGTAGGGATCTTATCACGAAAGGTATCAGATGGGAAGTAGAAAAATGCATAAATATATATGTTTGGAAGGATTTGTGGATACTGATTCTTCCAAAATTTAAAATAGAATTACAAAAATTGAAAGAGTGTAATGTCAAAAATGTCACAAAAATCATAAATCCAAGTAGTTGTGAATAAGACCTCTCATCATTGGAGAATATCATACATCATAAAAAAAAAATCATAAAAATCATGTTATCACCCAATAATGAAGAGGGTAATATAACATAAAATTATAATAATATATGATAAATTTAAAGTTAAATATGCAAATGTTATAGCAATTGGAGATGTAAATCTAAATGCCACACATGATAATTAACTCCCAAATAAAAAAAATATTGAAGATAATATGACATATAGATATACAACTCATAATAAAAACATTTTCATGTGGAAAGATTGTAAATAAGCATTACATGTTAAAGAAACACTCATGAAAAGTAATATAATAACTGAATCTTAATGTCCCTTATGCAATGAATATGAAGAAATTGTCATTGCTTATTATTTTGTCAAAAAGTTGCAAATATAAGACATGCTTCCCATTTAACTATAAACATGAATCAAAATGATAATATTTATTTCTTAGAATGGTTAAAAAGTTGGAGGTATGGTAATATTCAAGATAAATATTATCCAAAATGTTGAAACAAAAGGCGGCAACTGAATATTGAAATATTTGGAAAGCCATAAATAAAGTTGTGTTTAAAAATGCTCCTCATGATCATAATTTTTATTTATTTATTTTATTGTAGGATGATGATAAAATGGTAAAGTCTACAAAGGGAGAATGGAACAGTCCAAGAATCAAGGGAGGGGAACATTACAACTAACATGAAGTGGAAGTATCTCGAAGAAAATTGGACCAATACTAACATAAACAATGCTGTTTCAAGAGAAGATAAAATAATAGTAGGAGCAATAACAAGAAATAGAGGGACTAGCAATTGCAATAATAATAAGGCAAGACGTCGATGAGGAGTTTGATTTTGCAAAAACAAAAGCAATTCTCAATGGTATTAAATCAATGAAAGAATTGGGAAAAATAAAAGGTTATCATGGAGAGTGATGCTTTAAATATCATCACGTACATAATTAAATGACCAGTTATATGCAATCTTTTAAATTTTAACCCTATGCCTTACTAAGAAAAAAAAAATTATTGTCTTCAACCAAAATAAAAGTTCAAGGAAATGTTATTAAAGCATGCTTGCAGGCATAAATTTTATTTTTAAAGGGTTTGCCAAACATTTCAATCACCTATCAACCTAAAATTTATCCAATGAGTATTACATAAAAGTATGAGATCCATCATCTTCAATATATATATATATATATTTCAGGATTGCGTGTTATGCTATCTTTCTTAAGTAAAATAAAAATTAATTACATTCCACCCGATAGGCTGATAGCAACAAAGCAGCTATGGCTTCCATGGTGGCAAAAAATCATACTGATCTTGGAACGATCGAATGTTACAATTGACTCTTATGCTTAAAAGATATCTTTAGTTGAATGAATTGAACATAAGCTCCTTACCAAAAAAAAAATATGAAATAAAAAAATAATAGATTTGGGTGGGTCCATTGAGGTTATTGGAACTAATTGTACACTTTAACAACCCTCCATCACATGTGGGATCTTGGCAGATTTATTTTTCACAAGAGATGAGAATAATATAAGGCCATGGGGCTTTAAAGTGCAGAAGCATTGCACAAACTTAAAAACATCCAAATCTAACATGCTTGTGAATTATACAGAGAAATGGAAGTATCTAGAATCTATTGCTTTGTAGGGTTACGAACTAGGCGGACTTTAAATCATCAACCACCCCAAACTCCCTCCTTTTCATCTTTATCTTCATCTGGGCTCTGAACCCATTGTCCCCCAATTCATTAGAGTCTGGTGGAACTCAACCCAGCCAATCGCACAGCAAAGCTTTTCTTGAAGCCCTGTAAGTACTCTTCCTCTGAAACCATACACCCAAATTTAAAAAAAAATTATAACCAATCTAATCTGTCTTGTGTAAGAACGCTTGAAACTTTGCTTTCTTCCATTATTTTTTCCTTTTTTTTTTTGCTTGGGGGAGGGGAAGATGGGGAAATCAGGAGGGAGGAGAAAGAAGGGTGGTGGAAACGCAGTCACGGGTGATCTTCAATCTTCCGCTGCTAATGGTGTGGTTGATTTGGACTCTTCAATGTTCTTGAAACGAGCCCACGAGCTCAAAGAAGAAGGAAACAAGCGATTTCAATCCAAAGACTATGTGGGTGCCCTTGAACGGTATGACGACGCTCTTCGCGTCTTACCCAAGACCCACCAGGACCGTGCCATCTTTCACAGCAATCGTGCTGCTTGTCTGATGCAGATGAAGCCCATCGACTACGAAACTGTAATCTCTGAGTGCTCTCTTGCACTCCAGGTCCAGCCCCGATTCGGCAGAGCCCTCCTCCGTCGTGCCAAGGCTTTCGAGGCTCTGGGTAAGTGTGAAATGGCGATGCAGGACGTGCAGGCACTGTTGGGTGCTGAGCCGAATCATGGAGACGCTTTGGAGATTGCCCGTCGCTTGCGGGTTGCGCTAGGACCTCGCCAAGAGGCTCAGCAGGATCTCCAGAGCCGACCCTCCCCGGCTGCGCTTGGGGCTTCTGCTGTTCGCGGCGCCCCAATTGCTGGCCTCGGCCCTTGTTTACCTGCCCGGCCGGCACCAAAGAAGACGGTAGCTTCGGGGGCAGGGGTGGTGGTGTCGCCTGGTAACAAGGCTGAGAAGACCCAGCAGTTTCTTGTTACTGAAGACGGTCCTGAGCTAAAAACCCAACAGGCAAAACCTGTTTCAAAGCCTCTCAAGGGATCTTCTGAATCCGTTTCTTATCCGATTAAAAATAATTCAAAGAATCAGTCTTCTTCTTCATCTTTGTCATTGCCCATCTATGGGAAAGCCTCGGACTCAGCTGTTACCCGATTGAGGCCGTTGAAACTTGTTTATGATCATGATATCAGGCTTGCACAGATGCCTGTGAATTGCAGTATAAGAGTGTTGAGGGAGATTGTGGGCAAACGGTTTCCGTCCTCCAAATCAGTTCTGATTAAGTATAAGGACAATGATGGTGATTTGGTGACCATCACCTGTACTGGTGAACTCAGATTAGCAGAGTCCTATGTGGACAGTCTCACACAGAAGGAACCTGAAATAGAGAAAACTGAGGTGTTGGGAATGTTGAGGTTGCATATTGTGGATGTGAGTCCTGAACAGGAGCCACCTTTGGTGGAAGAAGAGGAAGAGAACCATGTGGAGGACGATGTGGGCAAGGGAGATGAGAGTGGTTCCCGTACTTCAGCTGGTGATTCTGTGGTGGAAGTTGTGGATACTGAGATTGTGAATGCTGAGCAAGAAGCTCCAAAGGAGAAAGCGGGAGCTGCTGATGATACCGAATCCAAAGAGGTTGAGATTGATGATTGGTTATTTGAGTTTGCTCAGCTGTTCCGGACCCATGTGGGGATTGACCCCGATGCCCATATTGACTTACATGAGCTTGGGATGGAGCTCTGTTCTGATGCTCTTGAGGAGACTGTGACAAGCGAAGAGGCTCAAAGCCTCTTCGACATGGCTGCTTCTAAGTTCCAGGAGGTGGCTGCCCTGGCTTTCTTCAACTGGGGGAATGTTTACATGTGTGCAGCGAGGAAGCGGATACCTTTGGATGACTCTGCAGCAAAGGAGTTAATGACAGCCCAGCTTCAGGAGGCTTATGACTGGGTATCAGAAAAATATCATTTTGCTGGAGAGAAATATGAAGAGGCACTCCGGATCAAGCCAGACTTTTATGAGGGGTTGCTTGCATTGGGGCAACAACATTTTGAAACTGCAAAGCTTCAGTGGTCCTTTGCACTTGCAAATAAGGTTGATCTTTCGAGCTGGGATTCTACAGTGACAATTAAGCTTTTCGATAGTGCAGAAGAGAAGATGAAGGCTGCAACTGAAATGTGGGAGAAGCTGGAGGAACAGAGGACTAATGAGCTGAAAGACCCAAGTGTGAACAAGAAGGGTGACCTATTGAAAAGAAGGAAGAAACAAGGAGGGGCTGCGGATGGTGGACCCTCTGGAAATGGAGGTCATGGGGAAGTTTCAGCTGATGAAGCAGCAGAACAAGCGGCTGTGATGAGATCGCAGATACATCTCTTCTGGGGAAACATGCTTTTCGAGCGTTCCCAAGTGGAATTCAAACTTGGTTTTGATGGTTGGACGAAGAATCTAGATGCTGCTGTTGAACGATTTAAGCTTGCCGGAGCTTCTGAAGCAGACATTTCTGTGGTTCTGAAGAACCATGCTTCTAATGGTGATGGGGCAGAAGGCGAGGAGAAAAAGGCTTCAAATCCAAACACTGATGCCAGTGCTGAAGCAAATTGTGTGGATGAGGTCAAGCATGTGTCAGAAAGGTGAGTTGAAATGGGCTGTTTTTCACGCTTGGTGGTTTCAATGAGTTACCTACATATTTGTTTCTTAACCTGCCTTTGTATTCATGATTTTGAACTGGAGAGAGGAAGGGATTTTCCCCATTTCGTCATTTTTCAGCTAAGTGTGAGTGATGGGGTTCTGAAATTTTTATTAAGAAATATAAGAATCGGTTGTCAACAGGACACAAATGTCTATTTACTCAAAAGATTTTGCATTTGAGTTCTTCCAAAACGGCTTTCAAGGTGACTTGTGGTTTTAACTTGGCCCGTGATGATGTATTTTTTGATCTCTTTATGCTTATGATCTGATTTAACTATTCAGCTTTGCAATTCCATCTAAAGTATGAGTGTTTATTAGTGACTCATGCTCTTTTTGGGACTTGGTACCTTCTTTTGTTAGGACTTATGTCATAGCTTACTTCTCAATTATGTGTTACCTGTAACTCAATTAGTTCTTGAGATCTGCGACCATGGTATTTTTATTTCTTGGAACTTCTAGTGTATGGTAAAAGATTGCTCAAAACCCACTACTTGTGCATTGTCTTGTCTTTTGATGTTGAATTTTTAAGGAGTACTTGTCCAACAAAATTAGATTTAAGGATTTTATTGTTTGGAAATTACATGGAGCCTCTACTTTCTAGCATATATTTTCTTTGACCGTGAAAGGTGGAGAAACAATGCCAGGACCATTGTTGCATGACTTTTTGAAATGGACAAAGTATCATGTTGGACACGTATTGGATTCTAACACTCCACAAATTCAGGTGGGGATATATATATATATACATTATGACTTCTATGTTTTCCAATAGCAAGTTTCAAGGTAGCAAGTGTATCATTTTTACAAAAGAGTAATATTTTTTACATTCATGCCCTTATAGTGCAAGACAGTCTAGGGTTATTATGTTCTTGCCAAAGTATAACAAGAGTTGAGCCAAGTTAAGCTGGAAAATAACCCAAACATGTGGGTTTCTCAGCTTTAAGGGAGACTGGACTTTGGGTTAAGATCCTGGACCAGATTATAAGGAACTCAGAAAACAGGTCTAGAGATATCAGATGAACTTGAAATGTTGTAGGAAGAGAGATCAACAAAAGGAACAATAACCACAGCAACAACAACAACAAAAAAATCAGAAAATTCTAAAAAGATCAAGTGCATAAAGCATAAGAAACTCAGGTCTGTACGCAGATTCCTACAGAACATGATGGATTATGACAGACTAACAAACATATGATTTTTGTATTCAAATAATAGTTGATTTTACAGCAGTTGCTATTTAGGGTCTATGTAGAGAAGAGAGCAAGAAGAAGAATAGAAAAGAAGAAGCAGGACAAAAGAGGAGAAAAGAGAAGGAATGAATGGAATAGATGAGAAGTCGTGTGCTGGGAGAGTTGGTTCTCTCGCACACCAAATCTTATTTATATACATATGCTGATATAATCTAGTACAGCTATACCAGACCTTATAGACCGAAATATACACAATATGAGACAAAATATAGAAATACCCTTTATACATCTAAAGTCCCTCCTAAGCTGGTGTGTAGATGGTGCACATACCCAACTTGCTGACTAAGGAATGAAAGGAAGCACTACCCAATCCTTTAGGTAACAAGTTAACCAACTAATTATTGATCTTGACAAAAGGAGTACAAATTAGTCCAGGCATAAGCTTCTCCTTGATGAACTGACAATCCACCTTAATGTGTTTGGTCTCGTTGTGCTGTATTGGATTGTGAGATAATGTGAGATATACTTATTGCCTTCATTAATTAGTTGCCCAGACTTGCCTTAATTAGTTTCGATAATTTCATGGTGAGCTGCATAAGGGTCTTCTATTACTGCTTCTTTCGCCCTTCTCTTAAACGCTTGAAGTAGCTCCATTGGATCTCCTTTACCACTATCCACAGCTTCTTCTTTTGGAGTACCATGATCAAAAAATAATGAAGGCACATGTAATGGAAGAGATTAGGTATTCTATTCACTAGTAGCCCCCCCCCCTCGTCTCTGAAGAGAAGACTTCTTAGATGAGAAGAAAGGATGGACTCGTAAAAACTTTAAAGTAACAACCATAGACACAAAGTGTTTACGAGTGGGGGATGATAACACTTATAGCCTTTCTAGCTAGGTGCATAACTCAAGAAAATGCATTTAAGAGCCTTTTGGTCCAACTTGGATCCCGAGTGTTTGCACAAATTTGATCTGATGAATGAAATTCTATCTGTGCAATGTATTAGATCAAATTCAACAGACAATGATCGATCATATGGGTCATGACACATGGCGATTTCCATGAACAAAAGAAAGTTGCACTGATAAAGTTCATCCATGTGGATGAATTCCACTTGTGCAGATATGTTATATGAAATCCTTCAACAATTGACACATGGCAAGCCTGCCGAGCTTAAACAAGTCAAAATCAAAATCCTTCACTTTTGTAGGATTAAAGTATGAATTAAACAAGGGTTTGTTGATGCAGATAAAGATCAAAAAATCCGTATAAACTCAAACACTGTGAGAGTTATCTCAACTTACCCGTAGATAAGGCTTATCATAAGTAACAAATATATGCAAAGGTACCGTTTGGTCCGTGGGAGCAAAAATAGACAAGTTGCCTACATAATTTCATTCGTACGACTCAAAAAGGAAATTGGAGGATAAACCCAGTTAGTTACAGATGAGGTTCAATTCCCTAAAATAAGAAGATAGTGATTGTAGAAAGACTGCCAGATGGACCTTGCAACATCTAGTGTTTTCCTATATAAAGAAGACTCTACACATGTTTGAGGGAGCTTCTCCAATCTTCTACATCTTCAATCTCCAACATTCTTCAAACCTAGGAATTCGCAAGTCTCCAAGCTCCAAAGTCTCCTGCAACCAAGCTTTGAAGGCTCAAGTTCTTTTTGCAATAAGGACCAAGAAAAGTCAAGATGTCTTTAGAGAGGTGATATATGTGTAAGCCATTATCTTGTACATGTGATACTTTAAGTAAGTATCAATGAAGACTTTATGTTATTTCTTTCTTCTGTGGTAAGCCTTAATTAGAGGTTTTCTCTCCCTCATATGGAGGAAATGTAGTTAACAAATTTTGATTTTTGAATTTGGAGAAGCGTAAAACCCCCAAATAAATAAAACCATTCCATGACTGGGTAATTTGTGCACACAAAGAAATTTGATGTGTACAACGGGGTTTTGTCAACATGCACAAAACCTATACAACCAAAGAGCTTGGGTCAAGGATAAATTGAAGCTCCTTTTTCCGAAGATGAAATTAAGAAAACAATTTTAACATGGATATGGACAAATCTCCAAGGCCTGATGTTTCTCCATGTACTATTATTAGTGTTGCTAGGATTTTGTTAAAGAAGATCTTTTGAAAGTCTTCTAGGAGTTCTTTGTTTGAGGTATCCTTTATAATGGGGCAAGAACAACTTTTATTACTCTCATTCTCACAAAGGAGGGTGTATGTCAAATCTCTAATTTTCGCCTCATTAGTTTGATTAAAAGCCTATATAAAATCATTGCCAAAGTTCTTTCATACAGGTTAAGAACTGTTATGAATGGTATCACCTCGGCCTCTCAAAGTTCCTTTATTAAAGGAAGGCAAATTGTTGATGAGATTCTTATCGCCAATGAATGTTGATTCCTGGAGAAGACTAAGAATGTAAGGGTTAATCTGCAAGATTGATTTGGAAAAGACTTTTGATAGGGTGGACTGAGGCTTTTTTGAATGGTTATTGATTAAAAAAGCATGTGGTAAAAAATGGATTAAGTGGATATTGAGATGTGTCGTGAATCCTTGGTTCTCTAAATTACTAAATGGCACTTCCAAGGGTTTTTTTGGTGCATTAAGGGGTTTAAGACGGGGATCCCCTTTCTCTGTTCCTTTTCTCACTAGTGGCAGATGGTGGATGCATTAAATGCTCTTTTAAATCATGCCCTTAAAACCAACCTTATTGAGGGGTTTAAGCTGCAGTCAAATGATATGGCCATTACTCACCTTCAATTCACAGATGACACTATTTTCTTGGTCAAACCCAACTTAGATTATACCTCAAACTTAAAGCTTTCTATCAAGACTTGAACTCATTTCGGGGCTAAAGGTCAATTGGGGCAAATCCTATGTAGCATGTATTCATCTTGATGAGGGTTAGACATCTTTTTTTAACGGATTTTTTTGGATGCAAAGTTGAGAGTCTTCGTTGCAAAAATCTCTTGGTCTCTCCCTTAGAGGACGTCACAAATTTGGAACCTTTTGGATTCAGTTATTGAAAAGATTGAGGAGTGTTTGGCTTATTGGAAATCATCTTAAATCTCCTTGGGAGGCAGAATTACTTTCATAGAGGCGGCTCTATCGAACATACTGGTATACTATATGTTAGTATTCAAAATATCTTTGAAAGAGGCTAAGAAAATTGAACAACTCCAAAGAACATTCTTATGGGAAGGAGGTGGAAAGAAAAAAGATCATTTGATTAATTGGGATGTTGTATGTTAGTCAAAGGAATGGGGAGGTCTTGGTCTTGGATCATTCAGAAAAACAAGGCAGTTGTTAGGAAATGGTTGTGTAGATTTGCTCATGAAGAAAACAACTTGTGGCATTCTTGCATCTCTCAAAAGAATGGCTTAGAATCCAATGGGTGGACCTGTAACCCAATTCTTAATTCAAACTCTTCACTAATATGGAAACATATCATTGGAACCCGTTCCCTTGTCCTTCTTCATATGCATCTTGTGAATGGTAATGGCTTTAGAATCCGGTTCTGGAAATATTTATGGTGGGGAAACTCTTCCCTGTCATTATCTTTTCCAAGACTTTTTCACATTTTCTCTTAAAAGATTCTTTTGTCTCAGAAATCCTCTCTTCCTCCTCTACTGGTACCTCTTGGAGTTTATTATTTTCTAAGGACCTTTTTGAGTTTGAAATTGACTTGGTGACATCTCTTCTAGATCTCCTTGAGGATGTTCACATCTCCCACGATATCTTAGATAGATTTGATTGGACCCTAGACCCCTCTGACATTCTTTTAAATCCCTTTTCCTTCTTTGTAATTGTAAGGACTCAATCCCTTCGGCAACGATATTGTCTGGTTCTGGGCTGACTCCATGGTCTCTTTGAAAAACGTGTCGTTGCCTTTAGAGGCACAAGCCTACAAATAAGCCCAACTTCCTTCCTCTCCCTAGGCGATGTGGGATCTTACAATTCACCCCTCTTAAAGGGCCACACATCCTTGTGTGCAAACCGCGAAGCGGAATGTGGCTTTAATGCCACTTTTAAGGGCTCGACCCCTCTAGCAAGGATATTGTCTAGTTTTGGGCTGATTGCATGGTCTCTCCCGCTCCAGTTTTGCTCCTTGGCCTGACCCCTTGGTCTCTTCCGAAAATGCGTTATTGCCTTTGGAGCATGAGCCTACAAATAAGCCCAACTTCCTTCCTCTAGCAAGGAAATATGAGATCTTACAGTAATGAATCAAATCTATCATCATCTTTCCCCTTTAAGAAGGTGTGGTTTGGGTTGTCTCCCCTAGGGTTAAATATTTTATCTGCATTGCCTCCCTTCGTAGGATTAATATGATGGATTTACTTAATAGAAGATGGCCCTATATGATGCCTTTCCTCATATCTGCTCTCTTTGTTCGAATGATGGTGAATTCGCTAATCATACCATGAGTCATTGTGAATTCACAAGAACCACTTGGAATCATTTTCTCTCTCGGTTTCAAATGAATTGGGCAATGCCTAATTGCTTAATTGACCTCATTTGGCAATGGGATGGTGTATTCTTGGACCCATGTGAGAAAAAGTTCTGGTTGGGCATCCTCCATAGTGTATGTTGGGGTGTTTGGAAGTTGAGAAATCGAAGGATATTTGATGGTGTTAGCAAGCACCCTTCAGAGGTGGCTGATTCTGTTGTGTTCGAGGTGGCCTCTTGGGCTGCGGCTTCTAATGTCTTCTTGGGACTCCATAAATGACACAAGGGATTGGGCTTCAGACTTATTTTCTTATTCTCTTCCTTCTAATCTCTAGTGAGCTGTTCTGGCTATCTTAATGTTGTACCTATGTCTTTGTTTTTTTAATAAAGTTAAGTTGTTCATAAAAAAAAGACCTTGGGTCAACTAAGAATTAAAGAATTTGTATAAGAAGAAATGGTTAGGACTTATGAGTGAGGAATACTCAAGCTGGCTTCAGAAAACTGAGGCAAGAGCACTAAATGTAGGTACAAAGAATCTAACCAAAGATATGTTGAAGTATATTAATTTCTGTATCTCCTAATACCTTATGGTTTTGGGAGAGTTGATTAAGTCACTGTTAACATGGTATTAGAGCCAAGCCAAGTTGCAAGTTTGAACCCTGTGGAAGTAAAAGTATTCTCCTGGACGTAGTACTGCATGTGTGTGCACCTTGTGGACTCGCACCTAGTTCCCCGAGTATTCCTAGGAGAGAACAGTGTTTCTCTTGAGTGGGGTGTTGAATTATATTAATTTCTATATCTCCTAATATCTTAAGGTTTTGGAAAAGTCGGTTAATTCACTATTAACAAGATTAGTCTAACTTGCAAATTGGTAGACTGATGGCTCTTAAAATCTGCAAACTAAATCCCATCAAAATTCTTTCTAATAGTAAGTCTATGGGAATATCATTTCAAATTAGATCAAATGAGGCTTTCCTTGGAGGCATACTTGTCTAAAATACATATGTATGCTTGTTCCAAATAACCCAACTGATTGGAAAAGGTGTGATTCTCCAAAGAAGCCTTTCTTTTGCTCCATAGGCATTAATTCTCAACCCATTAATCAGATTGAGCAAGGAAGAAGGAAAGATCTAAGCTACACCAAAAAGGGAAAAGATTTGGCTCTAAACGTCCTTACTAAAGGGTAGAGGATAAATATAGATACATCAAACGAAGATTAGTCGGGAATGCTTTTCTAGATGGTGATCTAGAGGCTGGGGATATTAGGGGATTACCGAGGTCGATGAATCTTCGATGTCATTGAATATGCACCCTTGAAGAATGGGCTGGGTGATGCGGAACCAAGTACAAAGTATATGCAA
>JAOXJP010000001.1:8808992-8824970 GCA_025762735.1 Platanus orientalis
ATTTTATATATATATATATATATATATATATATATATATATATATATATATATATATATATTCCCTCCAAGGGAAAACTATAAAAATATATATATTAAAAAAATGAATGTATCCACAATTTGAATTTGACAAGAAACTTATGATCAGTTCTCTTTATCTAATAAGAAAGTCACTTAACAGTATGATCAGTTATCTTTATTTAGTACGGAAACCATCATTTAAATCATTTTTTATTTGATAACTAAAATGATTTGGAATCTCTGTTTCTTTAGGAACCTCGGCATTTTTAGAAATCTCTACTTCTTTAAGAAATCTTTGTTTCTATTTGACGAGTTTTATCCTGATCCATGCTTCTATCATGGTATTGTTGGTGCCTTAAAGTATTTGAAATTGACTAGACCAGACTTATCTTTTGCAGTAAACTCGGTCTGCCAGTTTATGCATCAACCAGGTATTCACCATTTTCAAACCATCAGGCATATTCCACACTATGTTAGTGGGACACCAGATCATGGTATTTGTATTCTTGCCAATAGTATAATGGATCTTTATGCATTTTCTAACACCGATTGAACTGGTTTTCCATCCACTAGATGCTCCACCATTGACATGTGTACCATTTGTGGCTTAAATTGCTTATCATGGTGTGCGAAAAAGCAATCAACAACGGCTAGGTTTAGTGTCAAAGTTAAATATTGTGCCATGGCTTCCACTACGGTAGAAATCACCTAGTTAGGATTCATTCTTCGTGACAGATCCATCTTCAATGACCACCTGCTCTCTTTTTTGATAATATTAGCATTCTCCATATAATTGTCAACCCTATCTTCCATGCAAAGACAAAGCATATCGAGATCAACTATCACTTTGTTCATGAAAAGGTGGCCCTTGGATCACTAGTCATTAGATTTGTTCCATCCAATCGTCAAATGGCCAATATCTTTACTAAACCACTTTCTCGTACTACTTTTGAGGGCCTATGACACAAACTTGGCATGTAGATTCCTCCCAGTCTAGTTTAAAGGGGAGTAAAGAAACAAAGATTTCTAAAGGGGTTGAAATTCCTAGAAAAACAAAGATTCCTAAAGATGCTGAGATTCTTAAAGAAGTAGAGATTCCAAATCATTCTGCTCATTAAATAAATAATGATTTAAACGAAGATTTTCTTATTAGTTAAGGACAACCGATCATATCATTAAGTGATTTCCTTATTAGATAAGGACAACTGATCATACCATTAATTTTCCTATCAAATTCAAATTCTTTTAAATACATAACTTGTATAGTTTTCCCCTAAGGGAATGTGTATATATTTTACAACTATAAATATTGAAGAATACATTTCTCACTTGTATAGTGAGAGAGATTTACAGCCGTGGCCGTAGGCAACTATTGCCAAACCACGTTAAATTGATCATATTCCTATTGTTTCTTTTTCATCGTCTTTACCTTCCACCACTCTTCCCGTTCTTTAAATCTCAATGATCAACATGAGCTTTTATTGAACTTCGTTGGGTACAAGAAACAAAAACAAAAAATCCATAAGATTGTGTCTAGCGAGTGATTTGGAGGACTCATCATTATGGCAACAAACTATTGATAGTGACTTATATTGGCACCCACAAACACAAAAGAAAACAACATGCCAAATCTCACAACCCATCATGGTTCAGGCTATGAAAGCTATACTTGTGTTTATTGAACAGGAACTTTACCATTATTTTAAGAGGTGAAGTTTACAGGAACTGAATTACACATTAGTTTCAAACAGAATATAGAAAAAATATGTACAAGAACTACTTAAAATTTTCTAGTATGGCTATTAACACAAAAATTTCAAACACAAATCTGCAGGGAACATTAGTCCACAAAACCTAAATAATTAGTTTGTAAGTTAAAAAGTCAATACAGCTGAAACAACTGTAATCAGTTAGCTTAGGTAGTTAGATTATTCTCCTATAACAGAGTACAATACATGATGTAATGGCAATGGAAATATTATAAATAGATGATGGATAAGCCAAGGTCATCTATAGAAGATATTCTTCATAATTCTCTTACAGTCTCCTTCTTTTTGCCCTCTTTCTCTCTGCTCTTGTATCATCTATTTCTGTGTTTTTCTGTATTTTCATGGTATCAGAGCAGGATAGTCATGCGTTCTCTTCAATTGAAACAAGTTCAGCGTGAATTTCATCACAGCAATGGCATCCTCAGAACTGGCAGTAGATCCAGTAATAAACCCAACATTGAATTAAGCTACAAAAGATTTTATAGGTTCAGAAAATCTTTCCTTTCCTGATCATGTTTCCAAAATTTCATCAGCATTCAACTCTTCTCGTGTTTAGAATTTTATTCAAAGCATCTCGTCCTTACTTACCATCAAGCTAAAGCAAGCTTATTACCTTATTTGGAGATCGCAGTTTATTACTGCAATAAGAGCATATAATCTACAATTCCATGTAGATGGGTCTCAATCTTTACCTTCTGAATCAATCCTTGATCACAAAGGGAATATCCAGCCTAACCCAGAATATCTGGAATGGAACATCCTGGATAAGCAACTTCTCAGTTGTCTTTTCGCCTCTGTGACCGAATCAGTCCTACCTCTAATTCTCAATCTTGAGAAAACCCAAGAAGCATGGCAAATCTTGGAAAGAAAATTCTCTTCCTTATCAAGGAGTAATATCTTACAACTCAAGATTCGACCCCAAAATGCCAAGAAAGAAAGTTCAACAATCACAGAGTATTTACAGAATATCAAGAACATTACTGACTTTCTTGCTGCAGTGGCTGCCCCTGTTGATGAGGAAGATACGGTCTTGTATGTTCTCAATGGCTTGCCTAAAAAATATCTCTCAAAACTGCTGTACGAACAAGGCAACAGCAAGTTTCAATGGCAGAGTTGCATGATCTTCTTGTGATAGAAGAGCAGCAAATAGGTATGGCTTTCACATCAGAAATTATATCCTCTTCTAATGGTGTTTCATCAGTATTTTCAGCAATACAACAGCCCTCAAGAACTGATTTCCAGCAAGAAACAAGAGCTGATCGGTCTCTGTTCAAGGGAAAATTTCGCAAAACCAAAGTTTTCTGTCAAATATGTGGAAAGGCAGGGCACTCGGCTGTTGAGTGCTTCCATAGGCTCAATATTAACTATCAGAAACCAAGAACTGAGTTCAAAGATGGTCAACAAGGACCGATTAACTCAAGAGCCACAGCTTATCTGGCAACAAATCCCTACTTTACTCAAGGATCTGCTTACAACAATCCACAACATATACCACATATGTCAAGCTATTATAGTCACCCTGGCTATTACAGTCATCATGGTGAGTGCTCATTTCCTCAAAGTTTTCATCAATCAGTAACTGATCATACATGGTTCCTTGATTCGGGGGCCAATAACCATGTCACCCCCGACATCAACAACCTTTCATTGCATGCTCCCTACTCTGGTCCTTCAGGGGTAGCAGTTGGAAAAGGAGAATCACTCCAAGTTCACAACAAAGGCTCAAGAACAGTGGAAACAAACACGGGTAAGTTCAAACTCAAAGATATATTACACACACCATTCATATCTACAAACTTAATTTCAGTTCACAGATTTACTGAGGACAACAATTGCTATACAACAATTGATGGTGACAAATTTCAAATTCAGGACAAAAAGTCGAACAGTGTGATTCTACAAGGGTTCGGTGAAAACGGAATTTACCCACTATCCAGTCAGTCTCTCAAATCCTCTCAACCGATTGCTTACCACAGTAAGAAGACAGAGATACCCACCTGACACAACCTGCTGTACGAACATTAAGATCAGTATTCTCTCAAATAGGATTACCTGTAAATGTTGCTCAAAATTGTATCAATTGTGATTCTGTAAAATCTCATAAATACCAATTACCTCTTTCTACCTCTGTGACAGAGTTTCCTTTAGATTTACTTCATTTGGATGTCTGGGGTCCATCCTCAACACCTACTCCATCTGGGTTTCGTTACTATTTGGTTATAGTGGATGATTGTACATGATACACTTGGGTTTATTTGATGCACAAGAAATCTGATGTTTACACTTTATTTTGTCAGTTTAAAAATCTAGTAGAGAATTTGTTTTCAAGAAAAATAAAGATTTGTAGATCCGATGGAGGAGGAGAGTTTATAATTAAAATTTCACTGAGTTGTTTACCTCAGCAGGAGTACTACATCAAGTTACTTGTCCCTACACACCTCCACTAAATGGAGTAGCCGAATGTAAGCATAGGCACATTATAGAAACTGCCGTTACCCTGTTACAGACTGCTTCCTTGCCTTGCAAGTTTTGGGGAGAAGCAGTATTAACTGCAGCATTTTTAATCAATAGATTGCCTACAAATGTCCTAAATGGTATATCTCCATTCAAGAAACTCTTTCATAAAGATCCGGACTACCACATGTTACGGGTTATTTGGAAGTGCTTGCTTTCCTTGGCTAAAACCATATAAGCTAAGTAAACTAGAGCCAAATTTAACAAGATGTGTTTTTATTGGTTATTCAGACAATACTAAAGGCTATAGATGTTTTGACTACAAAATAGGGAAAGTTTACATCGGTAGGTATGTACAATTTCATGAAAATGAATTTCCCTATGCTGCCTCTCATTCTATAAATTCAGTCACACCACCCGTCCTAGGCATGGATCTGAGTTTGTTATTTGAAGGTCATGTGAAGAAATCATTGCCTACAGCATCTGAAAGTCATTTA
Source organism: Platanus orientalis (assembly GCA_025762735.1). Classification (NCBI taxonomy): domain Eukaryota; kingdom Viridiplantae; phylum Streptophyta; class Magnoliopsida; order Proteales; family Platanaceae; genus Platanus; species Platanus orientalis. Next base: position 8,813,733 of record JAOXJP010000001.1, read on the forward strand.
GTTAATGAGTCAAGATATCATCAAACATTGGTTCGAAATCCATTCACAGAGCATCCTCAAATGGGAAATATGTTCTCGGCTGAGAATTCGCACAATTCAAGTTTAAATGCCAACGTTCAAATTGATCCTGTACATTCAAGTTCTACAGAAAATGATGAATCCTCACTGTTTAATTCACCGAATGTCTCTCAGCCATTAGATCTGGATCATAATAATAGCACAATTCAACATGTGCAAAATTTGTTACTTAAAGATTCTCATCATTAACCTTTGGATGAGAACTTATGTCATCAACCATCAGATCGACATAGCCAAGGTGATCCAACTAATTCAATTTCACCCAAGGATTCGTCTCCTTCGCCCAATAGAGTGTTCTCTTCACCCGAAAGCCCACTTTACAACCCGACAGGTCAAGCATCAAATACTCTAGCCATTAGCTCTGGTTCCTCTTCAATCAACATGGAGTTAGCTACTCAAGAACCAGAAGATCAAATAGTCAACAACGATCCCATGATCACAAGAGCTAAAGCTGGGATCAGGAAACCCATTAACAGACTATGTCTCCAAGCCATATGCACATCTGAAATCGAACCAGCCAGTTACAATGAAGTCAAACAACACTCACATTAGACACAAGCAATGCAAGAAGGGTTCAATGCATTACAGAAACAAGGCACATGGGATCTGATTCCAACAACACCAGATCAAAGGATAATTGGTTGTAAGTGGGTCTTTAAGATTAAACAAGACTCCTCTGGAAAAATATCTAGATACAAAGCCCGACTGGTAGCGAAGGGATTCAATCAACAACTGGGACTCAATTATTATGACACCTTTACTCCTGTCATAAAAATGACCACAATTTGGATAGTTTTATCACTGGTAATGCATTTCAACTGGAAAATTGATCAACTAGATGTTAAAATCACATTCTTGCATGGTCTTCTAAAAGAACACATTTTTATGCAGTAGCCACAAGGCTTTGTGAATCCAGCATTACCAAGGCATGTTTGTAGGCTTCGAAAGGCTATCTATGTGCTAAAACAGGCTCCTAGAGCCTAGTATGCCAGATTTTCTGCCTTTTTACTGTCCAAAGGACTCAAAAGATGCCTCATAGACAATTCATTATTTGTTTTTCACTCAGGTCGCACAATAGCCATACTTCTTCTATATGTAGACGACATACTTCTCACAGGGAATGATGTGAGTTACATAAAAGAATTCCTACAGATTCTTCACTCAGAATTCGACATGAGGCACTTTGGAGAGTTGAAACACATTTTGGGCATAGAAATATCAAGAAACTCTACAGGAATGACATTATCTCAAGAAACCTATGCCAGACAATTACTTCATAAAGCCGGTATGACTGGATGTAAGCCATGTGATTCTCCTATTTCTATTACTGACAAGTCAAAATCTGCAGCTGATGATTCTCTTTTAGCTGATCCCACATACTACAGAAGACTAGTTGGAGCCCTACAGTACTTATCCATTACCAGACCAGACATTGCCTACTCAATTAATAGTGCATGTCAACACATGCATAAGCCCACACTCTTCAAGCAGTAAAACGTATATTACGTTACATAAGTGGAACAACTGCATTTGCTCTTCACTACAAAGCTGGACCACTCCACCTACAAGGCTATGCAGATTCGGATTGGGCTGGAGATTCAACTGACAGAAGGTCCACAAGTGGAATTTGTATGAGTTTCTGCAATAACCCCATAATGTGGAGCTCAAAGAAATAACATACGGTAGCAAGATCCTCTATTGAAGCAGAGTATAGAAGTCTAGCAAATGCAGCAGCAGAAGTCTGTTGGATTACTATATTATTGTCTGAACTAAAGATCCCACTACTCTCTCCACCAATCATATGGTGTGATAATGCCTCTGCTATCTCTCTGACACACAACCCGGTCTTCCATGGGAGAACAAAACATATAGAACTGGACAATCATTTTGTAAGAGAGGAAGTGCTACAGAAAATGCTTCAAGTACAATATATACCCACTGAAGAACAGCCAGCAGATCTTCTTACAAAACCTATGACATTAGCAAAACTGATGAACTGAAACAACTGATGAGCTGAATGCTTTACCAACATTCAGCTTGAGGGGGGATATCAAGGGAGCTGAAACAACTGTAATCAGTTAGCTTAGGTAGTTAGATTATTCTCCTGTAACAGAATACAATACATGATGTAAAAGCAATGGAAATATTATAAATAGATGATGGATAGGCCAAGGTCATCTATTGAAGATTCTTCATAATTCTCTTACAGTATCCTTCTCTCTGCCCTCTTTCTCTCTGTTCTTGTATCATCTATTTCTGTGTTTTTCTGTATTTTCAAATACCATATTAGATGATAAGACAATGATACCAGAAATGTAGTAAATAATATAAGTGCTCTGTCTAAGTGCATAAACCTCATAGAGATGTCGTGGGTTTGGCCCAACTGCCCAAGCACCTCGGCAATCAGTGCCCACTACAATTTCAACCAACACTTTTATTAAAACCCTACCATCTCAATCAATGTAAATCAAGGATGAATAACGAATACATTGCCAAAGAAAATAGGGTTTCTAAACACAACAATTTGGTAACTGAAACATAACTTTAAACATAATTTTTAAGAAAGAAACTTACAGAACCACCATAAGAGAATACATACTCTCCAACCCCGATGAACTTGAACCACCTCCGTTCCAGTCGTAGCGACAGCATTGCTTTTCCAAAGTACGATACCTCTTCGTGCGTCATAGCTTTCCCTTTCTCATCCAACCCCATAATTGCATCATTCTCTTAGGCATTATATCGAACAGATAGCGGGAATACCACCCTGAACCACAATTCGAAAGGAGGAACCTTGTCATTAGCAGCAGCGACTATTTTGATAGGTGGTGGATATGATATAAGGAATTAGCAAATTTGAGAAACGCCTAGATGGAAGTAAGGCTGCACATGGACCGGGCTTCAAGGTAAGCCTAGCCCAAGCCTGCACAGCTGCACTTAGCTCTGTGGGTTTGTGCTTAAGCTAAATAACTAATTTAAATGGATATTTTTTTTCAATATCCCTTGCACTAAAAATTAGGTAATCCCTTGAGATAAATAGTCAATCCAGCTATTATTGTTTAATATTTACGTAAAAAACCATTTTATTTAAGATAAAATAAATGTATATTATCAATAAAATTCACCCTAGAATGGTAATTTGTGTAAAATATCTACAAAGGATAATTTGTTCATTTATATGGTTGGTTACCTCAACGAATTCTCAGGTTCAGTGCAAAATTTGGCATATTATTACAAAAAAATCAACTAAACTTGGTTAAGTTTGACTAGGGGGTGGCAACCCTTGACCAACCTAATGAGCCAATCGATTAATTCAAGGTTTAGGTTGGCCTATTCAATGCTGTTAATAAATAGTTTGGGTTTAAGTTAGGTACTTAAGGATTTCCAGCGTGGGAATATATCAAAACCCAACATTTTATGAAAAGAACCCTGAAAACAATCCCTTTATTTTCCAAGTTTGTGTTGTCAATTTATGCCCACCTAGTACATAAGTCACATTTGAGTTGGGTGCATAATTGTTGCCTTTGGTGATCAACTTATTGCGACGCGGAGTTAATTCGAGCAAGTTCTTAAACTATGATACCAAGTGTCCAGCTATTTAATTAACCTTTTCATTTTTTTTCAATTTTTTTTGGGTAATTGATTAAGATGATTCAACCAATGGACCACTAGCATTTAGAAGGGGTAGTAGCCCCAAAGAAAGCATATCAAGATTATCCAACCTTTTAATCTAGAGGTAATACCCAACGCTAATTTGTTGTAGTACCCTCCATTGATTTAAAAAACTAAGCGTGCAGTTATTTGTAATTGTATGGCCCTTCTGAACCTCACGAGTCTTTTAAGAACCAGTTAATTCCAACTGGTTTCATGAAAAAACAAGTGAACTAGTCAGCTGTATTTAGCAATTGTTTAACTCATGACTGTTGCTTGCTAACCAAATTGATGGTCAATAGACACTACATATCGCAACCATTTTCCTGTACAAGCTATTAATTGTGTGGCAATCCAACTATCATCTAGCTAAAGCCAACGTAACACCATTCAAGCCTTTTTGTGAACTGCCAATAATATACAAACAAGGACACAGATCCTAACCCTAAGGGGTAGTGCAGTTGGCCTGGATTACACTTCAGGAAGCGAGGGTCTTGAATTCGAAACACATACCCCTAGGGCTACTTGCTTGGGTGCAAAAAAACCTAATTTACCTGATGCATGGGAGAGATAGGGAGTCCACGTGTCCTAAAGATTTAGTCATAGGTTATCAAACAAAACAAAAAAAGGACGCAGCTCTTTTCTTTTTTCTTTTCTTGGAGTCTTAATATTTCAAACCATGCATAACTAGTCCATAAGTTCATTATGTCATCATCACATTTATCTTATTTATAAAATCCTCGAGTCAGTTAGACTCACTACCTAACACCAAACTATACTACTGTAAGCTACTCATGTTCCATCCTTAAATCTTACATTTTCATAAAATTAAATAAAATCAACAACTGATCTAAGGAAGAAAATGAAAATTGAAGGAATAGGTATCATTGTTTGAGATTATATAGGCTTTTTTCTTACCTAGTAATTAAAGTTGCTCAAGGGAAATTTCCCTCTCCATTAGTAACTGAAAGTGCTGAGATGATCTGTGTCTCTGTAGGTCAATGGATTGAACATCTGAAGACTGATTCTTGAAGGAGATGTAATCAACATGACTAACCGATTTAGAAAAGAAATTGGATGAACGTGATAAGAGTACTTGTAGAAACTTCATGTAGGAATATAAAATTTTATGGAAGTTTATGAAAAGATCTCCTATTCCCATGTGAAGAGATCTTCTAGATACTGCTCATAGATTAGCTAAGGTTGGGCCAAGAATCCCAAAAAGCTGTTTACAATACTTTCTCCCCCTTCTAGCCTTTGTTTTGAAGATGGTGTCTCCTATAGGAACACCAGCTCTTCTTTGGCCCTAGTTGAAAGGGAAAGGATCTCTTAAACCCAATTTGTCTGTCCCTCCTATCCCACACACAAAACATGAAGTGCGTAGGTTAAAACCATAGAAACAGTTTTCAAAAGAAAAAAATGGGTACATATAAAAATGGGGTTTACAGGGTGAAATGAACATTTGCTCCTTATATTTCAAAGAGGCCTCAAATTTAAAATATACGTGTCAACTTATGGTGTGAGGACACAGGGGGACAAACAAATTTAGGTGTAGCACATCTTTTCCCTGGTTGAAATGTTATGTAGAAAAAAGAGAAAAGAGAACTCCTCCCATTCCCAACTCCCAACGACCAATCTTCCCACCAAGTGAAGTCTCCATCCTCTCTCTCTCTCTCGTCTTTCTCTCTCTTTATTGTGTATGTTTTTTTTTATGAGTTCAACAGAGCACAACCAAAAATCATCCCGGTGGTAACCCGGGCCCTAGCTCCAGCCACCGCCCAAATGCATCCCGACACCGCATCGCCACCGTCGGCAACCCAAACCCTCGACCTCATCAACCACCTCCTCCCTCTCCTCCTCCTCTCCTCCCTCACCGTCAAATCCTTCATTGGCCGGTGGCAAGTCCTTCACTCCAAGCTCTCCTCTCTCAAAACCTCCCTTGCAGAAATCTCCGACTGCCCTCACTGGTCGGAAAACCTTCTCTTGCACGATCTCCTCCCTAACCTCCTCTCCACCCTTCAGAAAACTGAAACCCTCTCCGACCAATGCCACGACCCTTCTTCCTACACGGGTGGGAAGCTCCTCATGCAGAGCGACCTCGACATGGCCTCCGCCTCCCTCTCTTCCCTTCTGCGCGACATCGATTTGTTGCTTAAATCCGGCGTTCTTCGACAATCCAACGCGATCGTTCTCTCCCAACCGGGCCCCGGCTCCGGGAAAGAGGAGTTAGGGTTTTTCATCCGGGACCTCTTCGCCAGGTTACAGATCGGGGGGATCGAGTTCAAGAAGAAGGCTTTGGATTCACTGCTTCAGCTTCTCAGCGAAGACGACAAGGCTGCGGTTCTGGTGGCCAAAGAAGGCGATTTGGGCTATTTGGTTCATCTGCTCGATTCCAGTAATCAGTCTTCGTCGGTTCGAGAGCAAGCGGCGGTGGTTGTGTCTGTGCTTGCCACGGCGAGTGAGTCATCGAGGAAGGGAGTATTTGAAGAAGGGTGTTTGGGGCCTTTGCTGCGTATTCTCGAGACGGGTTCGTCGGTGTTGAAGGAGAAGGCGGCGATGGCGGTGGAGGCGATCACCGCCGATCCGGACAATGCGTGGGCGATTTCTGCCTACAGTGGTATTCGGGTGTTAGTCGAAGCGTGTCGATCGGGGTCACCGGTCACGCAGATGCATGCCGCCGGCTCGATGAAGAATGTTGCGACAGTGGAAGATATCCGGTTGACTCTGGCGGAAGAAGGCGCCGTGGCGGTTTTAATCCAGTTATTATTTTCCGGCACTGGCTACGCCCAAGAGAAAGCGGCTAATTGTCTTTGGATCCTTGCATCATCCGGCGAGGATTTTAGGGATTCGATAATCCAAGAAGGGGGTTTAGAGAGACTTCTGCAATTGTTCCAAGAATCATCTAGTTCCGATACATTAGAACAAACTGTTCGAGCGATTTACGCCCTCTCAGCATCAGCTTCAACTGCAAGGATCTTATCTTCATCGCCCCCATTTCTATTACAGCTCTCCGAGATGATCAAGCATGGAAACGTCATAGTCCAGCAGATTTCAGCTTCTCTGCTCGCTAATCTCTCAATAGGCGAGACGGGCAAGCGAGGGATGGCGAGTTGCATGCCGGCGTTAGTGAAAATGGTGGAGTCTTCGAAGCCGGTGGGGTTGCAGGAGGTGGCGACGCAAGCCCTCGTCTCTCTTTTGACCGTTCGATCGAATCGGAAAGAACTGGTCAGGGACGAGAAGAGTGTGTCGAGGTTGGTTCAGATGTTGGATCCCAAGAACGAATTGGTTTGCCAGAAGTTCCCGGTATCGGTGATCTCCGCGATCATCTCCGGCGGCAGCCGTGGTTGCCGGAAGAAGATTATTGACGCCGGAGCTCTATCGCATTTGCAGAAACTGGCTGACATGGACGTCGCCGGCGCTAAAAAAGCGTTACAGAGACTTTCCGGTAACCGTCTAAAGAACATATTCAGCAGGACATGGAAGGAATAACAAACAAAGAACCTACCCACCAAGGTAAAGTAGAAAAAAAACAATTTTTTTTAATTGGCTTATAATTTTATATCCACTAGCAAGATCTTAACCGTCCGTTTAGTGGGTCAGCCCTAAATGAGCTGCCTTCTCTGATCAGATGGTCCAAAGCTCCAAATTTTGATGCTAGTTGGAACCAATTGCACAGTCAATAGATGGGGCATACCCATTGTGGGACCCACCTATCACACCCTCTTACTAAATTTTTTGATTCATGTTTTTTCTATTTGGCATGTCTTTGTACAGGTATTCGTTTGGATTCCCAACTGTCGAGTAGAAAAATCTACATTTTTTTCCAGAAAGAAACAAACACACACTTCGTATACTCCAGAAGTTTACATTTTTTTTATAGTGTTATAGAGACAGAGAGAGTAGGAATCTCGACTTATTCTAATATATATATATATATATAATGTGACAAAATAGAAGCATGGATGCGGTTTTTTAGGGAGTATCCTCTTTCTCAGTTTTTTTTTTTTTTTTTAATTCTTATTTTAATTATTTGACTTATGAACATGCAAGAGAGCTCACTATGTCTTCTTTTCATTTTTGGGGGGTTTTTATGTTAATGGGTAATGTACATTGGGGGTGTTCTTATTTAATGTGTGTGTAATGGGGGCCATGTTTCTATGGTTTTTTTTTAGTTGAAGTCTTGGCTCTACTAAGCAAAGTGTGTGTAATGGGTTTTAGTTTGTTATTGTGATTGGTGGGGTCTTTGTAAGGAGGGTTTCTTTGCTTTTGACTTGCTTTGGTGTGATATCCAATCTTCTAGTTTCTTGGCAAATGAAGTTTTTATTATTTTTTTTGGGTGATGGTGACTGGCATTTCAGTGATGTGGATGTGTTACTGATTCATGTATGATACAATATTGGCCCAGATTTCACTCCCTTTTGTACCTCATTACACTCTAAAATGGGTACAGAATGGTTCTTTGTGGACTAGACTGTATATAACTATATATTCATGTAGCAAGGGAGGCTTTCTCGGAAAGTAGTAGTAACAGAGTAATAATAGTGAAGTGCTCTGAGCCTCTGACCTGGGTGTTTCAACACATCTCGTGATAGTGGGTCCTGGTTCCACATTCAAGCAAATCTTGTTAAGGGGAAAAAGGGCAAATCATGCAGCCTTCTCTTTTTATTGTGTTTTCTCTACTAATATCTTTTTGGGTAAATTATACGTGAGACTGTTTGGACATGCTCAAGACTGGGGCCCAATTAGGAAGTTGGCCATATGATCGACTGGGTCTTAAATGACAGTTTATAGCCCAGCCAAAATACTGATCTGCTGGTTCCATTCAGTGATATATGGGTGATCATCTGGTCAATAAGATGGTCCAGCATTTCACTTGGGTCAGTTGTAGCTCAATCAAAGAAACATTTCCTTACTCCGTCCCCCCTCCCCTCGAGGTTTTTTGACAATTCTAGAAACCTTCTTCGGTTTTCTGATAACTTACTTGCCTCCCCCACGATTTCCCTGTTATATTTGCTTACTTCTCTTAATTGAACTCTTTATTATTATGTGGGGAATTGATGGAAGGCACTCAAATGACTCAATTGATTTTGCTATAGTATGTTTTAAACCTTTTTGACCCCATAAGAGTGTTTTTAGTGGTCGATTTTTCATTACTCTCTCTCTCTCTCTCTCTCTAAATAAAGAAATATATTTTTATTCTTATTATTATTGTTTTTTAAAAGAGACCCTAAGAATAATCTAAAACCTAAAACCTATCAACCATTGATTTTACAGTTCCTATGGTAGAGGTCCCTCTCCTATGTAAATCTATACTCATGATAATCATTAAATTACTATTACTAATTATGGATTTTATAGATTAAGTTCGGCCCACTGTGGCAATGCCTACAATGATGTACAGCTACTGCAAAGCAATTCTGAATCAGGAGGGAGGGAGAACAGAGAAGAGAACGTTTGTGTAAAGTAGAGGTTGTGGGGTCTAATAGGGACATCACAAGGGACAGTGTGAGGGTGAAGCCCACCAGGACTTAACAGTGGGACATATTCTTATGTGGTCCATCCCACTTCACATGCCTCCCTTCTCTACCCTTCTACTTCTACTAGGTACTGCATCTACCAAAAAGTGGTAGCCTTTTCTGGTCATATTTCCCGTGAAAGACTTCAAAAGACCTGCACACACAAGCTGTAAAGCTTCAAGCTTCACCTCTCTCATAATGACCTTCACCCTTGGCTTCTTTCTTTTCCCGCTATAACTTGACAGTTACAATGACGGTTACAGTAAACAGCATGACTCTCACCTTGGCTTCTTTTCTGTCTCCCACTATCTTGCGAGTTTAAGTGTTAACCCAAAGGTACCAATACCATGCTTGTTGGCCAGAGGGTGGTGATCCATCCACTAAGAGGACAACTCTTTCAATGGGTCCCTCTCCTAGGAAAATTTCACCCTATTATATGATGATGACCGTATCATTCGTAAGACTGGAAAATATGTGTTTGAACAAATAAGTTGTTAAGAACTTAAGATCCCATTTCTTCGCATAGGGATGTGAATGTTGAGCGGGATCCTCTTGAGCATTACCAAGATGCCTCTCTTATGTGACTACTACCCAATTAGTATCGTGTTATCTTTATGATTGATGGATCTGAAAAGGATGTGGATTTGATGATTTCCTGACTAAACAGAGATGCCTCTCATTATGTTTTGGTGTAGGGCATGTCATTTGGTATAAATTATATTAAACATACCACACATGACATGAATTGTTTTTCTTTTTTGGAGGGGGCGAGGGGGATGAAGGGATGGGGGTGGAGGTGGGTGCAAAGCCATTGAGGAAGTTCATGTCCTACCTTGTTTAAGTAGGGTTCAAAAATATAGATATATTTTTAATGGGTAGGGCCTACGCGGACTGCTGCATCATAGTGCGGGACTTTGCAACATGGGCAAGATAGACAGACCTCAACGAACGAACACATTGTGAAATGCTGTCGCTTTCCAAGAGAAGAGGATGCCACAACCACGGGCAAAGGCGCATTGACTAGGACTCAGATACAACGACAGACCAATGAACCATCTAATGATGTTTTAAGGGGGTTGATATACACCCCCCTTTGCGATGCCCCTTGAGGCAAGACACAAGGGGGTGGGGCCCATTCACTTTTGGGATGTCCCATCACCCCCCAAAAATGAATGGGTCCCTCCACCTTGTGTCTTGCCTCACAGGGCATCTTACAAGGGGGCGTCACAAAGGATATCTTGCCATTTTAAGGGCATCCACATCAGCAACTGGAATAAGATTATTGAGTAACATGGCATGTCGGACTTAGACAGCTCATAAAGCTACTAAGAGATTAACCAACTTTAGGACTTCACCTTGATTCATAAGAGTTAGGAATAGGACTAATGTTTACTGTTTAGTTTGATGGGAGGCCTCCCATTGAAGAGATTTAGTGCACCCATAACTTGCCATGTGTCTCATTTTCAGAGGATTGTAATCCATTAAATGGGTCCTATCCCAAATATTGCCTAGGCAAAAAAATGGAATGATCAGATGAGATAATTATATGGCATGGGATTTTTAAACCAAAAAAGGATGTGTGATCTAACTCTTGAGCTTCACAAACTTTTTTATTTACTGTCCAATAAATACGGTAAAACTACATAATTGTGATCTTAAATCGGACCAAGGCTTTTTTTTTTTCTTAAGCAATCTCTAAGCTGGGCGTATCCTGAGATGGGTTCTTATCTTCCGTATGTGACACGTGTCCCAAAACCATAAAGGATGCCCTAGACTTTTTTACGGGTCCTGTGAGAATTTCCCATGAAGAGGGAATAGGTTTTCTAGGTGGGTCATCTACACCCACTCCTATGTGGAGTGATAATGTAGTCAATCTAAACCATCCAAAACATGATTTTGGCCATGTGTTATGGTCTTTTTGGTCTGATATCAAGTGCGACACCCCCCTGATGGGACACTCAGGAGGGGGAATCAAAAACCTCCAAAAAGTGAA
>JAOXJP010000001.1:8825070-8843701 GCA_025762735.1 Platanus orientalis
GTACCTAACAACTAGCAGGCCTGATATAACCTATAGTGTTGGAGCATGTGCAAGATATCAAGCCGGGCCCAAGGAATCACATCTAACAGCTGTAAAAAGGATAATTAAGTATGTAAATGCGACCCTTAACTTTATATTGTGGTACCCATTTGATACTAATCCAGTCATAACAGGATATTTTGACTCTAACTGGGCCAAAAATTTGGAGGACTGGAAGAGCACAAGTGGTGGATGCTTTTATGTTGGAAATTGCCTAGTTTCCTAGCATAACAAAAAACAAACATCCATTTCTTTATCGACTATTGAAGCTGAATACATTGCAACCAAAAGTGGATGTACCCAACTTCTATGGATGAAATAGATGCTAAAGGACTATGACCTCAAACAAGACACCATGAACCTAGTAGTGGACAATATAAGTGCAATTGACATATCTAAAAACCTTGTTCAACATTCTATGACAAAACATATAGATATTCGTCATCACTTATCAGAGAGCTTGTTGAGGATAAAATCATAGCCTTAGAATACATTCAGACTGAGAACCAGTTAGCTGACATTCTCACTAAATCACTCGATGAGAAAAAATTCCAATATCTATGGAGTGTAATGGGAATATGTGAATGTGTCTAAGAATACTTCTACATGATCATCCCTAACCAAACAAAGCACTTGGGATATTCAAGAATGTTAGGGGCTCAAAAAGGGAAAAAATTCAAATTCTGGAAATTAGGACTGATCCCAGTGTTCTTAGGGTCGGTCCCCAATGGCAAACCTGTAAAACTCTAAAAACTTGAATTGGGACTGGTCCCGGATGGCACACTTTGTAATTTTGTGAAAATATCAGGATCGATTCCACTATGTTTTGGATCGGTCCCTAATGGAAAACTTGTAATTTTGGCCACAGTTTTGTTTTTAAAAGAGGTGGGATGCCCGACTGGTCGTCTTCTTCCCTGATTGCTCAACTGAACCCAAGCTCCTCCTCTACTATTCCCTCTCTCTCTCACTTGCTCTCCCTTGATTCTCATGGCTAATAGAGGAAAATCTTTTCGGCATTTACTCCAAGAAATCCAACCTGCCCACCTCCACCTACAAGCGGAAGAAGGCTGCCACTGATGAACCCGCAGAGGAGTCACGTTCAAATTTAGGGCATCATGGGAACAAAATCCCTCTCCTACCAAAGTATTTTAGGGATTTCGGGTGCATGTACAACTTTCAATTCATTTTTTCAAAGAAACCTTTGATCTATGAGTATTTTGTGAAGTTGAAGCCTTTCGAAATGGTTAACTCTGAACCATATCATGCCTCATACGGTTGGGCACCCATGTTCAAACTATAAAGGGACATTCCATGAGACAGAAGCTTAGATGTTCTACACTAATCTTGATGCAAAGAACAACACAGATGGAGGTTCACAACTATGGTCTATGACACATCCATTTATGTGAACCCTGACATACTCTCTATTGAATTAAGAGTGCTAAGGGTTCAAGTAGGTGTTATGGAATATCCTATATCCGCACTCTCCCCAGAAGAAATGGGGGACCTTGTTGCAGAGATTGGGGTTTTTGGAACACCCTAGACATTCAAGTTGGATGCATTAGAAACTACCTATGATACCTGGCTACTGGATCAGATTTTCACATATAACCTATTGCCAATGACTCACCAAGCCAACATGAATCCAGAAATGGCCTATGTGGTGAGCAATGTCCTTCACCACAAACTGATGGACTTATGTGTCATTCTTTGTACCAAGATGATTAAGGCTTCAAAATCTTAGGATCTATGGACCAGCCTTTACTTTCCAAGCATCATCACTGAGTTGCTGCACAAGAATGGAATTAAATTCCATTCTACACCCTAAAAGCAACCCCGAAACATCAATGCATCAACAGTTTTGAAGATGCAGAAACTCACAAAGATTAGGAAATCCACTAAATCAATGGGCACTTCCACCACCACTCAAGCAACTTCCTCTGGGCCCACCTATGTGCCTACGGATGCATTTCAGAAGCTGGTGTTGGAGAAGCTACAAGGTATTGAGACCGGCTTCAAGGGTCTCGAGGCCTATGTCAAAAAGAAAATCATGCATGCAATTAGTAATCAGAAGCTCTTGGCTTCAAATCTTAATCTTATGACAAAATCCCAAGTGAAAATAGCCGATGAGTTGAATGTGGAGATACGTCGGGAGAAAAGATTCGATGTGTTTTTCTTGACTCTAAGACAGAGGGTAGTGAGGAAGATGAAATGGAGGAGGATGATGAGGATGGCGAGGAGTAGGAGTGATCATGTGTTTTATTTCTTTTTGTGCCTATTTTTTTTCTGGGAACATTAAATGTGCTTGTACTTCATGGTTATATCTAATGGATAAATTGTTTTCTTACTACCTTGATTTTGTGAAAATTGGCCATTCCTTGGTTTTATGTCTTGACTTTGTCTCTATTGCCTTGTAATTCCTTGACAAAAAGGGGGAGACACACACATCACACACTCATATATGATGTTTGTAGGCATGTATGTCCCTAAAGCCCAATTATGCTTGACGAAGGTATTTTTTTGTTTTGTAGGCACACATTGAGGGGGATATTTGCTTGAGAGGGAGACCTACGTGGAAATATGTTGAGTGTAAAAGTGCTGCAAAGCTTATCTGTATTTTTCTTCTTTCCCTTCATGTGAGTGAATTGGAAAGTGAGTGAATTGTAAAGTGAGTGAGTGGGTGATGAGAGTTTTGCCATGGAATTGACAAAGGGGGAGAATGTTGAGTATTGTCAATTCCTTGTTAGAGAATGTGTAATACATGTATGTGTAATCAGCTGCAAGACAAAAAAGAAAATGTCAAGAACTCAAGAACAAGATATAATGACTAGCGGCAAGAGAAAAGGGAAGCCAAGGCAGACAAAGTGAGCAAGGTAGACAAAGTGATTTAAATAGGTAAAATTTGAAGGGACTAACCAAGCCTAGGTTTGTGGACTTAAAGCTCACACACACAACCATAGAAATGGCCCCGTAACATATCTAAAAGGTCTAAGATGAAAACAGGGACAAAATATGGAAAAATGCCAAATCTGACATTTGGGACCAATCCCCAATTTTTTGGGACCGGTTACGCTGTACTGGTCACACTTTCACTGGGACCGGTCACGTTGGACTGGTCACACTTTCACTGGGACCTGTCCCTAGCCGTAGAAATAGGAAAGTCTTTAATTTTTGAATCTACGAATCTTGAACTTTAATGCATATCTTGTGACCATTTGAGGGACAAAACCCTAAGGTTTTTAGGGTTTTTTAAGGAGCCAAAAAGGGTTGAAAAGAGCTGAACCTTGAATGACAATATAACTCATTAAAAGAAGAGGAAAAATAGTTGTCTAAGAACCATTATTGCAAGAGATTCTTAAAGAATAATTATGATGCATACAAAGGGGCTATTAGGAGCATTCCATATTGATTGCTTTGAAGTGGAGGAACGTGTCTTAGGTTCAAACCCACAAATCCGTAGAGAAAGCTTTAAGAGTAATCAATCTCCCAGGTATTTTAATACTGTGGTGAAATTGCTAAGTGTGAAATCCTAGAGGGGGCGCTGAATGAGATTTAATTAGATTTTTAATTCATTTTAATTCTTTTTATCCCAATCTTAATTAGGTGAGTTAGTTAGTGATGTTCAAGTTTAATTTAACTCACTTAATGTGCTAGGTGCTTAAATGCTAATGATTGCAAATATAGAAATGTCAAGAACAATCACACAAAGATTACACACCACAACACAAGAATTTATAGTGGTTCGGCCACACCAGGGCCTATGTCCACTTTAACTACTCAATTTTATTAATCAATATTTTACAATGATTACAAGGTAATGAGTAAACCTTAATTTACGTGCTTGGTGTTTCCAGCAAGCATGACCTTGGTTGTCTCTAAGCCAAGGTTTTACAATTTGTCAACCGGCTTCTCTGACCATTGACATAAGGGTAAGGTATATGTGTACACCTTAAACTATGTGCTAATTTGGTGTCTCCGACAAGCACGACCTTGGTTGTCTTTGAGCTAGGGAATTACTCTTTGTCACACGGCATCTCCGACCGTTGACTCAAGGGATTAGGTAAACTACCAATATAGTTCTCAATAACTTAATATGCTAAATATGGTCCAAGTAAGGGAACAAGGTCCTAATACAATATAGCTCTCAAACTAGCCAAATATATCAATGTGGTCAACCAAGGGAATAAAAATCTCAATGTAGAGAGTGGCTCTCACTAGCCAAGTATACCAATATGGTCACTAAGGGAAACTACGTCCCAATATAGAGAATGGCTCTCACTAGCCAAATATACCAATAGAATAGTCTCTACCTCAGCACAAGGGGTTGTGTGTGAGTGCCTTTAGAAAAGGCAAGTAAACAAATAGTCACACAACCAAACAAGCCTCTATATAAGCAAATATAAATGAAGCATAAGAAGGACAATATCTCAAGTAAGGGAACTAATGTCCCAATGTAGTGAATATCAACTAGCCAAATATACCAAGTGTATGGTCTCTACTTAATACCAAGAGAGTGTGTGAATCCCTCTATTGAAGACAAGTATGCAAGTAAATCACACAACTAAGTATGACCTCTAGAATACGCAAATATAAGTGAGACTCATACGGGTTTTATCTCTTGGAATGGTTTTCCAAGGATTCACATGTAGAGTAGTGGTGTAGATATACAATAAGTAAAAGCTAACCACAAATTACCTACAATGTAAACAAACTCTAAAATATAAGCAAAAATTTTACCTCAACCTTTTAGTTGAGAGTTTGTATGCTTGGAGATGTAGGAGCACCGTCCTTGATCTTCCTCCTCTATTCTCTTGCAAAGGAACCCTCCTTTGTGGCCACAAGAGAGAGACAACTACTCTCTTCTTCTCTCTTGGAAGCTTGGAAGCTTAAGTGAAAGTGTAGAGATAGTGGATCTTGTAGAGATCTTCTTCTTGCCCAAAAACCTTTTTCTTTCCCTTTTTTTAATCCCCTTGGAAACCCTTTTCTAAATCCCTTGAAAGCTTAGGTTGAGAAGGGAAAAAATTCCTTTTATAGTAGGGAGGAGCATCCTTGGCCTTAAGATGAGCATATGACAATTATGGAGTGAATTTAGGCATTTAGATGAACCAATAGGGGGTTCAAATTTCAAAAATCTCCCCTAACTTTTTGTATTTTTTTTTTCAGAATTTTCCTCCAAATCGATTATGCATTTCGCAATTGGTTTGGGATCCAAATCGATTGCGAAACTCACAATCGGTTTGGGATGCCAATTTTGCTCCAAATCGATTTGGCTATTTGTAATCGGTTTGGGTTTTGGGTATTTTTCCAAAACTCATACCGCAATCAATTTGGCTTTATGGGTTTGGGCATCAGCTAAGAAATTTTTGGATAAAAAATCATACTAAAACCGATTGCACATTTTGCAATCAATCTTATTTTCAACTGTATTTTTTTGCAATTTTTGATCTTGGTTGATTTCTTTAGCTATCCTTGGGCATTCACATGTAAGCATTCTAAGAGACCCTAAACCATGTCTAGGGTTGATTTTAGACACACAATATGACATAATATGCATGATATATACCTTCCTTGGAGTACTTCTTCTCAGTGCTCTTCTTTGGTCTTTAATCCTTCTTGACTTCATGATTTAAACTTATGAGCTCACATAGGACATTTACAAGACTTCTAACACTACCCTTGTGCCTAACACATGCTCATGGGATTGACATACATCAATAGTTTTTTTGACACACGACCATAAATTGCAATATGTTTGTATGGGAGGTATTATGGTCTCTCTAGAAAGTACATATACCTTGTTAAGAAATCAGTTTTGATCCGAGCTTTATTGTATCTTGCGGTTAGCTTAGCACACATTCCCTTGCACATAAAGTGAGAGGCCTCGATTATTCTCAATAAAAGCAATAACACCACTTTTATGCCATAGATTAGCATGATAGAACTACATCCGGCTTAATTCCCAAAGGGTGTGTAAACAGCCTGAGGATATGAGAACCGATGGTACAACCCTATCTAAAGACCCTAAAATCCACCACATTATGTGAATGAGTTTACTGAACATGGCAGCTCTTGCATGTGGCTTATGACAACAAAAGATTAAAGACATAATCCAACAAGTACAACCCCAAGGATCCTATCACGAGCCTAAATACAAATAATGGCTAATTAAAAATGACAATTAATTGAAAATTTGGTAATAGAATATTTGCTCCCAAATAGCGTTGTGACCACGAAAGTATTTTCCCGAGGGTTCATGAACGAACGTCTAATGCCTCTGAATAGATTTTGGAGACCATAAAAAACGTCTAATGCCCAACCCAGTTTTTCTTCTTCCCCTTCAAATCATTCTCTCCCATATACCTCTCCGCATTCCCCACTCTTATAAGTCCTACAACCCGTTCTAAAACTCACTCTCTCTCTCTCTCTCTCTCCACGCCATGGTAATCACCACCCTAATTCAACCATGTCCTTGATTCTACTAAGATGTGAACAACTTGCTAGCTAATGGCTTCTCTCTTTAATTTTAACAGGTTTCGGCTGGAACCCATGTTGATGAAGGTGGAAAGGATGGAAATGTTGTAGATTTTCGTGGAAATCCTGCCGACAAATCAAGAACCGGTGGATGGCTCGCCGCCGGTCTCATCTTAGGTACTCTTTGCTAACAGAAGCCACTGTATGAATCTTCCTCTTATAGCCACGTATTTATGCGTCAAGAAATTTCATTACAGGAAGCGAACTTTCCGAGAGGATTTGCGTGATAGGCATTTCGATGAACTTAGTAACATATTTGGTTTCAGATTTACATATTTCGACTTCCAGATCTGCAAACATTGTGACCAATTTCATGGGCACTCTTTATCTTCTGGCCCTTCTCGCCGGTTTCTTGGCTGATGCCAAACTTGGCCGTTACTTGACCGTTACAATCTTTTCAATCATAACTGCTTTGGTACGTGTTTCTTCTCTTCAAATGCAAAATGTCAATTTCAAAATTGTCTTTCGACCTGTCTGGTTGCCTTGAACTGAATAGAAAAGAAAAGTACACAATAAAAGAAAAAATCTGTAATTTTCTATTCATTTTCACGACTATTTGGTTGCCGAGAAAAAGAAAAAGAAAAACTTATGTTACAATTTTCATGTGAATTAATGGAGGATTTTAAGGCAAGAGTTAAGAGTGAAAATAAAATGGTAGCAGATGAGAAAATAGTTAGGCACAGGAGAAAATTTTGAAATTTGAGGATTTTTCGTTTTTGGCGCCCAAACAACTTGAAAATGAGTTTCTTGAGAAAATTTAGCGAAGAATCCCAAAAAGAACCAAAAAAAAAAAAAACCCAACCTTTCATGGCAACCAAACAGGACCTCAGACATCAATCCAATAAAATTACCAATTATGTTCTTGTTCACATTTATCTTTTGGTAGGGCGTGATTTTGTTGACGATATCCACCACCATTCCTAGCATGAAGCCTCCACCATGCAGTGACTACAGAAGCTTGCACCATCAGTGCATAGAGGCCAATGACCGGCAATTGGCAATGCTGTACACTGCTCTCTACACCATAGCACTGGGTGCCGGCGGCATAAAAGCTAATGTTTCCGGCTTCGGATCAGATCAGTTCGATGCCAGGGATCCTAAGGAAGAGAAGGCCATGATCTTCTTCTTCAACCGCTTCTACTTCTGCATCAGCCTAGGGTCTCTCTTTTCTGTAACAGTCCTGGTTTATTTACAAGATAGCGTGGGGAGAGGTTGGGGTTATGGGATATCTGCGGCAACGATGGTGGTCGCAGTTGTCATTTTGCTCTGTGGAACGTCGCTCTACCGGTTCAAGAAGATTCAAGGGAGCCCATTTACTGTTATATGGAGAGTGTGTTTCTTGGCTTGGAAGAAGAGGAGCCTCCCTTACCCTTCTCATCCCAGCCATTTGTACGGGTACAGCAACGCCAAGGTCTCACACACCCAAAGGTTAAGGTAAGCATGGCATAACATCTTTAACTCTGATATTATTGCCTGAAAATCATCCTTTTCTCATGAAAATTGTAATACATAAGTTTTTCTTCTTTCTTTCTCTTGGCAACCAAATTACCATAGGAAAAGAATAGAAAATAAAATTACAGATTTTTTCTTTTCTTCTGTGATTTTCTTTTCTATCCTTTTCTATGAAATTCAAGGCAACCCGACAGGGACTATGGGAAATCAAGGTATACACAGCCATGAAAAACGGAAACGACCCGTGTAGGTTTTTAGTTTTGTCCATCATTACAATGCATTACCAATCTCAAAAGAGCATACTTAATCTCTAATCATCACAAGTTTTATGTAGGTGACAACTTCACATTCATACTTTTTAGGTGTCTTGACAAAGCTGCCGTTGTGGATGGCTTCACTTTAGATGGAAATGTGACCCACAACCCTTGGACGGTATCCACCGTTACCCAAGTTGAAGAGGTGAAGATGGTACTGAAGCTCATCCCCATTTGGTCCACATGCATCCTCTTTTGGACTGTATACTCTCAGATGACTACCTTCTCAGTGGAGCAAGCCACATTCATGTATCAAACCATCGGTTCATTTGTTTTCCCTGCCGGCTCCCTCTCCTTTTTCCTCTTCATCACCATCCTCTTCTTTACTTCATTGAATGAGAAAGTACTGGTTCCCTTGGCTCGAAAATTCACCCACAATGTTCAAGGCATCACAAGCCTACAGAGGATCGGTATAGGGCTCATTTTATCGATAACCGCTATGGTGGCAGCTGCTATTGTTGAGAAGCAAAGGAGGGAAATTTATGTTCACCGGCGGACCAACATAAGTGTTTTCTGGTTAGTTCCTCAGTTTTTCCTGGTGGGGGCCGGTGAAGGTTTTGCTTATGTTGGGCAACTCGAATTTTTCATCAGAGAGGCTCCTGAGAGAATGAAGTCCATGAGCACAGGACTCTTCCTTAGCACTCTTTCAATGGGGTTCTTTGTTAGTAGCTTGTTAGTGTCTTTGGTGGGCAAGGTGACCAACAAGGCTTGGATTAGAAACAATTTGAACATAGGGGAGTTAGACAACTTCTATTGGATGCTTGCAGTGTTGGGAGTGTTGAATTATTTGGTCTTTCTCATCTTCGCCAAGACACACCAATATACGGTGCAACAGTCTAATACCTCTGATGGTGGGGAGGAGCTCAAGGGGTCCAATGATGAGAGTGTTGAAGAGATAAAAGAGGTAGTGTTGAAGTGAAGAACTGGCTCTGGTATATGGTTGTTTGCAGAGACAGTAGAAAAAATGTTCTTTTGTTGTGCTAATATTAGAGTGGCCAGGGTATTATATACTAACAAGTGTAGTATATAGAATCAAGTACTTCATGGTGGGCCAACTTGGGCCTTGTTGAGCTCAAGCCCCCTTGTAAAATCATATCAACCCATGAATAGCATGCATTGCCCTCTGGCACAAATTTGGAAGAGAAGGCCGAGGGTTGAGCTTTTAATCCCAGGTTCTTGCAAATAACATGCTTATAGGTTTCTGTATTTTTGCTTGAAACAGATTGGCTAATTCGGGATTTGGGTGTGTATCTATTAAGGCTGCGTTTGGCAGCCACATGTGATGTAATCATTTCATTTGAGTTTCCAAAGACTTTTGTAGCCACAATGGGATGGTTTGTGATGAACTCATTCAAATTTGCACCGATTTGTGCTTGATAACATATGTCATTTCATTTTGTAGAAAAATCTAAGATGGCATCATTTCTTGTAGTTAACAAATCAGTATAAATTTGAATGAGTTCATGTAAGCCATCACCTCATGGCTACAAATGCCTTGAGAAACTCAAATGAAATTATTACATTACAGGTGGCCGCCAAACAGGCTATAAGTGTTTAAATGATCAAGAACATGCAAGGGATAAGCATTTTAAACCCTAGCAAATGAACTAAAACCATGTTACAGAGAGTGGATAGCTCTGATCCTCGATTTGGCCTTGGCTATCAAGTAGCAAGGACAGGGCCCGCGCGGTAGACCTTGAAATAAACCTGAACCTGTCTAGCAGAGAAGACCTGGCCCCATGAGTTGAGCTTTATACAAATTCATGAAAATTTCAAAGCCCAAGTTAAAGCAGATTCTTAGGCCCAGAGAACCAGGTGAACTGGTGAAGTCAACCACTAAAACAATCGAATGCACTTATCAGAGAGACTACTAGGATATGTTGATCAATAGTTCTGGATTGGTTAGAAGAAACTAATTATGTTGACGTGAAATTTATCAGAGAAACGCTTAAATAAATCACTTAACCATCTCTCCTAAAGCCCTAAGGTTATAGGAGAGGTTAGAGTTGATATACATAATATAGTTCAACACTCCACCTCAGGAGGGACACTCTTGGACAATGAACCACCGCCGGAGGGTGGGCATACATGTGCACAAAGAGTCCAGGAGAATAATTGCGTCCATGAGGAGGAGATTTGAACTCGCAACCTAAAACCTGCTCTGATACCATCTTAAATAAATCAATTAACCGTCTCTCCTAAAACCCTAAGGTTATAGGAGAGGTTAGAGTTAATATACTTAATATATTTCAATAGAAACAAGGACATATTTGATCAAATGTGTTCATATTCGAAAGAGAAGTTTGAAGCAAAGCTCTATAAGAGTGGGTGAACCACCTTTTCATTTAGACTAGAAGTTGGAGGAAATTGTCAAAAATTTATCTTGTTGAGAAGAAACTTTACATGTTTTAATCACATTTCGGCAAATCAAATGCAATGAGTGTCCTTTAATAATGGATTGACAACTAGGACAATGCTCTTAAATACACCATCAATCATGCCCATGCTTGAAAATTCAGGATCAGCTATAAGTTAAATTACATTAACATGTAACAAATGTCTACAGGTTATACAAAAAAATTTAAAACTCCTGCCCCAAATTTGGTTGAAATTTAAAAATTTCCTGGATATGTATCATCACGTTTTGAAATCAGTTTCACATTAATGTATTTTAACTTACGGTAGAGGATCCAGGCTCATGTTGGAAAGCAAGTTGCAATCTACATATTTGCTTGTACTCTGTAATTACAATATTTTGAGGCAGTGGCTTTGATTCAACCGAATCTCAGCCAGAGAGTTGTGTTAGGTATAAACACTTTACATAGAACAGTTTTAACAAGTTGGGTATTCACACAGAATTGGAAAACGGAAGTTACTTTTGTTTGGGTTTCTTAAACCTACTTAACAAAATAGAGTTGGGAGGTAGAAACATGGGATACCTTTTGGGGTTTTTTCTCTCTTGAACCATGAATAAGAGGTTTGGAAGAGAGGCAGCCATAAGATCTTTATAATCTCTAATTTTTTTCATAGTGAAATCTCTTTTGATCGTCTTCGCCCGTGGATGTAGGCTTTAAGTCGAACCATATTAAATCGTCTTACTTTGTGTGTTTGTTGTTTACATTAATTTTTTCTTCTATTATTTGCTAATTACAATCCAAATCTAGGCTTCTACACAACAAATTGGTATAAGAGCCCTAGGTTGAGATTGAGATTTTTTTTTCAACATCGCAACAAGGGACGAAGTAGAGAAATTCGATGGGCATAATAGCTTCAATCTATGGTGTGTGAAGATGCATGCATTTTTTGTTCAACAAGGATTATCCAAAGCTTTGATGGAGTAAGAAAAACTTTCTGTGACGATGTCGAAAGATGAAAGAGAGGAACTTCACCTCAAGGCGCTTTGTGTGATTCAATTATGTCTGGCCGATGAGATGTTGTAAGAGGTTACAGACAAGGAGTTTGTGGCTGGGATGTGGCCCGAATTGGAGAGTCTGTACATAACCAAGTCTCTCACAAATAGGCTGTATTTGAAACAACATCTCTATACATTGAGGATGAGAGAAAGTATGTCTTTGAAATCTCATATAAACAAATTCAATAAAATCATTATGGATTTGAAAAAACATTGATATTAAGATTGATGATAAAGATTAAGCTATCATTATTTTGTGCTATTACTTGCATCATATAAACATTTTGTTACGACTTTACTTTATGGAAAGAATATCATCTTCATAGAAGATATTAAGGCATCTTTGCATTCTAGGGAATTGAGGAAAAAAGTATTTGGAGAAGAGAGTGAGGGGTAGGCAGAATGTTTGTTTGTAGGAGGAAGAACAAAGGAAAATGATTCTGAAAGTGATAAAAATCAGTCTAGACCCAAGTCTAGAGGAAAGGGCAAAGTACGGTGTTTTCGTTGCAAAGAATATGGTCACATGAAGAAGGATTGTCCAAAGCGTGCTGACAAGAAAAAAGATGATAGTCTTAATACTGCATTGGCAGAGGAACATAAAGACTACATTGGAGATGTTCTCACAGTCTCTAAAGTTATGGACACATTTTTTCATGATGAATGGATATTAGATTCAAATTGTCCTGTTCATATTTGCTCCAAAAAAGAATATTTTGATACGTTCCAAGAGAAGAAGATAAGTTTTGTTTCTTTGGGTGACGGGTCTACTTATGACGTCATGAGTGTTGGGACGGTGAAAATCAAGATGTTTGATGAAGTGGTTTGTACTTTAGGTGGTGTGGAATATGTCTCAAATATGCGAATGAATTTAATATCCTTATGCCGGTTAGACTCCAAGAGTTGTAGGTATATATTCAGCTGCAAGTAAAGCCAAGAAAATCACACGTAGTTGTTTGATCTTGATGAAGGGAGAAAAGTGTGGTGATGGTTTGTATCATCTGATGGAGAATACGGTGATTAATGGTGTTCTTTTGATCTCAATGGATAGCAGAAAACGGGGTGCATGGAATAACCAGCGCTCGTATAGGATCTCTTTTGCGGATGCAACAAGAGAGGTGATGCAATTTTCTAGGCAGAAGATGATGGTGAGGAGGTTCTTGTGATTAGAGAGTTATGATCGAGATCCCTTTCTAGAGTTGACTAGGAGAATTGGCTCAGGACAACTACACATGTGTATTGGTGGTGTATGATCGAGTCGGATGGTGTTAGGACCGAATTGATTCGATGGTATTTATAACAGTGATTCTTTAAGGCCAATGGTTGTTTGTGGTAACAATAAACAAGATGTTATTCATATTTGAGGTAGAGGTGCGCTCCAGGTATATATGGCGTAAAGTTCACTAAAAAGGACAAGTGCAGGTTTTCTCTAAGGTGGTCTCGGGATGTGAGTCAAGGTGGAGTGTGATGCACATATCATAGGTTCTATGTCTTGTCGAAGATACATGTATTCGCAGTATCTACAATTACACTTTAGGGTTGTGTGAAGAAGATGGGAGTAGAGTTTTTGGTACTATGTAGTTTTGGTTGAATTCAAGTTAAGGTGGAGATTTGTTGAGGCGATGGCTTCGATTCAACCGAATCTCAACCAGAGAGATATGTTATGTATAAATACTTCACACATAACAGTTTTAGTAAGTTGAGTATCCACATGGAATTGGAAAACGGAAGTTATTTTCGTTTGGGTTTCTTAAACTTACTTAACAAAGTAGAGTTGGGAGGTAGAAACGTGGGATACCTTTTAGGGTTTTTTCTCTCTTGAACCATGAATAAGGGGTTTGGAAAAGAGAGACAATCGTAAGCTCTTTGTAATCTCTAATTTTTCTCATAGAGAAATCTCTATTGATCATTTTCACCTGTGGATGTAGGCTTTAAGCCGAACCATGTAAAATTTTCTTGCTTTGTGTGTTGTTTGTTTACATTAATTTCTTCTTTTATTATTTATTGCGTACAATCCAAATCTAGGCTTCCGCACAACACAATAAATATCGACTATAAAAGATTTTTCATCATAGTACCAATATTAATGCCAATGGTTGTCTCTAAGAATATTTTTGAACCCTACACCAACCCATCTGATTAAAGCTTAAACCAAAAATCATCTGGTTTGAACGAAGAGTACCATTTCAAGTCGATAACCCTTCTCTTCCCAACAAGATTTTCGTCTTGGCTGCCATTTCTTTTTCTCTTGACAATGAGAGAAACATATTAATAACAAGGGAAGAGAATGTATTCAGCCTTTTCCAATGTTCAAAGATTGCCTATTAGAACCTTTAGGTAGCTAGTTATGTCAAAGTCCTACTCTACCTTGTTAACTCATAGAGATCATTCAGATAATTGATCCCTAATAACCAATGCAGTCCTCTAACACACACACACACACACACACACACAAAATGCCCCCTCCTACCACCTACATAAAAAAGATATACCATAAACAGGACCAGAACACTTGACATCAAAGCTTAAGACAAGGTAGGTGAAACTTCTCATTTTAATCGATGTATCTGGGTCTTCTCTTACCAAACTTCTATAGAAAGATTGTACACGGTATGTTTTCAAGTTCCACCTTGACATTCGTTTAATTTAATTTCCCCAAAAATGTACTGTTTATCGAGTGGAGCTATAAGAGCTTAAAGCTATGAACAATGATAGGAATCAAGGCAAATCCAAGAAAGTTTTTTTTTTTTTAATAAATACAATTATACAATTGATGCTCTCTAATATATTGATTCGGTGGACTTTGTAAGAAAATGATCACAAGTAATCTTGCACCTTTTATTCCAGTCTTGAACAGTATTTACTTTGCTGTGGATTCTTTAGAAACTAAACACCTATAATAAATCTTCGCCACACCTGTTTGTCAGGAAACTAAGCACAACTTACGGGAAATTTTGATTTTCATGTGTTTTTGGGATTTTCCAATTGAAATGATCGGAAAATTTGATTTTCTTTTGAGTTCTTGTCATTTTCTTTTCCTGCACATTCTGGCCAAACAGATGCGAAAGCTGCAATGAATTAAGACCCGGAACAAGCGGCCACCTTGAATGTTTTTCACATAGGTTCTTTTGTTTTGGTGGAGGAGACACTTAAGGTGTTTAGCTAAGGACTCTATACAGGATACCCTATAAAGCCAGGTGATCATGGTTCAGATATGATCTTAGCCCAATTTAATTCCAATCTAGTTTTTTTTTTTTATAAATAAATTCCAATCTAGTTTGAGCTTCCCTAGCTAAACTTGGGTTTTGTTTGGATAAACTTTTCTGAACAGAGCCTAATCTCGCAAAGCTAAGAGTGCCCACTGAATTGACATTGCCATGACCACCACCAGCCCTTGGCTTTGGGTGGAATGAACATAGAATATGGAATATGGAATATGCTTCTTTCACTATCATAGGTGAAACTTATCTGCTTTATTTGACCTCACATCATCTCCAGTCTCACTTGGACTGGTACCACTCCAGTCTCTGCTCTGGATGTGACACAATGTTTGACAAAGGATGTATTAATAAAATACACAAATACTTATCCATTGTATATTTACCGCAATACCCTTCTTGGGCTCTAATGTATAGATCAAACACCTTTGTCATGCCACATGTCTTGCACTGAATGGTAATGGAATTGTACCTGTCCGTTCAAACTGGAGATGATTTAAAATCCTTACCCTAGTCTATTTAATTGATAAATAAATAAGATGATCTATCACCACACCAGCAAGGCCATAGGCATGTTGGCGTGGTAAATGATCCTGTGACTAATTTGTGATGTGACACATGCTGTATTTTATATTTGATACCTCTTTTTGGGCACCTTCTTTTTTATTTGACATCTTTTTTATTCTTTAAACCTTATACACACCATGTGTCAGTTCAATGTGTAGTTGCACATTGGTCACACTAATGTTGAACACAGAAGATCTGCTCCCGTTGGTATGTTACAACTTCTTACTCACGCGCTCACCAACCAACCACCACCGACTCTTGGTAGATATACCTTTCTTAGAAGAAGATTAAAATAAAAATCTAGGTAGCAAGCGAAAGAAACAAATGAAAGATTACAACTTTTATTTCCCAAGGTACCCTCACCAACTCCTAAAAGTACAACTGTAGTAGTAGACTGTAGCAACAAAAGGAAAAGATCTGCTACACCCAAATTTGTCTATCCTCGTGTCTCCACACACAAAAGGTGAGGTGTATAAGGTTAAAACTGTAAAAACAGTTTTCCAATGAGAAAAATAGATACCATAAAGGAAGTTTCTATTGGTACCTCCAAAATTGCTCTCCACACCCCCTTTAAAATTTTTTCAAAATTCCAACCAATACACATGTTTAAAATTACCCTCTTAACCTTTCTTTCTATATCTGCCCTTCTCTATATCCCACTGTTAAAATGAACAAGAACCACCCCACTCCAACAGCCCCAACAACGGCGGTAGTGGTAACGACGACAATGGTAATTGCCACCTCATCCTCCTTCTTCTCCTTCTATCTCTTTTGTTTTTTCTCCTTTTTCTTTTTATTTTTTTGGGTGGGGTGGGGGGAACACCTTGTTCAAATCACTAGGGCTGAACAAAGGCCTTGTTCAACCTTGCAGGGCCGAATAGGCCGGAAAAGAGAGAGAAAGAGATAGAGAGAGGAGGGGATGTGAAGAGAATAAAAAAGGATTAAAAGATGGGGGTGTTGATATTGAAAACAATTTTGGAGGTGCCAATAGAAACTCTCCCATAAAAAATGCAATGTACATTTGATGCACCCTCTTACCTTAGGCCTTGTCTGTTACAAGGTAAATCATGAAAAAGGAGGGAAAGTATATTATAACCCCAATTTCATGTTGTCTGATGCATGAGGATACCGGAGAAAATTTGGTAAACTACGTTAGGTGTTAAACCTTTCTCATGTTTTACTATTTCTTCATGGTTTACCTTGTAACTAACAAGGCATTAAGAAATGACTAAGGTCTTTTATGCATCAAGGATGATACATCAACACTGAAAAGTGATTTACACTTTTTTCTTTTTTCTTTTCTTGGGAGAGGGGCGGGGTGTGTGTTTTTCACTTTTTAGCATTGATATGTCTATGCTTGATGCAGGGCAAACCTTAGATGTTCTTGTAAAGGATACATCAAACCTTGAGGGATAAAAATGAAGGATTTTGTTCACCTCTCTTAACAATTGCATCATCTGCTGGGTGTTAGGGAGCAGACACATTAGCACCGAAAAGTGATTAACACTTTTATTTTTTTTTGGGGGGGGCACTTACATTTTCCCGTGCTGACATGTCCACCCCCGATACCCAATGGACCAAGCATCCGTTAAGGGAGGCAAACATCCTTCTCGATAAAAATGGGGTTAAACCATAAAATAAAAAATAAAAAAAGTGTTCAAATACCATTGGCTCCCTATTTAAATGAGGCACCAAATTTTTTTAAAAATACGTGTCAGTCTATGGTTTGGGGACACGAGGGGACACAATTTTGGGTGTAGCAGATCCTTTCCCGTCAACAAAACAAACAACCTGTGGGGCGGAAATCCCGATGACGATTTTGCCCTTTCGCTTACCGAAACTCTCCAACTTAAAACATGGAGGGAGAGTCACGGAGGCCGGCATTCCTTCCATTCACGTTTCCCACCCTCTCCTAACGATCTCCGCTCCTCCGCTTTAATCATGTCTTCCTCCTCTTCTGTCGTCTCTAACGGTGGCTCCACCGCCGGAAAACCTTCTCCGGCGTCCGTTCCCCTCCGTTTCGCTTCAGTCTATAGTGAAGTACAGAAGAACCGTCTCAACCACCCCCTGCCTCTTCCTAATGTCCTCAAGAACCTTTTTAAGATCGTCGAAGGTCCTCCTAGCTCCGCTGCAGGAAACCCAGGTCATTGTTTTTGGAGTTTCTTCTTCTTTTAATTTGTTTAAGGATCTTTGGAGTCGAACAAATCGAATAAGTTTTTTGCTGTTCGATTTCTGAAAGTTTGGGTTTTTATATTTGCAGATGAAATCGCCAAGCTTTTCCCCAATATGTTTGGACAACCGTCTTCAATGCTGGTACCGAATGATTCGGCGGTTTCGGGACCAGATAAAAATTTGAAGATTGGTGTTGTCCTCTCTGGAGGCCAGGCTCCCGGAGGACACAACGTCATTTCTGGGATTTTTGGTATTAATCTTATTTGAGTTTGATTCATCTGGTTTTTCTTTTTTTTGAAAAGTATTAGAAATATATTGTTGTGTTGTTGCAGATTACTTGCAGGATTTCGCAAAGGGCAGCACAGTGTATGGATTCAAGGGTGGCCCTGCTGGGATCATGAAGTGCAAATATGTTGAGTTGACATCGGACTATATCTATCCTTATAGAAATCAGGTGACCCCCTTAGAGTGTTTTTGGGTTTTTGGAGCAAAATTCATTTTTCCCCATTGTTTTTTATGTTCATGCACAGCCTTGAATGAGTTTTTTAGTTCAATTCAGTGATAAAGTAATCAAGAAAAACAGCTATCCTTATATGGGTACGTTGAAAGATAGCAATTCTCATTAAAACAAGAAGAACAACAAAACAGAGTTCACTTGCACATGCAATGTGTGCAAGTGATATATAGCTTTAATGCCTTTGTGTGTATATGAATTTAGCTATGTATTTATGTCTGTTGAGATGTAAGTACAGCCGATAAGATAGTAGGAAGTGTGTTAGTGGCGGTTTACCTGTTCAACATTTATTTTGGCACATAACAGTCTGCAATGTGTGGAATGAATTCTTGCTTACATGTTTGTGCCAAATGACTGATTCAACTTGGATTATCTAAACAGGGTGGATTTGATATGATTCATAGTGGAAGGGACA
>JAOXJP010000001.1:8843801-8872250 GCA_025762735.1 Platanus orientalis
GATCACAGGGTTCCGTCATACACTATAGTGTTACCTATAGTAGGGTGGGAGTAGTCCTGATAGATCCCTTAAATTCACTTTTAATTAATTGTCTTACTTGAGTTATTAGATTTAATTACGAATGTTCAAGTCAAAGTATCAATTCCAATTGTGCTAAATTGCCGAAAGATAAACAATTACCACAAGATGATAGAGCAAATGCACAACCATAAGACAAGAAGACAATATTTTATAGTGGTTCGGCACACAGGCTTACGTCCACTATTGAATGACTCACTACCAAGCTAGTTGATTTTTTATTAATAGCTAACTCACTATTACAATAAGAAAATAACAAACTTATTCATAGTGTTTTGTTGAACACTTGACTCCCTCCAGTGTCTCCAGTGGAAGGATAGTTACGCATCCGGTGTCTCGGGCGAGTGTCCAAGTCCAGTGTCTCTGGTGGACTTCAATCCTCACTTTTTGCTGACTCCGGCGGAAGTACCAATAACAGTAGAACAAAGAGTATGGTGTGCTTAGGCCTCTTGTTAGTCAAGTTTTACTATGGTGCACAGTATGTATAGAGCTTCTGCAAATTAAGGTTGCCTTGAAGCAAATTGCTCTCTATGTTTCAAGGTATGAGTCTTTAAACCTCTTACATGACTTGGTAATGAATATGCCAGTTGAAGAACTCTCTTAAAGTTGTGTGGATTTGCCCCCAAGTTAGGATATATCTATAGAGCTCATATTAATCACTAAAGTAGCTTGAAAAGTTTCACAATAATGGCTCAAATGATTTAAGAGTGATTGATTAGTGTTAATGGTAGAGCACCTTTTTATAGAGCCAAAATCCCATTCTTTTCAAGCTCCAACGATTAAAAAAAAAAAAAAACTAGCCATTGGAAGAGCCTCGAATTGAAGTTTCAAATTATGGCTCATTCAAGCGTTCCAACTAGAGCATTCAAGCGCTTAAACTCTGAACCCTCTCGTGTACATCAGAGTGCTCAGTTTCGAGCTAGGCTTTGAGTGCCCGAACCTATTGGAGCGCTCGAAAGTCACTCTTGAACACTCAAACTTACCAAGTTCTTAAAATTTGATTTCTTTTTAACATAGTTTTGAACTTTTTAAAATTGGATATGTTAGTCTTTGCCTAGGGTCATGTAATGGTCCATAATCCTTCCTAGGTCCAACCTTGGTCCAATTTGAGGCATTTTGAGCACCCATCTTATTTAGATAAATTTTTACTTCGTCTTTACGTTTTCAGCACAATGTGCATGATGCCTTGGCCATGTGAGGTCTTCCACTCTGGATGATTATAACTTGAGCAACATGTGAAACATCTCCATACCTTAGTGTTGCTTGAGTTTGGTTCTTCACTCTTAACACTTCAAGGACTCTTAAACATACATGAATACAACTAAACCAAAACCTATACAACACTTCTACCTTTGGCATGAAATTGACAATACAATTATGCTTAACAATAGAGCCATCTGCAAGCACAACTGTAGATTGAGTATCAGAAGAATCAAGGGAAACTAAATAGAACGATGTGCCGGTCATACGCTTAGAAGCTCTTGAGTCAATAACCCAAGATAACCTCTTAAGTGGCAAGATAAGTAGTATCTAAGTGGGTTAAGGTAATAGTAGATGTGGATGGATCGATAGCAATACTTGTCGACTGAATCCGTTGTAGCATTGAATTATACTCCTCACGAGAAAGTGTAATTGATCCGGATCCATTAATTGAAGCTTCACTAATAGATTAAGAAATGACTGTCGCCCATTGCAGACCCTATAGAAGTCTCATCACATGTAGTCATAACATTCGCCTAAGTAGGCATCCCAAATTTATCCCAACATTTGTTTGAAGTATGATTTGTCTTGCCACAATGTGTACATTTTCAAGGTGTGATAAACCCACGTCCTTATCCTCTGCCACTACCATAATTTCTTCCTTTACCTCAAGAAACATTACCTCTACCTTTACCAGCCATATATAAGAGCTGAATTTTCATTGTTGGGAAGATTGGTGGGAGGACTAGGAGACATTGAAGTCAGGGGTGCTCATAACACTCGAGCATAAGCATTATTCAAAGAGGGTATACCATCACCACAAGAATTTGTCCTCTAATAGTTTGAAAATGGGAATTCAATCCAAACAAAAATTTATCCACTTGAAATTCCTCACACTATTGTCTTTTGTGATGGGTTAATACCTATTCAATTCCTCCCACATGCCACGCAAAGTATTGTAGTACTCACTAACAAATTTATCATCTTGCTGCAATATAAATATATTCTCATACAACTGATAAATCCTAGAGACATTCTTCTCCATATAATACATCTCCTGGAGAGCTGTCCAAACTCGTTTAGCAGTGTCCAAGAACATCGCATTGTCTTTGATCTAGGGTTCCATGCTACTTCATAACCACGTCATTACAAGGTAGATATCTTTCAGCCACTCTTCAAATCTAGCACTTCATTTAGAGGGAGGATCAAAAGTAATATATTTCAACTTCCTTGCACCAAAAAGCACCTGATAGATTGTGCCCATAGTAAGTAGTTATTTCCATTAAGATTGATACTGGTAATTTGAAGATTCATACCATTTGCAAAATTTACTAGAGAAACTTTTTCTTCACTTGAGGAGGACATGATGTTTCTTGACTAATCAACAAAGACTGTGTTTGACATTGCTTAAATTACAAATAAATGCTTTTGTATAAGCGCTTTTTTAAAAGCACTTATAACAAACACTAATTGAAACATCATATGTTTGGTAAATATAAATTATGAAGTGCTTATTGGAAATTTAAATACTTCCCACTAACCACCATACCCCAAAGCCTTATATATAATAAACAAGTATATTTTTTAAAAAACCTTTTATGTAGGGGTGACAATTCCTATTGGCAGGTCGGATTTGTGTCATGTCGAGCTAGGGGTATACGACTATATAGGTCAATGCAAACATGACCCATTTATTAATCGTATCAAAGCGGGTTGACCCATTTTGACCTGAAACGTGATTACAGTAAACCTTAACTTGCTAATTTCGTGTCGGGTTCACAGGTGTTGTCACTGGGGGTGGTAATTTGTGTTGGCGGGTCGTGTCCATGTCATGTTAAGGGTGGTATACAACTATATGGGTTAACCGAACATGACCCATTTATTGATCGCGTCAAAGCAGGTCGAACCGCTTTGACTCGAAACACGATTATAATAAATCCTAACCCACTAATTTTGTGTTGGGTTTGTGGGTCATGTCAAACATTTCCACCCCTACTTTTATGTTCCAAAATAAGTCCCGTGGATGTGTTATCCAACGATCAAGATTGTTGTCGCCATGTGGCACATATGGGTGTACATGGGTTGGGTCCAGCCAAGCCTTAGTGAGCTTGAGGAGACCTTAACCTGAGCATGACTCAACTTTAATCTATAGGCATCGAGTTGACCCAGGTCCATTAATTCATTATAAAAGCTAAAAACTAAAATAAAACCCTATATAAATCTATCTAGAAAGTATCACATCTCAAGCCTTGGGCCAAGCCAAGGGTGACCCAAGCATGACCTAAACTTAAGTTTGGGCTTAGAGTTAGGCCTGGGACCCGTCGGGCCTAAGCTTTGACCGGGCCTTTTCCATTCAAATTTTGGGCTAGGCTGAATCGGACCGGGCTCAGGTTGGCCTAATCCTATGCACAACCCTAGTAGCACATATAACAAATAAAAAATAAAATAAAAAACACAACGAATACATTCCAAAACAAGTTTTTTGTATTAATTTATATTAAATGGCTATTTTGAATTGTTAATTTATATTAGAAGGTTTCTTTTGATATTTTATAATTTCTTATTAAAAGAATATTTTGTTATTTGTAATAAAAGGTTATTTTAATATTTTTTCCATTTATATTTAAGGGGTATTTTATTATATATTAGAAGAGTGATTTTTATTTTAACTTAGAAGGTTATTTTTGCTATTTTTTAATTTTATATTAAAAAGATTTCTTTCAATTTATAATAGTTAGATATTTTAGGTATTTTTTTTACTTTATGTTAGATAGTATTTTGGGTATTTTCTATATTATATTGATATATATATTTTTCATTTTATTTATGAAGGCATTTTTGGTATTTTATTTTATATTAGATGGGTATTTTTAGCATTTCATTATGTTTGGGATGATTATAACTTAAGGGTATTTTTGGTATTCATGGTTTTAATAGGGGCATACTTGCCTAAATATCATGAAATATTTACACATGTACATTGTCACTCCTATAAAACAAAAAAGCAATAAGCAATAAGCAGATAAAAACTGCTTATGCTTAAAGCGGTTTTTCTGCGTCTGCTTATTCAAAAAGTACTTATTGTGTGCATAACCAAATGAACAAAAAAGAAGTTTTCTGCTTATTTTAAGCAGAAAGCAACATAAGTACTTATTTTAAGCAACACCAAACACAGCCTTAAATCCTTTTGAGAAAATTAACCAGCCACTACACACACATAATAGCCAGATAACTTGATTGATAGTACACAAATCGACCACTTGCACACCAAAAGTACTTAAAAGAGTAGAGATAAAATCCTAACACATCACGATTTTATGGAAATAGCACTACAATCTATACGATTCATCAACTCGCTAGCACAGCTCATTCAACAAAATAAAATCTTGCTGAAAAATGTTTCATACCTGAAAAAGACAGCCACACAAACACACAATCCTCTTTCTATTATTGATGAAGGAAAGAGGATACGTTTACACATCCACAGTACCACAGCAGCCACACCCAATCATGATTGACTGGGGCACAAGGAACACTCTTTCAGCCCTTATACACGATCAATGAAAGCCAACTTGAGAACTAGGGTTTCACACCGCCAAGAGAAGAAACCCTAGAAAAGAAGGGGACTGTAGGATCAATCCCTCTCTGATACCATGTAAAATTATAAAGATAAAAAGAGAGAAGGGAATAAAGGAGAGTGAAATAAAGAAGAAACAAGGAGTAGAAGAGTAGTAGAAGAAGAATGAAGAAGAGAAGAGGGGAGGAGGAATAGGGTTTGTTAGATGAGACGTCCCCTCCTCCCCTTATATATTATAATATTAAGCAGTGACAAAAATACCCTTGTGGTACATAACATTGTACCCCCACAGTACATAACCTCTTAACAATTCCCAATTCTTGAATATTGGTTATTTTGTGTTCCGCATCATGGGTACTTTGTGATTTATTGCTACTGAATTTTTTTTTTCTATTTTTTATTACACTTGCTATACTTTCAATTGGTATTATAGGTAGTGAGAAAAGATTTGCCGTCGAGGGTTATATATAAATATTGTATTGTGTTGCTTGCTGCAATGTGCACACCTGGGTTTTAGAGGTTTGGTGGTTCTTGTCTGGTTTAGGTTAATTCCTGCCAGAGGTTATGCCAACCTGCCTAAGGGCCTAAATCCTGATTCATGACTATTTGGGGCAATCTGGGTTTTAAACCATTGGTTTATCACTTTATCATGATCTTTGTTATGAATGATTTGTATACTCTCTCTCTCTCTCTCTTGATTTGAAAATTTTTCATTAAGGCTTTGCTTGGTTGCTAGTTAAATAATGGAAAGTAATGGAAAACAGTATGGATCCTCAAAGAATCCAAATGGAGTGGCCGTTTGGTTGAGGTAGGAAAATGTGCATTGGAATATTGGCTTTCCATTTAAGATTTTCTTAATACCTTGATTTCCTTCGTCAAAATCTGCCCAAATTCGTTGGATTTTGGAACGAAATACACTACACATTTTGGAAGTGACCAATATTTTCATACATTTTCTTACTGTATTCCAAGTCAACCAAACTATTGTCGGAAGACACAATTTCACTCTACTTCACTTCACTTTACTCATTTTCATACAATTACTTCACTTCACTTTCTCACATTCTACTAGCAACCAAGCAGAGCCTAAGGGGGACAAGATATCCCCATAAAGGAAAATACACTAGAGAGAAAATATAATTACAAAGGCGAGTGGAATCCACCATACCCCTCAAAAACCTTATCCAGGTCCCACCTCAATTACATCATGCCATTCCCTCACCATTCTTCCATTCCCATAGCTTTCACAGCCTTTACATCTCAGAGCCTATGACAACACCCTTTCCTTTTGTTTCTCTAACATCTTATAGGAAGGTTTTGAAGGGTCATTAAAATCTCTGTTGTTGCATTCCAACCATAGCCAGCATTTCGCCACTGGAATCAGTCTCCAAATTGTTCTTCCTCTTGTGGAAAGAGCATTTGTTCTCCACCAATTCAGCATCCTAATGTCTAGAGGGGGTACCCAAGCAATTCCAAAATCTCTCCACATCCCATAGCATACTTCCCATGCAAATGGGCAATGAATCAGGAGATGATTAATGGACTCCCCTGCCATACAAAGGAACAAAAACAATGACAAAATACACAAAAGCCCAACTCAGCCCCACCCACTACAAGCACAAAGAATATCTGTATATAATGCTTTTCCATTGCTACTTTTAGTTAAATTAATTATATATGCATTAGCAGTCTGATTGTTTTTGCTCTGCAACCACAGATATTTATTCTTTTGTACTTTTTTGTGTTTTTGCTTATATATGATGATGTATCTTGGGTTACTGTTATGTTGACAGGTTTCATCCTTCTTGTATGGGTATGACTATTGAACAAGCAAAGAAACTAGATCGCTTCTTGTGCTCTGATTGCCAATCCACTGATGATACCAAAAGATCTCTGAATTCATTTCCTGTTTCACCACCTGTTGAGCCCAAGGTGAGGTTGCTGATTTGCCCTATTGGACATAATTGAAGAAGTTTTTGTATTGTCTTTGGTACTCCTTGGAGTAAAATATAACTTTAAAAAAAAATCATTTTGTATGTGGTAAAGTCTGTGGATGTCATACCACATACCTGGGTTCAAAACCAGTCTTCACCTATAATTACCTATCAAAAAAAAGTTCTTGAGGGTTATCCGTAGACATATTTTAGTAAATAGTCGTTTAGTAGATCTGTCAAGTTATTGTTGCAAACCTAAGATATTATTACATTGTGATATAATGTTTGAAGAACCAAAAGAAAAATAGTTTTAATGGTTCATCGAAGGAACATTTTCAATTCTGAAATATGCTAACATGTTCTTTTTTTTTTTTTTCTGGATAAAATGTTATTTTGTATTCAATTAGTTCTGTAAGTGGATTCTACTAAAAAAAAAAATGGATTCTACTAACAGTGAGGAGCTGTGGAAAAAATCTATGAGCCAAACTAGAGGTGTGAACTAAATTTTATTTTATTTTTTTCATTTATGAATAACCGGATTCTTTTGATAGAATAGGGGAGAGTATGCAAAAGGGAATCACCCCCAAACTATAAAAATTACATCAAAATGGCTCTCTACAGGGACAAATGGATCCAAAAACAACTCATTGTAGCCACTTCCCTCCTTGTAATGGAATCTGCTGAGTCATTTTCTGATCTTGGAGCCCATCTGAAGGAGATATTCAGACTGACCAATGACTGAGCATCTCTGAAAACACGAGGCAATCTCCAAATCTTGTGCTGTAATCATTTGTCCACCCAATGATGGTGCTAGAATTTACCTTCACAATGATGTTGCTAAGTCCCAGAGATTGGGAAAACCAGGATCCCTGAAGTAGATAAAGCCTCTGCTCTAATTGCATCACCAAAACCCGCTGGACCCGAGTAGACAAAAACAGTGGATCCTTGCCAATCCCTGAATCCCCCCCCCTTTTTTTGATAGATAAAGTAATGATTTTATTGAAAGCTGAGAATGCATGAGCAGTACAACTCCCCCAATCCTTAATGGTCCTGGACAGCTGAGGGAGCAAACACCAAAGTTAAGTTTGATGGATTCAATATCCAGATGAGACCTAGATGGGGCTATAGACCTCCTCTCAGGGCTAGACCAATCAATCTCGAAACACACTTTAACAATATTTTCTCTAGAGATGACAACGGCACAAATAATGATGAGTTTTGTTGTCTCCTGTAATCCATGAGCCCTGTCTTGGAAGATCCTAGTGTTTTTCTCTTCCCATATTCCCAAAAGCACTGTTGTCAAAAGGCATCTCCAGAGCATCTTTCATCTTTTCCCGAAATGAGTATTACTCTAGGTCTGAAAATTCGCACATATGTCTCCTGCACAGTCACACTAAATTCCCAATTAGGTGAAAAAGTGGTATCATACCAAAACTGCGAAAACTGAATGCAAGAATAAACTATATTTTAATCATATGATTGTATGGTG
Organism: Platanus orientalis; assembly: GCA_025762735.1. NCBI lineage: Eukaryota > Viridiplantae > Streptophyta > Magnoliopsida > Proteales > Platanaceae > Platanus > Platanus orientalis. Next base: position 8,852,080 of record JAOXJP010000001.1, read on the forward strand.
GTGACTGCAAGATTCAAATCAAGTCTATATACTCCCTTAGTTACAGATATTATTTAGAGACTTTGAGGTTAAATATCTTATGCAGTTATAGCCAGTGGGAAAAGCATTTGCAAATAAGGACTCCAGTCTGTTTCTTGATTCCATTTGTTGTTTCTTGAAGTATTGTGGTGTCACACTCTGGATGCACCACCAATGATCGAATACCAATACATGACAGTTAAGGAAACCTTAAAGCCGATGTTCACCTCTTAAATTTGAGGGAAATGTGGCTCTATAGGCCTTCCTGCCAAAAGTTCGGCAGCATAACAGATGTAATTTGACCCATGGGGACAAGTGTCCCATATCAAATAATGTGTCACCTGACAAACAACCTTAAACCATTTTTATAACCACACATAAGATATCCACCTGACAACTATTCAACCACAAAAGAAAAGAAAAAGATATATACATATCCAAGATAACCAAGTATACATCACTGGTCTCCAAAATAAAGTCTAACCCAGGATGTGCACAACTATAAATTGTATCTCAAAACATACAAGAGTGATCCAAGATACATATATTAGGGAAATAAGTACACAGAGCCACCCTATACTTGACTGTATAGCCCCAATATACACTATACTTGAAAAAAACTACCATGTACCTCAATACTGGCAACTCTCACAAACACTAAGGATTTGCTTATGCCCAAATCACCAAGAATATCTCTATCTGGAAAACGGTATTAAACATGGGTGAGTTTCACAAGCTCGTAAGTAGTTTATAGTCACACACACACACACCAACAGTAAAACATGGAATAAATACATGAAATGCAACAATTAATCAATCAGGTATCAACAATATGATTAAACCATAACAACAAATAACTTCATCATATATAAACATACATGATTTCTAGCACTCTTTGTGCTGAAGAACCATCTCAATGCTAAATTGGAGTTCATAGATAATGGTTTCATTCATTCCAGGCAATATCAATCACATGATAACAGTTTGAATCATATCTTAAGCAGTTATCTGGATCGTGCCTGGTGGTGGCCAACTATTTAGGCAGCTTTAGACGCATCTAAGGATCCCTTCTGTGTCTCAGTACATAGGGATAGACAGTAACTATTTGTTACGCCCCACGAACCCCGCTTGATCTCCTCACAAGGGGCATCACTCAATGAGTGGAATCAATCTCAGCCACATCATATCTGGCTATAAAATCTCAAGTACCCACAAGGTACTGTTGCCATCCTGCATTGTTAGCAATATCTATGTATGCAATGCAGTTCCAAATGCAATACATGTAGTCACCAAATAATGATAATTCACGAAATCACATCTTATTCACATCAAGGAGCCACACAGATATATGTAAATTGTAATGACAACATAATAATTTTTTATCACATAATAACACATTCTCAGAAATAAAATCTAACCCAAAACAAGCAGTGAGTTTACCAATTTATATACCATACTAGTGTCCCATAGAACAGGAAAGTGATTATTCAAGTAATTCACAAAGTATGTAAGGCACTAATGTACTTCTTACCCAATAACAATAGCATGACACGGTTCAAAGTATTATTTAATGTCCCTATGTTTCAAGACCAGTACTCACTGGTGCTATAGCAGAGTCCGTGACTCTTTCCTTGTGTATCAGCACACACAATTTTTTTTTTGATAGGTAAACATTAGTGGTTAATTTATTAATAGGTGAAGACGGGTTTTGAACCCAGGTCTGTGGTACGACACCCAGAGACTTTGCCAACTTAGCAAACTGGTAAAGTGTGTCAACACACACATTAAGTCCTTTAATTCACTTCTTAACATCATAGGTCTTCCCTACCAAAGAGTTTTGTCAACCCACCACAGTGGCTATTAACAAGGATCCATATGACCCTTAAAAAGCTTTAATATCATGTAGGGGTGGCAACGAGCTGAGCTTTTGCCCAGCTCAGCTTGGGCTTGTTGCATGAAGGAAAAGCTCAGGCTTGTGACGAGCCTGAGTTGCAGAGCTCGGGTTTGGCTCGCCAGAGGAGAGAGAGAGAGAGAGAGAGAGAGAGAGAGGTGGGGGAAGTGTATGCTGGTGAAGTTTGATTTCTTTGTTTAAGAGAGATAAAAAGTTGAGGGGGGAGGACAAGAACCCATTGGCAAGAAAATGAAAAGCAAATAAAAATATAATTAAAAAATGAAAGACATTAACCGCGTAGGATGAAGACATTATTTACTTTTTGAACATTTTTTTGAATATTTTACAACTTATCTGTTGTTGCACAGCCATTCATAAAACCTTATAATTTCCTTCCATTTTTATTTTATTTTTTAAAGTTCTTATATGGCAGACTGGAAAGCTCACCTCCCCCATGGCAGGGTAGACTGAAAAGCCCTCCTACGCCCACCTACTCTCTGGTGCATCAATCAATCAACAAACGAAACTTTTAGTCATTCACTCACAATAAAATATTTATTATATCTTTTTATAATATAAATATATTTATATCAAATATATTAAATACATGTATAAAATTATTGGTGAGCCAAGCTTTTAGTGAGCTGAGGTTAGTACAGCTCGGCTCAGGCTCGTTAAGTAAAGGAGCTCAAACGAAGGCTCAGGCTCAGCTCGATGAGCTTCAAACCAAGCTCAAGCTCGGCTGATTGCCAGCCCTAATATCATATAACACACACTAAAACATCATTTAGCATAGTTCTTAATATAGTCAATCCATTGGATTTAAAAAGAGAGTATTCAGATGGGTTATAGCCCAAATCACAAGTTTATGAATTTTAGGAGCGGTTATATTATCTATTCTGTAAAATACCAGTCTCCAACATATTGTTTACTTAAAAATGTCTAAAACAGAAAGTGCCTATTGGCCCAATTCTAATGGATTTTTAGCTAAGATAATTACATAAGTTCTCACCAGTGAATTTTGGCAGCATAAGTCTTCACTTTCCTATTCCAAGAAGGAAAGAATTCTATAGAACTTCCCAAGTTAGAGAGCTAGACATTAAACATCAACTGAAAAGAGGTGAAATTTGTTGTAGAGGTATAAAATTAATTTCAAAGCCAACCAATTTTATTCTATCATGCTCTATCCCGTCCAAGGACCAAGCAACAAGCAACACATTAATGATTTTCTATATGAATCAACTTCTAAATTAGAAATTGAAGAAGAAGCATCTCCATAAATTTTCAGAATCCTATTTTCATGATAAAATGGACTTAAAGAGTAACAATCAGGCTGTTAGGTTTAGTTCGATACTAATCCTAATGTGCATGTTATCATGCAACAACATATCCTTTACATTTTTAACTTAAAGAAGATTTCAACCTCATAGTATGGATTAACCATAAATTTTGCATAAGATTTGGCTAAATTATTCAACATATAAAACTGGGTTTGCAACCAAAACCAAAACAATCCATTATAAACTGGAGAAGGTAGGGTTACTTACCTTATTTGAGAATCCGGTAGAAAAAACCTCTCTTCTCCCCTGGTTTCTCCCCTCTAGGTCGTTTCTCTATCTCTTGCGCTCTCCCGGTTCATCGTCAAATGAAAAGGGCTAAATTCCCTCCCCCCTTTTGTTTCTTTTTTCTTAAAGCTTCTTTTTCTTTTAGTTCTCCATAATACCCCCATAAAAGAAACAAAAGACATCAGGGTATTACATGTGGTCCTTAGTTGTCATCTGAAATGAACTTCAAGTAATTTTGTCTTGTTCTTTCTTTTTTTCTTTCTTCCATTCTTCTTTCTTCTTCATTTTTTTTTGTGAGAAGTGGGGGGCTTGCTATACTTGTCTCGTATTAGCAAATAGTTTCCAAGAAATTTTCTAAATCGATGTAGTGTGTGTTGGACACTTGTTGGATTTTAACTCCATGGATTTTCAGTCTCTTCTGGCTTCCTTTCTTTTTCTTTTCTACATGTTTGACATAAATTGACAATTACTCTACATTTCGAGTTCTATCTTTTCTCATAACAAATTTTTGGGGGACAAAGGTTAGATTTACCTTTATCCATGCCCTTGTCTACAAGTATATGATGCAACTCACTTATAGGTATTGGATACATTTCATTGGATATCCCATTATTTAACAATAAAAACTTTTATGCAATGAGTCCTCGACCTATGCTTTTTTTCAGTTTTCTGACAAGGACTCCTTGACATGCGTCAGATTTCAACTCTTGCATCCGAATATATGCAACACTCATTCTAAGACCAACTTTTTGTGAGTTGGGACAAACATGGGTTGTGGATTTCTAATTCTCAAATCCTCACAGAAAACTTGTTCTGGAATGAGACATTCAAATGAGTGTTGAATTGGTGGAACCAGTATCACTAGTGTTAAGGTCGTACCTTTCTTTTGAAAACACAAAATCATGTTAATATTTTATATGGTTGGTCTATTCTGCAAGAAACTTTTGCTTTGTCTAATCTGATCTGGAAAATAAGGTGCTTGATGAAATCAGACATATCTATATGTGGTTAAATATTTCAATGCAGAAGGTAGGGCACTTGAATATGTTTGCATATTGAGTATAATCCAGAAACATGAAAATTTTGAAGGGTTTCTTTAAGCATTATGAGCATTGCCAATATCTTAACATACTTCACATTGTTAAATATAATCTCTTGGACCAAGAGGTTTGAGGGTTAGGGGTGTGGCTCACTGGGAAATGGGATTCTTGTAAGGGATTGGGCTGATGTATTTAGGCGGTAATGGTTCGATGGGGGCTGCGTTGGGGCTTTTGTCTGGGGTGTTTTTTTCTTGTTTCTCTTGTATAGCTGGGGAATTGCTTATCCCCCTTTTATTATATTTGGAGCGATAGGAATAACAGTCTTTGAGAACGCAGCTGAACCATCGCACCAAGTGTATAGAAAAGCTAAAAAATTGCTGCTTTTTTGGGCTAGGAGATGTAAGGGGTGTGACAACGACCATAGGGGTGGCCTGTTAAGGGATTGCTGGATTGGCATTCAGCCATTGGATTGATGTAATATTCTTCTCTTTTGTTTTTCTCTCTTGTCTGTGAGGGGATCCTTTATTTTTTTCTCTCTTAATAAAATCCTTTTTCTTATAAAAAATTATAATTTATTAATACATTCTTTTTCACAACAAAATAATATGTGTGTGCCCATTTGAAAATTGAAATGGATGGAAAACAACATGCCCACAGAATGAGAGTAGCTGAGATGAGGATATTGAGATGAATGAGTGGCAAGACTAGGAAGGAAAAATCAGAAATGAATTAATTCAATAGAACTTAGGTGTAGCCCTGATACTTTGTCTTGTGCAACTGAGGCTGATGATGGCACTGGTAAGAAAGATTTGAAATGATTTGAATGTTAATGTTTAAACAGAAGATATGGCCCTTGATAGACTAGAATGGTGGAATAGGATCTCTGTGGCTGAAATCAAAGAGCTGGGGCAAGGGTCAGATACACGATGATGTCGTTGACAATAATGATTGTTCTTGGGAATTTTGTAACATGATTTATGAAATTTAAATCTTATTTTAAATATTGACCTATGGGAATCATTGGATTATATTATGATTCCATGATTTTGTTTTTTAGTTTAACATCATCAATGAGTTAGAGGCAAGGCACAGCACCATTCCCCTTTATTAATGCAAATTGTTTTTTATCTATAAAAAACATCATCAAGAGTTATATTTGGTTGTACCCTTTGGTCTTGGCATGTAGGCGTGTTTCACTTTAAGTGGACCAGATAACAAGATACAAAGTTCCCTTTCAGTAACATGGTAACCATTAAGTGGTAACGAAATAGATTGAATTGTAAAATGATACCAAGACCAACTTAAGTCTTGTTCTTTTTCAAACTTATAAAAAACTGAATACTCTTATAAGAGGGAATTAAGTCTTGTTCTTTTTCAAACTTATAAAAAACTGAATACTTTTATAAGAGGGAATTACTTTCTTTAGAAATATGTTTTGATCATCAGTTACTACTGAGATGACTAATCTTGAGGGGAGTATATATAACATGATTTTTCCATAGGATGATGGCTAGAGTGAAAATATAGGTCAAATGTTAACTTTGTCAGACTTAGGAAAGGCAATGTGAACATCATCATTGGGAAGTACTTCGACCAAAAATGAGGGATCAGAAGATTGGAAAACTTTGATAATTCGGGACAGAGTGAGCAAGTCAGGAATAAAGTCCAAGCAAAGCACTGAGCTTCATTGCATCAGGAAAGCAACCAATTCTTTTTATAAATCTTATCAATTTGACTGGACTTGGATACAGAAAATTAGTGTACCAAGTCCTGTTTGGCATCAAGCCAGAATGTCCTACTAATTTTCTTGGCCGATAGACTCCATGTGGATGTACCTCATTCCACACTATCTGGACTCTAAATGAATCGTTTTGCTTTGCCTGCTGAATCTTATTGTATTATGTTTCAAATTAACATGATAAATTCACTGGCTACCTTTACCTTGCCTTGCCCATGTAGATCAACATTGTAGACTTTCAATATGCTTTACGTTACCCTGATTAATTGAAATCAGTATATACTGGTCTAATTTTTTGTCCAATCGGCCTTGAGAAAAGTGATAAATAAATCATCTTGTACAACTTGTTTCACATTCCCACCTCACATGAAGTTTATATGATTGGCTAACCTATGTAGAATTCTGTTCACATGAATTATCCATGCATGATCTTTCCTCACGTGGAATTGTGGCATATGAGATCATGTGGAAACTTTTTACATGGAACAAAGATCTTGGTAGTGCTGTTTTTATCATCTTGTGCTGCTTTGTTGTAGTACACCATGTTAGGTAACCTGTGTGGGTGGATGTGCACTGTAAAGTGGAAACTGACAGCACATTATCCAAAATTTCCCAGAAACTAAAAATGGGGAAGATAGCGTAATCATTTGAATGAGCCTCAATGGTAGTGAGGTTTTCAGTTTCACAAGCAAGGTGTAACCAATACCCAATCATCCCCCTTAGGTATATCTGAGGTGTATCCACATACTGTGGTACATCTTTATGATCAGTTTTGGAAGATTGATAACTGAAGGTAAATTTGCGAAGAATTTGATGAACATATTTGCTTCTTTTAGTATAACTATGATGGTGTTAATTGACATTCTCATTTGTAAATCAATATGGAGTCGGGGCATGATGGATGGATTATTCATGTTGCATTGATCATCGAGTGAAGTAAATCGAATAAATGATCAGTGAAAGCGTGGACCTTTATGGAAATCCAAGGATTTGGCATGAAAATAGCTGGAACTTATTGACCAATTGGTTCAATAGTCTTGTTGAGTGACAACCAAGTACCCTGATTGAGTTTCTTGCTTTAGAAAAAGAAAAGTCTAAAGTTTCCATCAACATTCTCATGATCCTTTACCCATTTTGTGTTTCATAATCGATTCATGTGCTTGTTGGTTGATTCTCCCAACACTGTCATCAATGAAATAAGAGTCCCAGTCATACGAGTCTTATTTGTGTTAGTCTCCATGTAATGTGTAAGACTGTCTTGCTTGACCACATTATATTCCGTTATCTCCCAGTTAGTATTAAACTCCATCTTCAACTACCTTTAGTTCCTCCATAATTTATGCCAAAACTGTAAGTTCATTTAACTCTTCAATTGGCAACTTTTGTTGGGTGTGAATTCAGATTCTCAATTACAAATTTGCACATATAGCTTTGTTTGGTTTTAAGGTTCAGGTGTTACATTTGATATCTATCCCATGTAACAAGTTTCTTTTTGATTTCCATAAAATTTGATCCTAGAGGAAGGCTTTTATGTCGTACAGCTTTCTTAAAAATTTTGAAAGTACCTTTTTTCCTTGTTAATATTACTATTTTCCTTTTTGAGAGTAAATGAATCAACATCATCACCTATTAGAAAGTGTTACTTTGTACATCTTTGTAAGTTCGTTTGGCATCTAAGATGCTTACCTCCCCTTCTCAGTGGCTGTTTCAAGATCGACTAACCTCGTGTAAATTACTGGATTACGTTGGTTGTATCTTTATTTTTTATGTTTAACATAACTTGTAACTTTAGGTAGTCATCATAATTCATATTGCAAAGTGTAATAGGTCATCATACGACTAACCATTCCATGTTTCAAGATAATTCATTCTGTTTTGTTTCTATTGGTTTGAACTTGTCGGTTTCCCATGTATTGTATCAATTGTTTTCAACTCATGCTCATAAATTTTCTTCGGAGTGGATTCAACAAGAAATAAGGCATTGTGAAAGTCATGACTTTTCAGCTTGTGCTGTTTTTTGTGCCATTTGGGTTCTTTCTGCATTTTTTTTAACTTCATTTCCCATAAGTATCACATCAGATGTCCTCATGTTCATAAATTTCTTCAGTGGATTACGCAAGAAACTAGGTATTGTAGAAGTCATGGAGTCTCGTTTGTTTGCCTGATTTGCTTTTTGTGCAACTTTTTTTTTTTTATATCTCAAGTATGGTGTGAATTTAATCGTTCTGTTCATCCAAAGACATTGCTTGGGGTCCTTATACAAGGAATGGGGAGAATGGAACTCTTGAAATTGTATATGGTACAGGTGACTGAGTTGTTTGTAAAGTAGTTTCTTCCACTCAATTGTAGGGATTTCTTCTCTCTTTATTTTAAGTAACTTATTTTGTGTATTTGTCGTTCTATAGAATCTTTGTCACATATCAAGTAAAATAAATAAAATCAAGATAGTATTTCCTGTCTAAGAGGTTGTTGTAGTCTAGAGTGGAAGAGCCATTGTAGCTTGATGAGAATTTTGTTCAAACTGCTAATGTTTTGTGAGACTGCAAGTATAACAATTGTTGGTGATCATCTCAATAATTTTTTCTTTAAAATTTTGTGTTTCCCACCCTCTGTTCCAGGTGGAGCCAAAGCGCCGGAAGAGATGACCATTTGATGCAAGAGATTGTGATGCATTATGAGGAGGTACTCGTTTTCTTGCATGTTAGCTCTTCATTATTGGTGTTATGTGGAATTGTACAGTGCAGAGAACATGTTTGCACAAACTAGAGGTTTTTCTTATGTTGTGTGTTTTAACTTAATATGTGTGCATGTGTATGGGTTAGATTTAGGAAGTGACTGATATTTGTGTTCCATGTGTACATTCTGTGAAAAAAAAAGTGTTTATTCTTACCTAAGCATAGAGGTCTCTGACAAAACAAGAAACAAAGAATGGGGAGAACAGGTGATGATTTTCTTCTTTTAGTGTGCAGATCAGTCATAAGCATCACTGTGTGGCTCAACAGATGATATCATAGTGGTTATAATCAATAGATAATGATTAACATAATCAAATCAAAATGATTCTATTATGAGCTAGGGTTTATAAATGGCTGATGTAACAGCTTTTAGTTTAGCTCCTTGTCAGCTCACTCTATAGCTTTGCAAATAAATCGATCGCCAACAGCAGTTTGAATGGATGGGCCAATTTTGTTACTTGATGAGAGCTGCACCCCCTTGTATCAGGATTTTCTGACGCTGCTTAGGACATGAAATGATGGTGAGCTTTGGCTTGCCCATCGTCGTCGCCAGTTTTCTTGTTGGGTTTGGCACGATAATTCTTTCATTACCAGGCAGAAATTGAATGATGATCGGATGTCTTGGTTCCTTTTAATGTCCCTTGATAACAAACGATTCTGTAACCTCAGAAGCTATTTTCCCACCCTTGACTCTTCCCCGGGTAACATCAGCAGTTGTCATCACAAATCTCTAATTAAAGATCCCAAATTATTAGATCACAGGCAAAAGATTTGCTCAAGTAGATTTAGCTTGAGCAAGCTCAATCAATGATCTTACGTTGCCATGTATAAAAATTTGTGTTCAACAATTTTAAGTCACCAACTTGTGAGTGATTTTTGATACGTGGCGACTTTGGGTTGCTGCTTGAGCAGATCTTTGGATGCAGGCAACTATTTGGCTGAAACTATCTACAAGAGAGGCAATGTGGAAAGACGATCAATCATTCCACTAACTTGGGTTACACCCTAGGCTGCCCGGCATAAGTTTTCGAGGCTGTAGGTTCCTTTTCTATAAAAACGTGTATAGGTAACATCTATTGGAAGTACACAGCAATTTTATTGCCTATTACAGCACTTGGATATGCAGATTCTATAGAGTTGTAAGATTTGCTACAATATGAGAGTTTTGAAGATTAGTTGGTAGAGTATGAAATAGTATTGTAGTAAGGATGCAAAGAAATCAGATATGATACAAATATTGGCATATCTGTATTTGGTTCATTTATAATTGGATATTTGTTAAACGAATGGGTATTTAATTGAATCAGATACATATAGGTCTATATTTGTATCCGTTAAGTTAATCGAATATCGGATATGAATACAAAAATATCTGATTAAACAAATTCATTAAGTTAGGTTGATATATTTGTATCTGTTAGGTTAAGGTAAATGTTAAAAGTATTTATATACTTTATTATAACGTAACATAATTTACAATAGTATGTATAAAGTAAAATAACCTATGGTATATATATAAAAAACAGAATTTTGAAAAGTGAGTTTCACATTTTGGAGGATCTCTTTCTTTATAAAATCTTAAGAGAAACCTTTAGATGCATCTATAGACATCCTAACACCCTTTTCCAACGAACAATCATGTATGGATGCCTGTAGACACATTGGATGCATTTGTAGACATTCCCATGGATGAATCACCAATTTCCGTAATGTTCCAATTTTTTCCATTTCACAGTCTAAACCCTTGAATATTTAAAAATATTTTTGATCGTTCGAAAATAATGCATTCTTTAAGAAATTCAACAATTCAAGACAAATTTAGAATGTTTGAAACTTTAAAAATATCTAACAAGAAATAAATGCATTGGCGAAGGGATTGCCCTCCCTTTAGCATGGTCTCCAATAAGATCGACTTTTCTTTGGCCACTCTGCAGTCTTCCGTCCAATTGTATGGGTATACGTCTAAAAGTGCTTGTACATTGAACACAAACAATAATTGTATTAAACTTATGGTCTTACAAAATAATTAGGGGTAACAATTTGGGCACAACCAATTTTTGATAAAGGGGACACAACTCCTAGTAAAAAAAAAAGAACCTTACCATAGTGGTAAAATGGAAATTATTACATAGGTGTGCTCTTTTCATAGAAGCACCCTTAGTCATTTAATAAGGATGTATCTTGTTTATCAAAAAAGGGGTGTACCTAATTTATAGCCCTCAAATGAAAATATATAAATAAATTGGTGTATGATTACATTTCTCCGAATCTAAATAGCTCTATTGTATACCAACCTAACGTTATCCTCAACTTTAATGTTAGATATTGACACAATTACAATCTGTTAGAGAAATCGTAAAGTTAAAGCTACTGAAAGCCACTTGATAATACATAATGATTTGGGTTATTTAATGAAGTAATGCTTCAATAGTTCATATCACACTCCTATCTTTAACACAACTTAGGAGGCCATAATTTTAAGATGGAGAATTGCTAGAGAATATGGGCTTAGACATTGCAGAGGACATCATCTTAACACTTGTTGCTTGTCCATGGGAAGTGCACTTGACAATGATAATTTAGTAATTTTATCTCGTAAGTATTTACCAAAATGGCATTGTTGTTTGATGCATCACACATTAAGCAATGGATGAGCGACAAATGTTAGACCACTTGGAGTGGGTGTTCTAAACTCATATCCCCCCATTGTAAACAAATCTAATTTTACTTTATATTTAATAAGTGATATTTTTTAAAGAGTTTTTTTTAATATATATTATTTGTTATTAGAGTGTAATTATAACTTCACTCCAAATAGTGGTGTGCAAATTATAGGAAGATACAACTACAAATTATCATGCTCTTAAGAAAGCTACAAAGAAAAATAGTGCATGAGAAAGCCTAAAACGAACAAGCGTAATTTCTCAAAAAAGTTGTGAGGTGTTTTTCAAGCCTCAATACACATACCCTCCTACCATTTATTGAGGCCAACATTATATGCATTTTTATTGATTGGACGAGTTAACATATATTTGTCCAATATGCTAGCTTAATATTCTTATGTTAAGGAGGTCTAATACATATCTCCATTCAAGTAATTTTGTAAAAGAAAAACTATGTATGCATAAAAAGTAGTGAGATTCTAATAATATTTTGAGGAACAAAATTTTCAGAATTTTTAAGTAATATTACTTTGTATCTAATAAGTAAATTTTTTTAAAGAATTTGTTATAAGAATGTTATTATAGCTTCACTCCAAACCGTGGTATGCAAGTTAGAGGAAGATACCAGGACAAATTATCATGTTCTCAAGAAAATTACAAAGAACAGTAATACATGAAAAAGCCTAAAATGATCAAGCCCCATTGCTTAAGAAACACGTTAGGGGCATTTTCAAGCCTCTTAATACATATACACTTCTAGCATTTATTGAGACCAATTTTTAATGTTCCTTTCTTGGTAGGTAGTTATGTCGACATATATTTTTTCAATAGATTAGCTTAATATTTTAAGTAAGCCAATCATATTTTGAGTAACCAAGTTAATGGTTCGGAATTTTTAACTAATATTATTTTGTATCTTTTTTTTTTGTTTTTTGATACGATTATTTTGTATCTAATCACTAATATTTTTAAAAGAAACATTCATTTATCATATATTATAAGAGTGTAATTATAGCTTTACTCCAACAGTGGTATACAAATTAAAGAAAGATAACACTAAAAATTATCATATTCTTAAGGAAATTATAAAGAACAAGAGTGCATGAGAAGCCTAAAAACTCAAGCATCATTACTTAGAAAATACGTTAGGAGCTTTTTCAAGCCTTAAGACACATATCCTCCTGGCATTTATTGAGGCCAACTTTACATGTATCTTTCTTGGTAGGTCAAGTTGACATATATTTGTCCAATATGTTAGCTTAATTTTTTTTTATTAAGAAGACATAATACATAATCTCTACCCTCCTAAAGAAAAAAAGAAAAAAAGAAAAAAGAAGGCTTAATACATATGTACATACAAATATAATCCTGAAGGAAACTAATGTATGCATAATAAGTATTGAGATCATATATTTATAGCTATTACTTATGAGTAATACTCTCTAGTAATTAAGACAAACCTCTTTCCGCCCTAATTTTTAGTGACTAGAAGCCTACTGCAATCCAAAGCTTAAGTAGAACCCTAGAATTCCCTCAGAATTGCCCTTGATTATAAATGCTAGGGGCAGTCTCCAACCCTCCAACATATAATCATTGCATGACCAATGAATATTTTGTATCATATGTAATATTTGCGGGTAGAAATAGTGAAACTTAATGAATCAAACAAATGTTCAAATGTTGTGACAAAAAAATGTCTGTGGTCATCTGTGGCCATGTTAAGGAAAGTTGGTGCCCAAAAAGAGGTACCAAATTCAAAACATATCATCAGTTTGCAGCCTGGTCACAAAGGGTCACAGATAATTTTTTGTCACAGAACATTTTATTGTTCCATAACAAAATGCAGCAGCATTAGACAAGTTAACATTTCATGGATTTGCATAAAATGTATTCCACGAAACCCATTTTCTATTATTTCCTACCACGTGTCAAGTAACAAAAATGCCAGGACCTTAAGAGGACAAAATCATAGGGCAGGGAAGCATAATTAATCAAACAAATGTTCAAATGTTTTGTGAGCTTCTGTGATCAAGCTAAGGAAAGTAGGTGCCCAAAAAGAGGCACCAAATTCAAAAACACATCATTATCAGTTTGTAGCATAGTCATTAAGGGTCACAGACAATTTTTGGTCACAGAACATTATTGTTCCATAATGAAATGCAACAGCATTTGGCAAGTCAACATTAATTTCATGAATTTGCAAAGTAAGACTCCATCTACTATTATTATTGCCGTTGTCCCCCTTCTACCTCTTTTAAGACTATTAGTTCATGATTCTCTCTCTCTCTCTCTCTTTTTTTTTTTTTCATTTTAATTTTGTATTGTATCTCATCACTATAAAAATTCTCATCAAAGAGACGAAGGGAGGAGAGAGAGAGAGAGGTTTGTTTTTGTAGCGAGAGGGACTTCAACCATCTTCCCCCTCTCTCTCCCCCCTTTTTACCTACCGTCGCTTGTCAGAGGATTCCTATGTACATATTTTAGAATCAAGGATAAGACCAGGTTTCCCATTTTGCAGAAACCTGTAAGAATCATCAACTAAATTTCTAGGGTCTCTCCTTCACCGATTGTCATCGATCAACTCAGCAATGTAAGTTCTTTCTTGTTTCTAATTTTTTATTTGTTTCATTCTTTTTCCTTGATCTTCATCTCTCCGAAAACATTTTCGTTTTGTTCCAATCCCAGAAATTTGCTTGATGTTATGAGAGTCTGAATTATGGGCATTTGAATCCTTTACATGCACAGACAGTCGTTCATGGTTTGGATTTCGTAGTTTGGTTGGAAGGGATGGGGTTCTGGTTAGGGTTTGTGTTTGAATGTAGATTCATATATTCCTGTTCATATCGGTGAATTGTATGAATGCCGGGGTTCTGAGATGTTTCAAAGAGAAAATTTTGGTTGCGTGTTATATCTGGGTGGGGAGATTCTGAAACCGCGGATTGTTGAGAGGGGTTAGGGATAGGAGTATTAGGTCTGTAAATATGATAAAACAGATACTTGGGAAGCTACCTCGGAAACCTTCGTCGAAATCGGTGCCTAACGACCCTATTAGTAGTGAAGGAGGCAGTGCTGCTGCTCCATTTATAAATTCATCCCAGGGATCAAACTCCTATGGTGTTGGTCTTAACAACTCAAGGGGTGTTTCAGCTTCTGGGAAAGCTTCAAATTTAGGTACTGGTGCTTCCCGCACTGGCAATGGGACTTATGCTCCTCACTCATCCGATTCGAAGAAATCAAATCAAGGGAAGAAATCTGCCCCTGATGCTTCCCAGGCGGGCTCGGTGTTGGGTTCTAGTGCATATGAGGCACTGCCCAGCTTTCGAGATGTTCCAAGCTCAGAGAAGCAGAATCTGTTTATAATGAAGCTGAACATGTGTTGCATTGTGTTTGACTTCACGGATCCCTCCAAGAATATCAAAGAGAAAGATATAAAGCGCCAGACACTGCTTGAGCTTGTTGACTATATTTCCTCGGTCACTTCCAAGTTCAATGAGATTGTGATTCAAGAGATTACTAAGATGGTAGCTGCCAATTTGTTCCGCACGTTTCCATCTTCAAATCATGATAACAAGCTGCCGGAGACCTTTGACCCAGAGGATGAAGAACCTGCGATGGAACCAGCATGGCCCCACCTTCAAATCGTGTATGAGTTCCTCCTGAGGTTTGTGGCTTCTTCGGAGATAGATGCCAAGCTGGCAAAGAGATTCATTGATCACTCATTTGTGTTGAGGTTACTTGACTTATTTGATTCTGAGGACCAGAGGGAGAGAGAGTACCTGAAGACAGTACTCCATCGTATCTATGGGAAGTTCATGGTGCACCGTCCATTCATAAGGAAAGCCATCAACAACATCTTCTACCATTTCATCTTCGAAACAGAGAAGCACAGTGGGATTGCAGAATTGCTTGAAATCTTAGGCAGTATAATAAATGGGTTTGCCTTGCCACTGAAGGAAGAGCACAAGCTCTTCCTTGTCCGGGCTTTGATCCCGCTTCACAAGCCCAAGTGTGTATCTATGTATCATCAGCAGCTTTCTTATTGCATCACTCAGTTTGTGGAGAAAGACTTCAAGTTGGCAGATACAGTGATTAGAGGTCTTCTGAAATATTGGCCTATCACTAATAGTTCAAAGGAGGTTATGTTCCTTGGTGAGCTGGAGGAAGTTCTAGAAGCCACCCAGGCAGCGGAATTCCAGCGATGCATGGTACCTTTGTTCCGCCAGATTGGTCACTGCCTCAACAGCTTGCATTTTCAGGTACTGGGTTCAATCTGGCAATTTTGATTATCATTTTTTACTTTTCAAGTTTGTCGTTCTCTGGATTCTTATTTATATTTTGACTGTGCAAATAGATACCATCATCATTAACAACATTTCATATTTATTCAATGTCTTTTGTTATTCTCTTTAACTATAAGTTTCAGTCTTGATGTTTAAATACATCTTGAATGATAGTCTCTCATTATTGTTCTTCTTATGGTCTGTAGTGTTTTATCTAGTGAGTTGTGACCCCTTTATATTAAATTTTAAAACTTTGTTATGCAGATTAGAAATACCTAGGGGGTTCTTTTGAATGAATTTGTAGACCTAGTTATGTTGGTTCATCCGAACACCACTGTTGGACAGAAAGTTGCCGTGTATCATAGGTAAATTACGATCTATTGATCTTCTATAGAGCTATACCCGTGCTTTCTGTCTTGTAGCTTGGATGATAATTTGACTTGGAGATTTGATAATGACATGTTTGGTGGTAGGACAGTAAATGAAAACTTTAGGCTGCCATTGAGCCAAGTCATCTTGGCTTTCTTGTGAGTTGAGCTTGCCATGAGTAGAGTGGCTTGTGATCTGAGCCTAAGCCTAATTTCAGGCTTGTTTGGTTAAAGGTGTTGAGTTGAGATGGGATAAGGCTCGATAGAGTTGGGTTAGTTAAATGGGCCTGTGCCAAGCTAGGATGGTTCATCTCAGATAAAGCTCGGCATGGTTATATACATATCTATAAGTAAATAAGTTTATTTTATAATTCCTAAGGTCATAACCCTAAACATGTAATTTCCTTTTTGTTTGGTAACAAGAATATTACATACAACTTAAGTCAACTCAACTCAACCACATCTTATCTCAAATATTTGGGGTTGGTTACCCGGATCCTGTTATGCAAATCCACATTCTTAGGGCCCTATCTGTCATTAAGTCACAAACACTCATGTCTTTCCTCACAACTTCAACCAAATTCAATTTTTGGCTTCATCTTGTCCTTTTAACACCTTTAATTGCAACATCTTACTTTTTATCACTGGTGTAATCATTGGTCTTTATTGCATATGAACAAATCATCTCAATTGACTTTCCCTTCTCCGATCACCTGTTGGTGTTACCCCCAAGCTTCCATGGTTGCATTCTATGGATGTGTCGTTTCTTGGCTGCCAGCCCAACATTCTGTTGTATAAAGCATGGATGGTCTTATAGCCATCTTGGAAAATTTTTCTTTCAATTTTAATGGTATTGTACTGTAGGAGCACCTTTCCACTTCACTCACCTTGCTCTAGTTCTCTGAGCAACATCCTCTTCAATCTTGCCCTCCTTATTCTGGATGATTAAGCCCAAATAACGAAAATTGTCACTTCAGGTATCTCATGGTTATCGACGTTAACTACTTCATTTCTATTCTATTTTTACCAAAATTGAATTCCATATATTGATGTGGGAGATGGCCCTGGGTGATCATGGGGGTTACATCTTATAAGGGTAATTTAGGTATTGAGTAAAGAAGGGGTTGGGATTGTAATATGGCTTAGAAAGCTAATGCTAATTTAGGGTTTTAGGTTTTTTATTTATTGTGAGTGGTAGCCGACCCCAAATAGTTGGGATAAGGCTGTTTGTTGTTGTTTTGTTGTTGTATTTATTGTGAGTGGTAATCCCGTGCTTACTTTTAGCCCAAGTTTCCAAGATCAAAACTTGTCCTTTTGGCTTTATTTTGGTGTGATTAGAGAAGTTATTCAGTTACCTTTCTAACGAGACCAAGATTTCACAAATCCGATGTGGTTTGCAAAAGTTATGACCAAAATACTAATAGGATATTAGTAAGTGACGAAAATAGAGTTTAGAAATTTTAAAGAATATTTGTGGGCCCCAACTACCTTGGTCAACAAGCTAAGAGTTGTGGCAACTTAGGATTCTTTTAAATCAAGACTTTTTTCATTTAGAAATGTTATTATTTTAGGAATCTTTTAAAATAGAAAGTTGGTCAATAAAAGTCCTAGAATCAAGGGATCTTTTAGATTTAGGATTTTATTTTATTGCATGTGTAAGCCTATTTAAAGGCACCCAATGTTTGAATAAAAAAATCAATGAAGATGATTTGAATTGAAGTAAAACACATGTGGTGTTTGAGGGTTGTGACCCGAGTTCTCCTACTTGGGTTGTGTCATGGAGTCCCCAACTCTTCACTCTCCTCATCCTTTGCTCTCCATGAGTAAATACTTCCCCCTTTTCTCTTCTTATTTCTTACTTCTTCTCTTCCCCTTTCCCTCCCCTTGTTGTTTTCTGTAATACCAAGTTTTCCCCATTTGTTTTGTGTGTTAAGTCTTCCTGAGTCCAAAATAGCAACTTTGTATATAAAGTTCATACACCAAAAACAAGTCCAAATTTGGAATAGTGGTGCAACCTGAACCCAAGAATCACATTGTCAAAGCATTGAATTTTCTGACACATGGATAGGGGTATTTTGATCATTTCACACAGATGTTCAGATTTTCTAGAATTTGAATTTTGGCTTTCTTTCGTCTTCCAATTTGTGGTTTCCTTATACTATCCTACATTACCAAAATCTCCTCTCTACATCTAGAACCTAGATATTCCTAAGGCATAAAACTAATAATAATTTGTATGCCAACCATGGAAGGGCATCGAGGTGGTAAGAGTAGCTCTCCCATTACCTATAACCTTAGCGCCTTCATTATAATTCACGAAGCTTAGAAGATCATCATTCAAAACCTTGCTAAACCCATCACACTTGTCTACTCTTTTTTCCGAATAAGAAACCCAGAAAAACATGATTTTTTTTTATGAATAACAAAGAATATATTAGAAGAGGAAAAAATACAAACACAGCAGTCAAATAACTACACAAAGCAACAAAGCAAAGAAAGAAAAACTACATCAGCCATCCGGTATATGATCCTCATTGAACAAATTGGGCTGCCCGACACTCCAACAACAATAACAAACAGCCTTATCTGTCGTTAAATTACAAGCTTCCATGTCCCTCTTTACTACCTCCATTTAGTAATTTTATCGGTTAAGGAGTTATGGATTCTTGGAACATGATGAAGCTTGGCATCCAACTCTTTGATGAGAGACTTGATCTCAGCAATAAAATGATGCATCATCCACGAGCCACACCTTTCCCCCCTTCCCCAATAGATGACCGACAGAGAGTCCCCCTCCAAAATGCAATCTCTAACTCCTTTACCTTTCACAAGCGACAACCCTTCCAACAAACCCATGGTCTCTGCATGAATAGCATCTGAAACTCCTATAGGACCCTCTTTAACCCAAATGATGAGGCCATGGAAATCACGCATAACACAACCAAAAGCTATCGAACCCAGATTTCCAAAAGAAGCTCCATCAAAATTAACTTTATAATTCCCATTATTCGGAAGAGAGCACTCAAGAGTGGGATGACTAATTCCCCCATTGGACATTGAGATGCAAGACACCCAGTCCCTGACTATGTCATTTAAGGAGCACTTTGAAAATTCCTTTTTCACAAGAACCCAAGAACTAGTTTCGTACACAATGGAGTCAATAGCCATCCACATGCTTATGGCTTTATCTTCAAAAAATCTCTTCTTTCTTTCCTTCAATATGCCCCACGCCACGCTTGGAAGAATAGCTTTAAGAAATATTTTGCCCCATTCACCTCTAACCCCACTTCCCCATTGACCAAACAACCCTTCCACAGACTTTGGCATGACAAAGTGAAGATTTAGTGTTTATTTGAAGAAGTTTCACACTTTTGAAACAAATGGACAATAGATAAAAATGTGGTTCCCAGATTCAGCATCCATTCTACAAAGGGGGCAAACAAAAGGGAAAATGCATATGAACAATCATCTTTTTGTAACACTTCCATAGTGTTTTGTGTTCCTGATGAGGACATTTTGCCATGTGGCAAGTACAGTATGACGTACCAGTGTAGGAGGAGAGTTCCGTTGAGCCTTTATATAGACTAGCACATAGTTGGAGTCCATTGCCTCAATTCGGGATCAATTCGGATGAGTTTTGGGCTATTTGGCGTTTTCAAGGCATGTGAAACCCACTTTCCATCTTTGTGGAGCCACCTATGTGGGTTATCACAATGACATAGGTGGAGATGTTTTCATTTTATATGATTTTGTTTCTTTTGGCTTTTTATGATTTTTCTTGCACTTTTATAGACACCTTTTTGTGTCTAGTAGAGTTAGAATACATTGATCATTTTATATTTGTTTAAGTAGAGGTATTTTAGTCCCTTTACT
>JAOXJP010000001.1:8872350-8889589 GCA_025762735.1 Platanus orientalis
GATCCAGGGCGATCCGTCTCAGGATCGGCCGATCCGACTCATGGATCGCCCGATCCGGCGATCCAGACCCTGGATCGCCCGATCCGGTGATCCAGACCCTGGATCGGACGATCCTTTGCCAAACACGATTGCCATCCAAACTCGGGATCAGTCCCGGCCGATCCCGATCCGATCCGGGTGATCCGAACCCGGATCGGACGAGTTTTAGAACCATGACCCCCCCCAAAAAAAAAAGTGTAAATCTGATGTCAGATGCATGTGATTTGCAAAAAATAGAAGAAATATAAATGCAAGTTACAAAAGATTGAAGAGATCACATTGGATTACTCAAAGTAATAGGAGGGTATAACCAAAATTCCTACTCTTCAGTCCTGTAGTTTAAGTCTCAATAAGGTGATTTAGTAATGATCATTAACACTATGCAAGAGCAGTCCAATAACCATATAAAGAGCTAACAAGTAAGCTAGACACACACTAAGTACTATCCATATTCAGGTAAGGGAATAATCTAACAGTCATGAGAGAACCACGTTTCCAATTAGTGAAAATAATCAATTAAACAATGTTTATTTCTGAGTATTTATGATCAACAAAATAGGCCAATCCAATTGAGGTTTTAGGACAGATGTTGCTACTGATTGGTGGGGACCCAAAGGAAGAGTCCCACATAAAAAAAAATACTTAAAATCTGGGACTGATTTGGGTATCCGTACCTATACAACTGGTAGGGAGTTCTAAAACCTGGGTAAAAATTTTCCAGCAACAATATATTATCTTCTAGATGTTGAAAATTGTAGGATTCAAAGGGGAAGATGTTGTTTTCAGCATACCAACCTCAGTCATACCCACATCCATCAATAACAACACAAGATTAAGAGGAACAATCAAGAAATACCTAAAAATAGATAGTAGCAGCCCACGAATAATGTCCTTGGCCTCTCACCAAGCATGCATTGATCTAAATGAGCCTCTTAGATCTCCCAATCTTTGAAGAAAGAGTAGCCGCCAACCACCTTGTTTGATTTTAATCAATCTTCATTAAAAAAAAGAATAGGAAAGTAGGGCTTTTTAAAGCTACCGCCCCCTATCTTTTACAACTCATAAAAAGGAAATGACATATATGCCCTTATTACAAAACATGAAATAAAACACTTAGTACTAACTCAATGACGATGAAAATTGCACCAAAACAAAACATAAATAAAAAACTAAGTTGCTAAAATGATCCAGCCCCTCCATGTGTCTTCTGGTGGGGCCCACATGCCTCCGAGCTATTTGAACCACAACGAACGAGGTTTTACCCTCTTCCATTGCTAGTGCACTCGATGAGGGATTCGGATGTCCTCATCAAAATCACTTTTTCGATGCAACGTGTCTGCCACCGATTGTAAGCGTTTGCTAAGGAGGCAAACCAAATGTGCAGCACTTGGCAAATCTTACTTTTTGAGAAGTTGATTTTTAGCCCCCAACACTTTGAAACATCGTTGTGACATCAACAATTTGTTAGTGATATATGGGTAAGCTTCCACTTCCCTCCTCAAAACCCGAAATGTATCTATTCTTCGTCTTTTGAATAATCTTACTTAGAGCCTCTAACACCATGATCAAGAAGTAAGGAGATAGAGGATTCCCTAACCTTAACTCTCTAGAACTTCTAATGAAACTTGCAAAGGATCAGTTCATTAACACAAAGAGATTGATTTAACATATGATCTCATTTGGTGGCTCCACTTCTCCCCAAATCCCACTGATGTGGTTCCCTAGTTTTTTTTATTTATTTTATCTTGAAAGGGTGATAATTTATTATCATCATCATCAATATCTATATTACCTAACTTTCTTGTATATTTTTAATGGCATTTTGTTATCTTTTCACAATAATAGTTAGTGGTGCTGTTATTATACCATTTTTTTTTTTAATGAATAATGCTTTATTAAAAACAAAAGGAAAAAAAAAGGGGGGGGGAATACAACGACTAAGAAGGTTGAAATTGCAGGAGAGCATATTACGAAGAGCACAAAAGACAGAACAATGCCCAAAGGCAATTAGTTATGAAAAAGACAAGAAAACTAGTCTCTACAAAGATCGTTGATGCACCCTCAAATCCTTTGAAGCTATAGCCCATGAAGCCACTTTGAAAGTGATGAATCGATAACTTCAGAAGGAGACTTTGATGCAACATGCATGTAGGTAGGTGATGTGTGTGCAATAGGAGATTAGTCACAAAATAGTGTGAATGATGTAGTACTATAACCTAGATTCCTATAAGCACCAAAAGCAAGCAAATTAGTTAGTTTTCAAGTTAAAGTAGAAGTGCAATATAGGAGTTAGGGTAAACAAAGTAAATGACATAAATTGAACCTAATTAATAGACAAGAAAACCAGTCTCTACAAAGATCGTTGATGGATAGACCCTCAAAATCCGTTGAAGCTATAGCCCATGAAGCCACCTTGAAAGTGGTGAATCGATAACTTCAGAATGAGACTTTGATGTAGCATGCATGTAGGTAGGTGATGTGTGTGCAATAGGAGATTAGTTACAAAATAGTATGAATGATGTAGCAATATAACCTAGATTTCTACAAGCACCAAAAGCAAGCAAATTAGGTAGTTTTTGAGTTAAAGTAGAAGTGTAATATAGGAGTTAAGGTAAACAAAGTAAAATACATAAATTTAACCTAATTAATATGCATAAATAACCAACTAAAATAGAGAACTAGAAAACATGCTTGCTGTTCAAAAATTCTAGGTGTATAAAAGTACACAACAAAGTGTTTCAAACAATGAAATTAACGTAAAAAGTGATGAATGTGGTAAAGGGGTTGAACTAAAACACTTTAGAGGGCTAATGGATTATTTCCAAAGGATTGGAAAGTCTCTAGGTGCTGTCCAAACAGAAAATCCAGCAAGCATGCATCTTAGGACCTTTATCAAACACTTAGTGTGCAACAAGTTTCAAGTACATGAATTAATAGGGATTGGAAAACTAAACCATGGGGTGGTTTTGTAATGGATCAAAGAGGGCTAGGTTAGGGGATGATTAGCACCACAAAATAGGGGCTGTAGGTATGTAAAATATTTATATAAAATAGTCTCTAACAATCCCAAGCGTATGCCATTAATCCATCTAATCACTACTTAAATAAGGAATCAAAAGAGAGATAAAATTAGGGAATTAGCACCTGATTTTTACATTGGCTGATCCTTTGATGTCTTCTAACAATCTTGCCTTCAAAATCCAAGCACAGACAGCTGAAACACTTGCATTTGATGAAGTATGAAAACTGCCCAGATTTTAGTGTGTGCCGCCACCTAGGGAATTCCTTTGGGATTTCCTAGGTAAGGAAATTATTTTTCTGACTCCCTCTTCTTCTAGTGGTGTTGCCCAGGCATGTAGAAGGTCTTGGAATCTTCGAATCAACTCAAAACTCCTTCCCTAGCAGCTGGTAGATCAAAGTTCTATGCTTGGAAATATTTCCAACAAACAATAAACTAGAGAAAAGAACAAAATAAGAAGAGAAGAAGAAGGATAAGCCTTTTAACCCAAAAGAAAGGGGCTGGTCTCCACCACCACTGTTAAACTTGGAGAGATCCAAGTCTCTTTTTAGGGTTTTCAGGCTCTAGCCAAACCAAAGAGAGAAGAAGACATTCAAAATTTCAAAATTTTTTTTTCCATAAAACAAAGAGGGGGCATGGGGTAGCTCTTATAGAGCATCCCCACGGCTAGGGTGTACAAAAGATGGGTCCCTTGGACCAAAATGCCCCTAAACAACTAATTAAACCCCAAAATATACCCCTAAAACAAATAAAATACAAAAAACCCTCATCAGACAAATCCAGACCAAAATACCCTCACATATATGTGGCCCCCTACAAGAGACATAAAATAAAGTGTACATAAAAGAAGCAACTACTAACTAATAAAAAACATCATAAACATGAAATAAAAATCTCCCAGGCCTGGAATAACATGTGGGCCCCCAGCACTGGTCCAACTCTCTTGCAATGCCTCTCGTTGGTCTGAAAAGTACCCCTGGACCTAATGTCCTCATCAAACTTGGCCAAACCTTAAAAAAATTTCCTATTGCGTTTCTTCCAGATTCCTTAATAAATCCTGGGAATAGGGGGTCATTTTCTTTGGGCAAGGGAAGGAGGTCGATTCAATCTATCTTTCCGGCCGGTACTCTTTTCAAGCAGATCAGGTACTTGGGAAAGCACCGTAAAACGGCTGCCAAAACTTTTTCCCTCTAAAATGAGAGAAAGAGACATTTGACTACTTTAAGAACTTTCTCCTATTATACCATTTGAATGACTATTTATTTCATTATCATTCTTCTTATGATCTACAGGCGATATGTCTTGTAAATCATTTAAATCAAAATTGAAAACATTACGATACAGATTGCAATAAGTTGACAAAATAAATTTAATAATCAATACAGCAGTCTTACTGGCTTTTTGAAGGGGTGAAGGAGTATATCGGTTCATCTGTCATCTATAATCCTGTGGTAGCCTATGTAGGGACGAGTGGTAGCTACTTGGCCCTTTTTATTAGTTCAACAGCTTCATATAAGTAGCCCATTGTCTTCAGAATGGCAGCACCTTCATAGTTGGCTTAAGAATATTGATGACCATTAGGCATTAAAATAAATGTCTAGATACAATTCATTCAACACTTCTCTCCACTGGACTGTTACTTTTGCAAGTCATTCTTGGCAAGAGAACGTTGTCTTAGCATTTTTTTTGGTATGATGCTCTGAAGGACAGCATAGTTGTTGGTGAAACTTGGCAAGCTCACATGAATATTCTGAACTAAATCTTCTTCTCAACACTTGCTCCTCATCAATGACAATGCATCTCATGATTATAGATTAAGTTGGTCACTGTTCTTGATTCCTTTTTAATTTTCTCGATACTTCCTTTTCTCTATGTCCTTTAGCGAGGGACTAATAGATTGTGCTGCTCATAGGGTCTAAAAAGTTTAGACCTTGAGGACCTCATTCTCTAACTACTTTCTAGGAGTTTGTTCCATTGCCTGTTACGATCTATGTAGCATTCTTCTTTTTCATGTCACTGATCATGTCAACAATCTGCTTGTATATATGCTTGGAATCCTTGATAACATTGGATGCCTCTATGGACTTAATATGGCTTGGTCATTATAGTAAACCAAGAAGTTGATTAACTATCTTGTAGGACCAATCCAATTATCACACATAATAGTTAGCTCATACTCCGACCATTGCTTATTTAGTACCCTAATGCAATATTCCAACCTCTCCTGATCCAAGTACTTTGTTATTTTTTCAGTAGTACTGAGTGCTTTTATAGTTGGTCTGACTCCTCTAACACATTCATCAATCATGCTTGGAGGTAGAATCCATTTGTTGAATGGGTAGAAATGCTATTGAAGAAAGAAAGAAAAAAAAAAAATTCCTTGCATGTTCAATGTGTACTTACATCGTACTGTTGGCAGACCGTTCTTATGGTCTACTTCCGCCTCTCTATAGAAAGTGAATGCTACTGTATGCACCTCTGTTATCTTTACTGATCACCATCATGACAGATTCTGAACCAAATCCAACATTTTCTCTCCCCCTCCTTTATCTCTTTCTCTCTCTAAAAATTCCAAAAGCCATCTGTTAGTTGGTCTTGTTTTATACGTGATAGCTGGTCACCACCACACAAGTCCCAATCCTCACCCTGAAATACTAGAGCTCCAAAGCTAGAATATGCTGGGCTCGCTCTGCTCTCGCGTCCTTTGCCTCATGCCTTACGTCTTCTATCCCCCTCCAGGTCTTTGTATCCTTCTCTAGGGTTTTTGGCTTTCCTTTTTCGTTTCTTGTATCTTCTCAATCCATGGCAACGAGGGTTTGACAAACTGGGATCCTTCTTTTACTCGTTTTTGGGAGGGTAACGTGCGCTGAGCCCGCTTAGGTTTCACTGTCAGGCATTTGCTCAGTGCCTTCTATTGCAGATTTGGTCTTGCGGTCTTTGGATTTGTGTTCGGAGGCATATTTTCCATTGGATGTTGATTTTGATGGGGATTTTGACGGTGTTATGGAGGTATTGTAGGCTGGTGTTTGTTTGTTTTTTAGATTCTATCTTTGTAGCCTTCATTTACTGCATTCCAGACCTCTTTGGCAAATTTGCAATGAACAAGAAAGTGATTGACTGATTTTTCATTCTTCTGGCATAATAGGCAAACCATTAGGAAGGATGCGCCCTAGTTTCCTGATATTATCCACAATGAGGATAGTACACCTCATAGTTGTCCACACGAAAAGTGCACCTTAGATGGCTCTTTGAGATCCCAATGCTTTTCTAAGGAAACTCCGAACTAATGCGGTTTTCATAAGATTCATAACAGGATGTGATTTAGAAGTTGCCATTCTGCCTTATCGCCCATCTTTTGCGGTCCTCCCTATCAGGGCTCACCCAATAATCATCCAGAATCCTGAGAACAACTGTCAAATGATCTTTTTCCCAATCATTCAAGCTTCTTTGAAGATGCAGATTGCAACCCCTCTCCCCCTAGACTCCCAATGGTCTGCCACTAACGCCATTTTATTGCTTGCAATGTTGAAGATCCACGTGGCTTGCCTCAATCTTCTAAGGACGAGGTGAACATCATCTTTCTTTCTAAAAAAGAATATTGGACACCGACCCAACTTGTATATGAATGGACTTTTTGAAAGAGTTCAATTGGGCCATGATATTTTTCCAACAACTTGTACCATGAGACAAACAGGCTTTGTGATTCCCACGAGTTAGTGAGGCCGTACGTTGCCACTATCATCCTCTGCCACAAATTCTTCCTTCCATACTGAAATGCCATAGCCATTTGGATAGAGGACCTCTATTTGTCACCTCAATGCACCTCCCCTTCTTAGGTCTGCACACACCATCCCATGAAACAAGATGATAACCAAAATTTGCATTTCATTCACCCCAAAAGAAGTCCCTTTGAGCCTCTTAATATCTTTGGCAACAAAGGCAAGAACAACAAAGAGGGAAAGAAAAATATGTTAGCAATTTAGAGAGCACTGATTTAAGAAAATTTTCAAATTTTCCTTTTTTTCTACTAAAACATCAGGATTTTGAACTTGAATCTTCAATCTGAAAACCCAATTGTTTTTTTCAACAGAAAGGGTAAGTTTATGGCATTCCATAATTCTCCGTAAATATGGGTTGAACAGGAATGGATGGGATGTCATTACATTTCTTACCCTCTCTATGTCTCTTCTATGGAAAAGCATAATCCATCTCCTTCCTCTTTTCTGTCATTTGTTTGTTTTATTGTGGGTGATGGTCGATCCATAAAGTTTTGGAAGGATCTTTGGTAGGGGGACCAAAGTCTTTCAATCATTCATAGATTATTTTGCCTTTCCAACAACAAAGAAGCTTTAGTTTCGGATGTTATCTCTATTTCCCAATCAGGATTCCTGTGGAATTTAGTATTCTCTAGGGACCCATTCGATTGGGAAATTGATGTTTTAGCAACCCTCCTTTCTAGTTTCAAGGAAGTCTTTGTGTCGAATTCATTTCATGACAAAAGGATTTGGATCCTTGAGTCTTTGGATCGATTTCATCAAAATCTATTTTTTTTATTGCTTTAGTGCAAGATCATAGTCCTCTGGTTCCTGTTCCATTTAAAAGGATTTGAAAACCTTCCATTCCTCTGAAGGTCAGATCTTTTACTTGCACAACAGTTTTAAATCGCACAAACACTGCGGAGATGCTGCAAAGAAGGAGACCCTTTATGAGATTATCTCCCCATTGGTGTGTGCTATGCAAAAGGGACTATGAATCCAGAAATCACATATTTCTCCATTGCAGTAACTATTTTCTTTCAAATTAGTCTGGAATGTGGGTGATGCTGGAATCTTTTTTGGATTCCATATGCCAATGGCATTCTTGGGGTCTATGTGATCATGGAAAATTGTTTTGGAGTTGCTTGTTCCAAGGAATTATTTGGGGGCATTTGGAAGGAAAGGAACCTCAGGATTTTTAAAGGCAAGAACGAAGGTTGTTGGGAAGTTATCGATGCTATTACTAGGGAAGTGGGAAGTTGGCTTATGGTGACAAGGGAATTCAAAGTAATGTCATTATCACGGTTTGTTCATGAGACTTGTATTTTAAGAATGCCATGATTGGTAAGTTACCCTGCTTGAGCATTTACAATCTTTCTCCAGTTGAAAACTTTAGGTTTGTTACTTTGACTGAAGACATAAAGATATGTTAATGAATACTATCAGCCAAGATAACCAATGGCAAATACTGTGGAACATCTAAGAAGTTTGTAGCTGTATCATTCTAATGTGGCATTAGCATTTGTGCCTGGCCTTCTAAACACATTTCTACAGAATTTGACCCATCAGGTGTTTGATTCATTTAATTTACGGATAAAAGGAGCCAAGCTTGAAAGTTGGTGGGAAGGTTGAAGGTAGAAACTGAACTGAGAAGTCATCAAATACTTTACAAAATTTGATCCATTAGGTGTTGTTTGTTTCATTTAATTTGAGGGGTCGAAAGTTGGTTGGTGAGTTGAAGTTGGAAGCTGACCTGAGAAGCCATTAGATGGTAAGAGGTTAAGAGGGTAACAAAGCAGGAACGACTGAACTGATAAGAACCAAATGGAAAACAGTGGGGAGCAAGCTAGCTAATTGTAAGGGGCAGCTTCTATTTTAAAAAAATTATGTTTTACAGAGACTTAACTTCCAAATCTATTGTTTGTCAGTAAGATGAGATGGGAACATATTCATAGGGATCTTGGTTGGTTGGCCCCTTTTAGCTTTTGACATATTTGGATCTATCTGTTGACAAGGACTTCTGTACCACACCTTCTAAGGTGTACCAGCGGAGGAGGAGGATGGTGCCCTTTATCACTGTGGTTCGAGTAGCTCGGGCCCATGTGGGCCCTCACATCAGCCCATGTGGGTAGCCTTGGAGGAGACTTGCGGGGCACCATTTTAGACTTTATTTATGTTGCTATAGGGATTTTAGTTTACTGTTTTATGTCATTTATTTCTTATTTTCTGTTTTAAGTAGACATAGGATATAGAACTCATTCTTATTTTTGTTTTTGGGTATTTGTGAGAATCCATTGTGTATCCCTAGTAGGGCATCACCTTCTTAAGGGAATTAAACTATGTTTTTTTCATAATGATCGAATAATAAGAATTTGGCTT
Organism: Platanus orientalis; assembly: GCA_025762735.1. Lineage (NCBI taxonomy): Eukaryota > Viridiplantae > Streptophyta > Magnoliopsida > Proteales > Platanaceae > Platanus > Platanus orientalis. Next base: position 8,881,543 of record JAOXJP010000001.1, read on the forward strand.
TGGAGTTCACGGCTGCTGCCTTTTCCCCTTCATCAAGAGATTGGATAACTACGAGAGATTCCTAGGTTTAAATCTTGTTGGTGAGAGACCTACCCCTTCTTGGTTCTTGGTGAGAGGCTAAAAACCAGGTATTTCTTATTTTTTCTTTTCTTTTCTCGAGTTCTTGGTGTTTAGAGGACTAAAAGAGGCTGAAAGCTGTTTGTTGAACCCTAATCTTGTAACCCTTTCATTCCCAAAGCCTATTACTCAAGACACCCCTTCGCTGTTTTCAGTTTTCCCCTGAAATCTTGGAACTTAAACCGACTGTTTGCTGTTTTTGTTTCTCCAGAAAATTTCTGGGTGAAGTTAGATCCATTCATGTGGGTTCGTAACACCAGAAAATCTGGTTTCTTGAAACCCCATCAACCCTAGCACTCGAAACTGCCTCTGAAGAACTTTCTGGGCAGTCTATAGCCTGCGGCCATGCCAGAATCACCTCTAATAACTGTTGCATGCCTTTTTTCTAACTTTCCCTACCCTGCGGCCATTTCTGAGTTGATCTGGGATCATTCCCTTTAAAACCCTGACTTGCAGTTCTCATAACAGTCCTAAAAATCTCACCTTTCTTTAATAATGCCTGCGGTCAGCCTTGGATACCTTTATCTCTGCAATTTTATACACATGGAGGGACTGTTTTATGTACAATGCATTGCTGCTTGTTATTTGAACCCTGTCCACTGATCTTCCTCAGTTTTTGGTACTGCTGGTTATTCTCTCTCTCTCTCTCTCTCTTTTTTGAGAGATAAAAGGGTGAACTTTAGTGAAACAAGGAGAAGAAAACAAAATCAACACAACAAGAAGCAAAACAAAACAAAAGAAACCTCATCAAGAAGATGAAGGGCTAAAGAGAATAAAAAACAGAAAAGACCTCAAGAAGAAAAACAGACACTACAACTCCTCATACCAAATAGAATGCCACTCCCTCTCAACAAACTCAGCTGGTTATTCTTTTAAACCTTGTTAACACCATTATATCAGATTTGCTACTGTTGGATTAGGTTATATCTGCTCTAAGGATTCCTTCATGGTTCTTTGATATTGGTTCTTAAAGTCTGATGTTGTGCATAACAAATGCTAGTGATTAATATTCTGCTTTAAATGTTTTATAAGCTCTTTAACTTGGGTATGTTCCTAGTTGAAGAATCTGAAGTGATTACCCAATTGATCTTGATTTGAACATGTCTGATGAGTAGGAACCTAGGTTATATTTCTTTAGTACTTTGGATAATTTTCCTGTGATTTCTACATCCCATTATGTTTACATGCATCCTACATCATCTGTCCATCTAGACACATACGTGCGCGCATGCACACGCACACACACGCACACACACGCGCACACACACACACACACACACAAGCTGTTCTCAAACATTTAACCATGTTTACAATGCAATATGTTATACGGCTGTGGATCAGTGGAAGGAATGCTCTAGATTATGATTGTTAGCGGAAAGGATTAAAATATGATTCTACTCAATTCATTCCAACAATCTTAATCCCAACTACTTTGTGTTGGCCTCACGAATCTTGTTTGGACAATCTTCCCAACTACTTTGTGTTGGCTACACGAATCTTGTTCGGTCATTCCACGATCTTCTGATAAATCATAAGCACTCATGTAATTACCTCCCTATTTCAAACCAAGTCATTTTTTCCCTTCCATTTGGCTTTTTTGTGCCTTTGATTTGCCCCATATTACTTCTTATTGGTGGAGTCATTGGTATTTCTTTCAGGTGACTGAACCATCTCAGTTGACTTTTTCTTGTCTCATCACCTATTGGTGCTACCCCAAAGTTCATGAATGCATATCTTCTGATTGTATCATTTCCAGTCTTGCCACTCATCCATCTCAACATCCTGATCTCAGCTAGACTGATTCTATGTATGTATTGTCTATTGGTTATGCAAATCCTATTCCATAAAGCATGGCTGGTCCGCCGCCATATAAAATGTTCCCTTCAGTTTTAATGGTGTGCATTGATCACACAACACTCTGGAAGAACCTCTCCACTTCATCTAACCTGCTATAATTCTATGGGCAATGTTTTCTTGAATCTATCTCTCCTTAGGGATGATTGAACCAAGATATTGGAAATGGTTACTCTTGAATTACAACTCCCAGGATAAGAAATGGAGTGTGAATGAACTTATTGCACATTTTGTGTGGGAGGAAGAAAGGTTGAAGCAAGGAAAGGCAGTGTGCACATGTTGCTGTGCATGGGCCAAAGAGAGAATTTGAAGAGGTCTGGTAATAGGAAGTCTACTCTAGGTCATCGGAAGCTAGAAGAAGGGAAAGCACCTTCGACCTCTCAGACACAGGAGTTTCAGCCTCAACATGATAAGGATGGTGCAACGAAGAATAAGAAAGTTGAATGTTTCTTCTGCCACAAGAAGTGACTTTCTCGCTATTTTGTTTCTTTCCTTTCCAACAACTCTGTCGTTGATCTCTCCTCTTCCCGGTCAGCTGTGACTCGTATGTCCAGACAACGACTATTGATTCCTAACGAACCCATAGATTCTTCTACCATTCTGGAAATGGTCACTCTTGGGTACCTCTTGGTCACTAATCTCAAGTACTCCCTCATTTCTACTCCTATTTTTCTAAAATTGCACTCTGTATATTCTATTCTAGTTCCACTTATTTCAAAATGCTTTGATTCTATGCCATCCCTCCATAGTTTAACTTGTAATTTACCTCCTTTCTAATCTGGTCAGTTAAAACTATATGGCTGGAAGAAAACATACACCATCGGACCTCCTCTCATATACTTAGTCAACTCATTTGTAACTAATGCAAAAAGGTATGAGCTCAATGCTAACCACTGCTGTAAAACTACTCTGGTTGAAAGCTTGCTTTTTTTCCCATGGTTCTAACACTATTACCATTTCATTGTACATATATATTGTAAGGCACACCAGATGATCTCTCTAGTAGGCTAAGCTACAACCATTATTGCAATGGATTATCTAGTATCTACCAATCTCTTTGTGCTTCTTTGTTGGTTAAAGGATACTTGTCAAACATATTATCTTGTGCCAACGGTTTGGAGGATGTGCCTTGGAGACTTGTGCTTTTCAGTTTTGCCCTAAGCTATTTTAAGTACGATGTCTTCACTACCCAACAAATGTGTAAAAGGAGTTGCTTGAGCGGAATATCCTTTTATGGAAGGGAAGGAAGAACTAAATCATGTTATGATTCTTGACCCAATTGGAGTATATACAATAGGCTGTCAATGAGCCAACCTAGCTTGGCTTGGCTTAGAGCGAGCCTCCAATTGAGCTTGTTTATAGCTAAGTGAGGTGAGCCGAGCTACACTAGTCCCAACTCGCCAAAAGTTCGGTTCGTTAAGGGTTTTATATATGTATGTAATATATATAGATATAAACTTTTTTTTTTTTGATGATTGAAAATTTTATTAAGAAGGGGACAAGCTGTCTGTCCCAAAAGAATAACATAGTATATTATATATAGATATAACTTATTATATCATATGTTCAAACATTAAATATGTTTATCAAAACTACAAGAATACAACAACAACAACAACAACAAACATCCTTATCCCAACTATTTGGGGTAAGGCTTGATAAGGGAGGGGGGTTGTATAAGGTTTAAAGCCAGCATAAAAACACAGTCAAGCCATTTAAACAATACTATAGGAATATGCATTTAAATTAGCTTTCAGTCGAGGAAGGTGTTGGATGAGACCTTGACAAGTCTGTATGATTGGTGCTTTTGCTCAACCTCGGGCCAAGCCTCCATTTGAGTTCTGGGTTTTTGACTGGGACAGCTATATTTTCCCCTTTTAATTAGCTTTCAGCTTTCTCGTGTCGATTCCGCTAGCAATTCTCATGCTAGTTGTATCCTTTTGTTCTTGGCTCAGCTAATATATTACATTAGCTTTCACCAAAAAAAAAAAAAAATGCATTTAAATCTTATTTAAGTAATCATTTGTCATGTAGTATTACATCACTTATTCAATAGTATTTTATAAAAGAAGTTGATTTGACCTTGATAAATAAAAAATAAATTCATATTTGTAAAATTGCTTTTTTTTTTTTTGTTGAATTTGGTGCCCAAAAAGAGGCACCAAATCTAAAAACAAATCATGTGTCAGTCAAATCAAAAAGCATTTGATACAATTTTTATGGTAGAAGCATTTGATACATTTGGACCAATGGGTGACGTGCACCACAGGATGATACATGATCTGTTTTTTAATTTGGTTCCTCTTTTTGGGCTATTACTTTTTGAGCTTTTTTTTTAATTTTTAATTTTTATTACACTCAAAACCCTACACACCACAAGTCAGTTTGGTGAGCCGAACTGGTCCTGAGCTCAGCTCAGCTCTCAGACTCATGTTGAGCCTGAGTTGAACTGGGCAAAAGCTTGGCCCAGCTCAACTCATTGACACCCTTAAAGGCCCAGCTCAGCTCTCAGACTCGTATTGAGCCTGAGTTGGACTGGGCAAAGCTTTGCCCGGCTCAACTCGTTGACACCCTTAAAATTATACGACGTATTTCATGCATTGTTGGGAAAATCAATGTTTAAAATTACGAGAGTAATATACTTGCAAATATCTCTCTATCTCTTTAACCTTGCAAAATGTTAAAAGAGAGTGAAATAACTTGATGGATTTGAGGGAAGTCCTAAAGCATGATATGATTCCTCATCCATTGTATGATACATAGTACATGTGTCACTCATCATTACTTTAATCCTATTGCCCACAACCTTCTCTTTCATTGCAGCTCCGTCTGGTTGTTGAGAATGTGGTCTTAAGACAAGAAACTGTTAGTTAAAGGGAAAAAAACGTTTTTCTTTTAGAACTGTTTGGTTTTCAAGGAACCACCTTTTTGCTGATTTTTCCTATACCCCTTGTTCAACTAAAGAGAACATAATGGTTTTCTTTGGCAGGTAGCTGAGCGTGCATTATTCCTTTGGAACAATGATCACATAAGGAATCTAATCACACAGAACCGTAAGGTGATACTACCCATTATCTTCCCGGCCTTGGAGAGGAACACACGGACACACTGGAACCAGGCCGTCCAAAGCCTGACATTGAATGTGAGGAAAATCTTCTCAGATGCTGATCAAGAGCTCTTCGAGGAGTGCCTGGTCAAATTTCAAGAAGATGAAGCAAAGGAGAGGGAAACTCGGGAGAAACGGGAATCAACTTGGAAGCGCTTGGAAGACATGGCAGCCTCCAAAGCTGTTAGCAATGAGGCTGTGCTTGTCTCCCGGTTTGTGCCCTCTCTTGCTATTGCCACCTCCATGAATCCACGAGCTACCGTTGGTAGTTAAGACTAGTGATCCGTGCAGATTGTAAGATTTTTCTTGTCCGGTGAAGGGTGGAACCCAAGGGCGGAGTCTAGGTAATGGTGGGTTCCCCTCCCTTTGTTTTCCTACATATATGAAATCACCCCAGTAGAATGTGAAGATGAAGGTGGGGTTCTGTGGCGATTGAGGTTGGTCATTGTTTTTGGTTCTTGTCTCTCTTTTTGGTTCGTCAGCATCGAAGTGCATGTGTGTATCATAAAGGATCTGGTTATAGAGGTAGTGTTCTGATGATTTTAAATTTATGTAATGATGCAAGAGATTGTGCCCTTGGTGCTTTTGCCCGCTGGATTTTCCCCTACTTGAGGCATACAAAGTTGCTCAATTCCATTTGCCTCCATGAATTTGTTATATAATCTCTCTCTCTCTCTCTCTCTCTCTCACACACACACACACACACACACACACACACACACGAGCAGTGGCAGGATGGTGTAAGACCTCCAGTATTTGATGTAGGATTGAATGTATTTACTGGGCTCTGGACTCTAGCTGATCCTACAATTTCTTCTTGCTGATAAATACACTTGGTCCATATCGAGTCAGCGGATGACTGTGTTGACTAATTTACCCTCAAGATGTTTTTTCCTGTGTTGTGATTGGCGCTGATTATTTGCTTGATATCTGGATTAACCAGGGCAAGGATACCTGTTTCTCTCTAATGGGCCTGATAGATAAACCCAAACATTTGTAAAAGAAATTAGGACAATTGATACAATCTGGATCCATCGGTAGGCTGGAGGATTTCAAAGATCTCCAAATATGCTGAGATTGTTAATGGTTTAAATGTATTACTGATTCTATTTTTCATTATCTCCAGATTAGTACTTTTTTTTTTTTACTATAAGATTAAAACAGTTTTTAGTGTTCAGATTGCTCAAGAAGTGGATCACACATTTAGTTTTATGATATGCTCGATCACTAATTGCCACCATAAATGTATGGTATATTTCTTCGCTTTATGTTTGAATCGAAAATGAAAACAGCACGACACTAGTGAGTGCAGTGAGGTTGTTAACATGTCGAATGCCTGAACGCACATTTCTATCTGTTAACAATAAAAGAAAACAGACTGAAGAGTACAATGAGGGCTCGAAGCATTATCCTCCAGAACCCAATTACTAATTTTATTTTCAACTTACCCACTGTTTCTGTATGTGCAACAATTTTTTTGCCCGAAAAGGAGCATTTTCATTTAATTTACTCTTATTAACTGAGTTTGTGAGCTTCCCATGGCTCCTTAGGAAACAATTTCAAAATCCCATTATGCTTTTAAATAAAACTCAAACTGGATTTGGGTATTGTTCACTGAGGTTAAAAGTTGCGAAAAAATGGGGTTCTTGGTGTTGGGACCATTTTTTGAAATCCATTGGCTGAACACAAATGGTTAGAGCAGGAAGGGTTCGAGCTGTGGATCCATACTCAAGCAAATAGTGCTTTCAATATCCAAATACAAACAATTCTCTAATAACTAAGCCTTGTGGGAGACTGAATTTATCAGTTTATAGAGTTGTTACATAATGAGTTCTCAGTATATTTTTCATTACAACCAAAGAAACATAAAATTTTCCTTTTACAGTATTGTTGACGCCAAAACAAAGCAACCGTGACAGGTGGGCACAGGTGGCACTACGGCAGAATTCTAAGAACTTTGGATTCTTTGGAAGACTGCCACAAAGCCCAGAAAGAGAGGAAGGTGGTGATTATCAGATCATGACATCTGGTAGGAGGAGATTTCCATAATAAGATTTTTCAAGATCACCGACAGATGTCATTAAATGGTGGAAAACTTGGAGTAGCAACTCCAACAAAAAATTAGGGCCCAAAGAAGACATCCAAGAGCTGGAAAAAAACCCACAATGCAGAGGAAATAAAGGAATGATGAGCTGTGTGGATTCCTTCCACAGTAAACATGCAAAGAGAGTCGTTTTCAGGTTCAAATATACTATTTAAAAGATGACCATTTTCTCCTCTGAACGTGCAAACATGGGGAAAATGGTTACGACCGGTGAACTGAGCGTCTATAAATAGAAGATACAAGGAAGAAGAAAGTCATGACTCGATCATCCAATCAAATCATTTTCCAATCTCCACCCTCACTATGTTTATCTTTTTTAGTTTAGTTCATGTTGTTATATATTAGAGTTCTTGGTCTAAATTTGTCTTCAATAAACTCACAATAGTTTGGTATTTCAATTTCAGTTTAACTTCGTTTGTAATCCTTCATCAACAAATTTCTATAAGTCTGGTATGAGGCTTTCAGTTACTTAGAGTCATGTTTCTAGTTTATAATTCGTTATCAATAAGGATCCTAAAGCTTGGCAAATAAATCTTGACCTATTTATGAAGTTTGGTCTATTGCTTGTCATCAACAAGTCTTTTGCAGCTTGGCATACAAATTTTAGCTTGATAATTGTAAGTGGTTATTTTTATAATTAACTATCATTACTTGTATTTGTTCTATTTTGTATTATTACTATTTTGGTGGGAATTATGGTAAAGTCCTTGTATCCAAGGCAAAAAGAATTCATTTGGAAGGAAGAACCATCTCTTTCCCAAATCACCTTAATTAGATTCGGTGGCTAGACAAAGGACCAAAAACCCTTTTTCGGCATGCCTGATGTTTGCTCCAACACCTGGGGTCGTAGGAAAGACCAGACTTTG
>JAOXJP010000001.1:8894578-8921470 GCA_025762735.1 Platanus orientalis
TTGGGCAGCCAACAAACAACATGTACATAAAATGAGTGTGGCTGAAATGAGGATGTTGAGATGGATGAGTGGCAAGATTAGAAATGATAGAATTAGGAATGAATCCATACGTGGGAGCTGAGGTGTAACACCAATAGATGATAAAATGAGGGAAAGTCAATTGAGATGGTTTGGGCATGTGCAATGAATACCAATGACTGCACCAGTGAGAAGGAGTGAGTCAATGCAAGTTGAAGGAGCTAGAGGAGGGCCAAAATTGACATGGGTTGAAGTAGTAAGAAGGGACATGGCAGCTTGTAATTTAATGGCAGATATGGCCCTAAACAGAGCGAAATGGCGGAACATGATTTGTGTAGCTGACCCCAAATAGTTGGGATAAGGCTGTTTGTTGTTGTTGTACAACAATAGCAAAATGATCTAAAAATGAAGGATACCAAAGGATCAAGGTAAGCTTTTAATACCCACCAAATGAAGGAACAGGATCAGCTTTTTAATGGAAACCGCCTAGTGATCCTCTAAATATTGACCAAATGAGATCTTCTTACTCGAACATCTCATTACCACCATTCTTTCGAATGGTCTATGAAATACAGTGTCAGGCTCTGGAAAGAGTTCTAAATGATAGTCGGTAGGTCCTGTGTCCAGATCAAATTGCATTTTCACAACGGAGGATAGAGAGCTTGATCCCATTCTTGCATCCTGATTGTTGTGGTCCTAGTCAGCGAAATATAATACAACCATTACCTGTGCTTTATCAAGCAGATACCGACAGAGAGACTCCGAATCCTTGATGGCACCAAAACCTTTGGCCTCTGTTCCATAATAAGAGCTGAAATCTAGGAACAGATAGAAAGCACCCTGCATATATAAAATCAAATGAGATTTCAACCGTGGAGGAAAATAGCTTAAGAGGAGGAAAGGATATAAGTTGCAACCTGAGGTTCCGATATCTTAACACCCTCCAATTCTTTGAAGCTTTTAACCAAGAAATCCCGCCGCTCCCGGAATGCCTTTACCATAGTGGACACCACTTCTCCTCCGGCATAGCCCATTCCCAAAGCAGCAACCCCTGCTTTCTGAGATATGCTGCTAGCACCTGATGTGGACTGGAGTAACACCATAAATTATGGGATCAGCTGGAGCTTGCATTTTATGGGACAAGAATCAAACAACCAGCTCATTGCTCTTTCAGTACCTTACTAAGTTATTTAGGGAAGTTCCAGTCTCAGTAATGTCAAAACTCAAGCCAAGTCAAGAAAATATTTAACATTTAGAATGTTTGCTATAGGACAAGCCCCTTACACCATAGGCATGGAACACATGATAGGGTTCCACTGTGGCATCTTCTATGCCAAAGAGTGGTCCAACCAGGTGATCTTAATGAGACAATCTATAGATTTGCTTGAACAACTGGCCATAAATTCTAACCATTCAAACAATGCAATAGATCAGATGGTCATGACCATCTGATCAACTTTTCAACAACTAGATCTGTGTAGGATCCATCAAATGTGAGTCCTGACAGCCTGCCTGTGTGCTACATTCAAGGGGATTCAAGCCACTATTTGATGTGTTACATCTAGCAGATCACCTACACCAGAACTCAAGCAAGAATGATTGTAATAATCTGACCTTTCTCTTTGGAAGATCAGAAAATATGACCAAAGACCAAACTAAAACATATATAGACCAATTACAATCAATGACCATTGGTAGACCGTAGAGAATGGAATCGAGTATGAAAAATTGGAAATGATGGATGGGGATCCGAAAGAGATGGTGTACCTGGCTCTGGATCTTTCCACATGCTGCAACAAAGTGTTTGGGACCAGCAAGGTATCCAAGTCGCCAACCAGTCATTGCAAAGGCCTACAAATGTGCCACCTTTTAACATCAATCCTCATAGTAACACCATATGTGCTTGTTTTGGTTCATAATGATGTTAAAATCAAGACAAGCAGCCAATTCAAAGCAAAAATAAGAAGCCATTACAAAATTAATTTTTTAAGCCCACACATAAATGTGAGGCAATTAAGTTACCTTAGAAAACCCATTGACTGTCAAAGTCCTCTCCCACATGCCCGGCAAAGAAGCAAAGCTAGTGTGAGTTGCTGGTGCATAAATGATGTTCTCATAAATCTCATCAGACAATACCTGAGAGATAAAACAAAAAAAAGATCCACTTCAAATGTTAGCTTAGTTTAACATCAAGAGTGCATTTCCAGGATTCTGAATTTGTAACTATACCAAAAGCCTGGGATGTTTTGATACTACGTCAGCAATCTCCTCAAGCAGCCTTTTCGGATAAACAGATCCAGTTGGATTGGATGGGGAACAAAGAATCAACAACCTTGACTTTTCGCTGAGTTTGGATGCAAGAAGCTTTGGATCTAATAGAAAATTGTTTGAGATGGGTGTTGGAAGAATCACAGGCTTTGCATCAGCCAGCCTTGCCATTTCTGGGTAGCTGACCCAAAATGGAGCTGGAATTAAAACCTGAATCAGAAAAAATCAGAGTGAAATACCTTCTTTTTCATGACTGAACATCAATATATATTTAGAAGATAATATAAATTGTGGATTTCAATAATCCTAAATGGTTGCATAGAAGTCCTGATAAAAATACAATACAAGTTTGAGATCCAAAAAACTCCAGCATCAATTAGAGAGACCTCAGATAACCTCAAAACGGTTCTGAAATTTCACCGAACAGGTTTCACATCGTAGATAAAGTATTGGTTCAAATTGAAAAGACAAAGGATAAAATAAAATTGTAAGCCTCAACCAAGTGACAAGAACCTAATTTTCAATTGAAAACAGGTGGCACACCTCTAATTGGCAACCATATCACCTGAGGCATGCACCTTACACTTAAAAAGTGAGTTTCAGTGAATTTAAGCCGAGTGATTCATTCATTTTGAGCCTCTTTAATGCAAACACCACACACACTTTTAACACACTTGTTTCATCAATTTGGCCAAGCATGTGCAGTGTATTTTCAGAATATTTATAATAATCCATGTAATTAGAATATCAGTTTCAATGCATTATAAAAGAATGGCAGAACTAGCATCCAACATTGCAATTGAACTGCCTTGCTTTAGTCAGGAAGGCTACTAAATACACTGCGTAGGATCCTCCAAGCTACAACATTTCTCAAAAATTAATATAAGAGGAGAGGGACAGCATCAAATGAATTTGGGGAATCCTCCATATATATATATACACCTCAAGCAGTGTTTTTAGTGAGGGCAGGCCATGGCGCATCAGTAAGGTTGCTCCATTGTGACCTGGGCATCACGGGTTTGAATCACGGAAATAGCCTCTCTGCTTGCAGGGATAAGGTTGCGTACATCTGACCCTCCCCAGAGCCCGCAGTGGCAGGAGCCTCGTACACTGGGACTGCCCTTTAAGCAGTGTTTGAAGTATCGTGCAAAACGGGGGTTTATCGCACGATAAGTCTTGGTATCACGGGGGTGGGAGACGATATGCATATTGTAATCGAGATCTCCCTTAGGTTTCCCACGTATCACGAAACTCTTCTTTTTTTGTTTCTTGGTAGATTTAGCTTCCTTAAGCAAAATCTAGGACTCCACTTGAGTCCATTTTGATTGAAAAGCTTCATTTGAACCGGATCGAAGACGAAACCCCAAATCTCGTTAAAAACTTTGGTAATATCTCTATTTTTGCTCTAATCCTTGTAGACTTTTTATATGTTATGCATTTATGATAGATCTACACATTCATAGAAAAAGAAATAATTTTGGAAAAAAAATATTTATTATTTTTTGAAAAAATTAAAAGAAATTCAAAAAATTATACCAAATGAGCATTGTTTGGTCTAATTTTGTTAGATGACATACTACAACCCATTTTACACATAATAGGTCAATTTGGTAGATTTTTTAAAATAAATATTTTTTGTATTACTTAATAGTTAAAATTTTTAAAAATTTAGAAAAAAAAAACTAAAAAATGCAAAAAAATGCAAAAAAAAATGAAGAAAATACATAAAGCATATTTGAACATATTGAAACATACAGTGTGTTTCTCTTAATTCTACTATGTTTTCTATATTTTTTTAATTTTTTATAATATATATATTTTTTAAATTAGAAAATTACATCAAACATGTAGAACATTTTGAAAAATACCATATATGTTTCTCTATGTCCTATTTAGCTGCATATGTATTATTGTATTTTTATTTATACAATTTCTTTTTTATCCGCAGGATTGCAAATATGCCTTACCGATCGCGTATCCCAAAGGAGGAGGATATTGGGTGGTAGCATTGCACTATGATTGGTGGGGATAGAAAAATAACAAAATGTAATTACTGTGGGAAAGAGACACATGATGGTGGGATAACTTGACTGAAACAACATCTAGCCAATGAAAAACAAAGAGGGGTATCGCATTGTAAGCGTGTTCCACCCCTAATTAGGAGACAAATGAGTGATCACTTGACAGAAAAAGAGGTGGATAAAAAGACAAAGATGGACAAAGATACAAAATTGAGGGAGGTCACGTTATAGGGTTTACAAGGATATGTAGATGTGGATATTGATGATGATAATGGATTACAATACCCATCTAATTGTGAGACAAATATACAAAAGCAACAATATAGGCTTGCAGTGAGGGTAAGCTTAGCAGATCAGCATGAGAGAGTAGCTTTGATGTATGCACTATTTTATACCTGATTTTAGGTCTTCTGCATATGAGGGAGGGGGTAGTGGTAGTAAGAGACCTAATAGGGGTGTTGGTGCTGGTGGTAATAGTAGTTGGTGGTAGAGTAGGTCTAGTGGTGGTAGTGGGAGTCGTAGGATCAATCAAGCTGCTAGTATGAGAGATCATCTTACCACTGCTCCCATTGATCCTAATTTGTGCCTCTCGCAAGAACATAAACAAAGAATGATAAAAGAAATGTTGGGGAATATGAAACAAAAGGTAGGCCAAGCATATTCAAAATTCTCATTCTTTCATGGCATTAAAGCCAATGCAACTATAAGACCTCTCCTTCAGAATTTGATAGATCAGGCGGCAAAGGTACGACCGAGTGTGAAGGCACCCACTGCATATGAGGTGATGGAGAAGTATCTGAACCATGAGAAGAAACTCCTTGATGATTATACTGGTGTATTAAAGAAAAAAATGTTAGGATGTGGGGTAACTATCATGTGTGATAGTTGGACTGATCCTAAGGATGGTTGATGGGGATAAGAAGCCAACCATGGGATACCTTTATGAGGTCATTCGGTTAATGAAAGAAGTAATAAAAGCAACTACTCTAGGAAATCACAAAAACTACATAAAGATCATTAATGGTAGATGGATAAAGATGCTTATCCACCCATTTCATTTGACTGGTAAGTTATTTTATTTTGTTAAAGTTATATTTAGTTGATTATTGGTTAAAAGAAAGGTTTTGAAATGTTATGTATTTATTTGATTTTCAACACACTATCTACACCCTCAATATCAATACTACCAAAATATTGGAATGGATCCACATTTGTTGGAGGCTTTACAAATTGTCATTGAAAAGCTTGAGTCTGATCCCAACATATAGGTGGATGCTCTTACAGAGGTAACCGCAATTACCACTATTTTTATTTTCTACCAGTGTACAATTTAGTTTACTGACATTTGGGGCATTCTAATTTTAGATAAAGTACTTTAGAGATCCATTTGGGTCTTTAATGCGTAATGTTGCAAAGGCGAGACGAAAGACGACAACTGTTGGTAATTTTATATCATTTTTATAGAAATTTAATAAAAGTTGCAGCCAACAATTACTAATACACATTCTTTTTTTTTGCAACTGAGTGGTGGGTGTTGCATGGGACATAAGCACCCAACCTAAGGAGGATTGTTATTCATATTTTATGCATCTTCTTCTGACTGTGAGAGGAACTGGAGTACATTCAACCTCATCCACTCGAAAAGAAGAAATAAACTTGGATATGAAAAACTTTAGGAACTTGTTTTCGTCCATTACAATTTGTGCTTAAGAATGAAGCAAGCAGAAAAAGAACAAAATATCGAAGAGTAGACCGACACTATCAATCTTACCAACCCATTGATCTTACAGATATTTTTTGCGACCAGGAAGATAAGGACCCACTACACAAGTGGGTTAAGGAGATTGGAGAACCAGTATTGGACAAGACAAGTGGACGACCAAACTCTCAAATAGCAAGTCAAATGAGAGTAAATGTGGATAAATTTATGCAGATACAACAGCAGACCCAGTCCTAGTCCCAACCCCAACCCCAACCCCAATTCAATCCCCAAGTTGTAGGCAGATTAGTTGATGATGAGGATGACTTGATGAGTTCTAACTCAAATGATGGAGATACTGGTGATGGTGATGATGATGGAGATGGAGGAAGTGGAGGTGATGATGAGGAGGAGGAGAAGGATAGTAGTTAACTAGTGATGATGGAGGGGATGGTGTTGGTGCTGGTATGATGCAGAGACCATATGGTGGCGGTGAGACGAGTCAAAGTCAAAGACTCCTTAGCCTATTTATAGGAGATGATAGATTTGATCATGCCACTCAGGATACAGACCATGATTCATGTTCACCTCTACCTCCTTATCCATCTCATTATGAGCGAAAAAGGGGTGGGAGTCAAGAGAGATGAGACATTAGGAGGTAGAGAGTAGTCTTCCTATCACACAACTAACACGTTACCAAGATCATTTCATAGCATGAGCCTTAGTGGGTCTTCTTTTGGGTAGCAGCATGGGTTATCCCCTCAGTACCCCCAATTCCCTTAATCTGCTAGTACACAGAACCAGGAGGGATCATGAATTGATTCTATCTTTGGCTTTGGACCTGATTATCAATAGCAATACATAGTGCCACCTTCAACCGGTAGGCCTAGTTTGGTAATCCCATCCGCATCATCATTTGATCAGGAGGGTCGGGCTTCACAGGCCCATCAGAGCCATCAAGGTTCTTCTAGCTCAACTTCTCATCCTCAATATATAGTACCCAGCTTTCTACGATATGGGATGCTCTCGAGTAGATGATTCTATATACGAGAGATATGTTTGTAACTATCATGCATGACATGGTCCAATTATCTCATGGTTGGATTACTACTGCTTAGTAGAAGAGCGGTTTCAACATCAACAATTTCAACAGTATCATGAGAGAGATAGCCATGATGATTATCAGCTACCTTGAAACTCTACGTGATATTGATGAGGATTGAACTGGTTGGTAGCAGTCTTAGCACTAGTACTATTCTCTACCTCATTTTCATTGTATTATATTTCTCTAGTCCAGTTTCACTGTTGTAGTTGTACTTTTGTAATACTTTTCATTATAAATGAATGAGAATGACATTATTGTTTGAGTTATACATTTGTATCATTGATTATGTTTTATGTCTATGGATTTGTAGCTTTATTGTGCAATGTGTAGTGTTATTTATCAACATCTAACACTTAAAATTCTAGACATGCACGACAACATGTGTCATAAGGGCTCCCAACTATTGATACCCAAGTGTATAATGAAGTATAATGGTTTATAAGTGTTTAATGATGTTTATTATAACATTTTGTAAAGTTTCATTAAAAAATTCCAAGGCTTACATAGTGTTTCCATAAATTCCATAGGCAACAACGTATGTCATGAGGGTGACGGTTCTCCCGATCATCATAGATGATTGTTTCTTATATTTAATGATTCCTAAGTGTGTATTAGTGTTTATTCAATGAAATCCTGAAGTTTCATATCAAAATTCCTTAATTTGGTTAGCTTTTCCCCCGTTTTTTACCATCTCCCGGTTTCTTATGCCATCTCCCCACGATAAGCTGCGATACGCGAGATGTATTTGTCTCCCCAAGCCGCGATATAGAATGCGGTAACGAGATTTTAAACCTTGCTACAAACCAACCCATATACATGGTTTGATGCATGGATAAGAAGGATCTACCAGAGATGTATATATTTACATTCGAGTAATCTTTACCAATATACCCATCAGTATAAAATTGGCTTGCTTCAACAGCTCTATTGGTTGTTGCTAAAAATATAGGCATTTTTATATCTGCATTTGCTTTATGTAATGTATAAAGTGAACCCTTGGTAATAATGATGGAAAGTTCATTTGTATTCTATGGAGATGGCTAAAGTTTCAAAATATCTGAGCTTAGTGAAACATGGGAGGATGATAATATGCAAAAGCATCAGGCCGGCCATTAATGGCCTTGCAATGAATGCAATTCAAGACTTCCCTTGAAATTTTTGTTTCTTTACTTACACTTAATATGATGTCCATTATAATCAAGTTTTATTCCCCTCCACTTTCCTCTCTCGCCATGTTTTTTGAATGTGCCTGTGTCTGCTAATATGTATTGGATGGTTTTATGCTTGTCTGTACTCTGTAGTCTGTACATACACCTTTTTCCATACAGATGCAAATTCATATGCATGTTAAAGACGTTTGTTTGTATATACCCATGCACAAAAAAATGTATGTATGATAATGTTTCTATATGTATAAGGATGTATATGTACATACATACATGCATGTGTGTGGGTACATAATTACAGAACTAACACTTATGTGACTTTCTTGCCAGTCACTATATCCAACCTTATGCATGTTTTTTCAGTCTGCATAGAGTAGGGTTCCGATAATTGTTAAAATGTATTGCATTAACAGATCAGATCAGGAAGGAAGCCAGATGGTGTTTGCCTTGTTGTTGGTTCTTGTTGTCGCGGTTTTAAGGAGAACATAACAAGTGATGTCATTTTTAGTAGTTCATCAATGAAGAAGGTTGGAGATTCAGTGGTGCACTACTTTTGGGAGGTAACAGGATTTTACCATTAACCCCTAATGCAATTAAAGGATTCTTTAAAGATAGAATGTTGAACTTTATGCTTCCACAGGCATTTCCTGCTGGCTCAGGTCCCACGGATCGAACTACTTATATGTTCACTTATGTTGATCCTCAACCGGGATGCCCTAAATTGGAAGAGTTATTAGAAGACTATTGGGAGCTGATGCCAGCTTATCAGGTTATTGTTTGGATTCTTCTACCCCACTAATTGCAGTCATACTTCTAGTTGTTTTAATATAGTATTGGCTCTTTTGTTTGGTTAAATATTAAGTCTGCTTTTTGGGTTGGTGTGTGTGTGTGGACTTAGTTCCTTTTAGAATCTTATACACAGATTAATATGTAATTTCTTTTGTATTATCAATATCCCAACCGTTAAAGTCCTTCAAACTTCAAGTGTGGTACAGTTGGGCTTTTGTTCCTATTTCCTTTAGTCATCATTTTTTTATTTTTTATTTTTTATTTTAAAATAAAATAAAATTTTCCCTGGTTAACTAAATATATATATCAAGGTAGTCAAAGGTGCTTATCAAGGTTATTTTTTGACTTAATTTACTAAAATTATAAAATCAAAGATGCTCAGATGTTATGGAAAATATATATTAACATAAGCAAATAAGGATTTTCAACTATTGTGGCAACTCTATCTTGGATTGAAGATCTTGGTTAAGATAGGAGAGAGAAGAGGAGGGAAAACGATGACCCTATATATATGTATATATGTTTACACCATAAAAAATACCACCATAATACTTGGCCAAGAAGAGTCACGTGGCAGTGTTTTTTACAAAGTTTGAATGAGATACGGCTTCAAAGTTATGATGTGTTTTGTCATATCTTTGAAGGAATTCAAATTTGAAAAATAACCAACTATGACAGATGGGAAATCTGGGATAAGGAAAGATTTGGAAACAGTTATGGCGGTTAACTATTGGAAGATTTCAAAAGATTAAATTACCATATGAGGTGTCAAGCATTGGTTTATAGAAGAAGTTACACAACAGATGTAAGATCTTAAAGAATGACACGTACAGAAACCTATAACTGACTCAGAAGCATTATAAATAGAGGATGAAGGTAGGGCTGCAAGTTGTCCGAAAAATGTCCGTGTTCTTGTTTGCATCCAATTTGAAATAAGCTTATCCGGTCCGCCTATATCGGATAGGATATGGATATATGTTGATCCGTTCCGTTAAATATCTGTTTCATTTCAATATAACAATATATAGAATAGACCATTGGATTTAAAACTAATCCAACAATCTTAAATAGCGTAATAACTAAAACCTTAAAAATATATAAACTCTTTACTTCATAACTATTCTCTTTCGATCAATGGTGGCACCCACAGATACTACCACAACTATGCCGCAGTGGTGGAAGTTCACACCCACCACACAGGAGGAGAGATGGTGTTTTTCTCCATCCAACATTGTTGCTAGGCCATACGACATCGAAGATTTTGGCCAGGATAGACATGGGTTATGGAAGGCTGCATTGGCGACGGTGGCAACATATGTGGAATTGCCTATTTTTTTTTTTTTTCCGGATATCCAAAATTCGGTCTGAAATCCGAATTATATAAGCGGTTAGGATACGAATATAGTTTTATAATATCCATTAGATTTAGGATAGGATACGGATATGCTCATATCCATTCCGAATCCGGTCCGTTTGCAGCCCTAGGTGAAGGCATCAGACAAGAGATCTGAACACTCTTCAAAACAACAAACTACTTACGTATTCAATACTTAGTCAGAATCCTTACTTTGTAATCTTGTCCTTAAAAATAAAAGTATTTCCTTTAGTCCATTAGATTTTCAATAGTGACTGCAGTAATGACTTTTATGCAATGGATCAAAGCTTGTTTAGTAGTATGGTATTGGCTCTGTAACTGTCTGCGTTGTATGATTGGGATTAACCCAAATGTAAGTTCTTAAAATATGTAGTTATTTTGTTAAACATTCGTCTTCTTAGTATCATTACGGTAGAAATATAGAAATCTTTATTTATAAGGCAAGAAATAACTCACAAAGGGAAGAACCTTCTCCCTTGTAATCGCCTAAATAAAAAGTGGCCAAGTAAATCTTCTGAAACTCAATTCCTTCAAGCTCTTTCGGATGTTCAATTTATCTTCGTGCCTAGGGTCATAAACTTAAGACCAAATTTTACTCGGTTGTGCCTACGTGGCACTGGCACGCCCTGACATGTAATCAGCCAGAAAATTTGTGTTATATATATATATATATATTTATATACACTACAATGTTGGCTCTTGTGGCCCTAGTCATGATTTGATCACATTGTTTCCAATTTAATCTTATTTAGAAGTGCATGGATCTTTCTATTACCCAGCTACATCATGCTTATCATACCCCTATTGACATAGTACAGTATTGATACTAGTACTGGATGCATGGATACTTTTACAATACAACTTTTGAGATTTCTATTTTACTACATGTTACTTTCTTTACTCTTAGCAATGTCGTTATTGTATGGTCAATAAAGATATAAGATGGTGTATTGTAGCATATCTTATAGTAAGAAATTTCTTGAAGATGTAAATAGCTACGGAAAGATACAACTATCAATATATTGGACAAGATGATTAGATCCAGTTGGATTTTGGGAGTTGTTTGTATCTCCGTTTCTCGTATCAGTGTCCACATCCGTATTTTGAAATATTAGGGTATTTTGGTCTTATGATAAGCTATAAAGTACAAACTATCTCAATTTTGTCTTCTCGTGTGGTAAAGCTAGAATTATTGACATTCTATATAAGATATTGCATGGTGTAATGTGGAGCTAATTTAATGACTGATGGATAGTTTATGGTTTTAAAATTTGTTATTGGGTATGGTACTTGTTATAACTGCTTCATCTTTCTATAGTTTTGTTCATAGTGTTTGCCTTGATATGATGCAAAGGTAACTAATTGTGTTCCATGTTGTTTCTTGTATTGTTTGGTTATGTAGAGTTATGGTCAAACTGGGTTGCAAGTGGGAGATGTATACAAGTTGGGCTTATCTATTTTGGGAACATTACAGTTGACCAAGTTCCATCATTGAGGTACTGCAGCTGCAAGTAATTTGGCTCAATTAATGGAATTTATATAATCAACAAAGAAAAACCCTTTGTCATCAAAGAAAGTAGTTTGATGTAGAATCCAAAGGGAAAGGATTCCTACATTAATTGATTATAAATAGAAGAGGGAAAAAGAAAGAAGATAAGAGAGGGGAGTGAGAGAGATAGAAAGAGAGATAGAGAAGGTAGAATGCTCACCTCATGTGAGGGATTGAGAGAAAACTTGGGATACCACACCCACTTCAACAAACACATATCTTCTTTTCAAATAATCATCTTCAACTGTATTTTATTGCATAGAGGGTGCCTTTAAACATACTTACATCCTAAAATATTTGGAACTTAAAAAAAAAAAAAAATTCTAAAATTTAAAATTTTCTAAAACATACTTTCTAAAATCCTAAACTTGATAAAAACATTAATAATTTGTTGTACAAGTTTTCCTAATTTCTAGACTTTCCAAGACATAAAATTTACTAAAGTCTAAACTACTAAAACTAAAAACTTTCTAAAAAAACACAATTTATGTTTTTTTTTTTGACAACCCCTTAGCAATTTGGTCATAACTTCCCAAATCACCTCGAATTTGCATAATCTTGGTTTCATTAGAAAGATAACTGAATAATTTATCTAATGACACCAAAATTAAGCCAAAAAAACAAGTTTTAACCTTTGAAACAGTAGGCTAAACATAAAAAATGGGATTAGCCTAAAAAACCCCCCAAAAAATCAAAAAATTTCTGAAAAATTCCTAAAACACTTCCTATGGAATGATTCGGTGGATCATCATCGATATCACTTGGTGAATTAGAATGCATGCTGTAGGCCTTTGGAGAAGGGGGATTGGGGATTAGAAAGATTCAGCTTCATAATAGGGCCCTCTTGGCCAAATGGCTATGGAGATTTGGTTGGGAGCAGGAGAGTCTCTGGAGGAAAGTTGTGGTGGCTAGGTTTGGAGTGAGGTCTAGATGGGAGTCTAGAGAGGTTTGAGGGTGTCATGGATGTGGTATGTGGAAGTCTATCCTAGCAGTAAAGTCGGTTTTTTGGGAATCCATTAGGTTTAAATTAGGTGATGGAGAGAACATTTGCTTTTGGCAGGATGTGTGGTCGGGGGATTGTCCACTTCGGTTGGCTTTTCCAAACATCTATAGTCTAGCTTGTGATCCCTTGGCAAGAGTGTCAAATTGCTTTGATGCATCCTCAAGGGTCTGGGATCCGGGATTGCGGAAAGCCCCTAATGATTGGGAGTTAGAAGAGTTAGTGAGTTTGTTGGGTGTTCTGGGCATGTCTTATCTGGTTTCGGAGGTTAATGATGAGTGGTGTTGGGTTCTTAACAAAAAAGGATGTTTTACAACTAAATCATTATATGTGAGACTCTCTAACATCACTGAAGTTTTGGTCCATCATAAAAGCATTTGGAAGGTGAAGATTCCCTCTAAAGTATCTTCATTTGGAATTGCTTTCTAGATAAAATTCTGACCCTCAATCATTTACAAAATAAAGGTTGGAACTTGGCAAATAGATGTGTCCTGTGTAGGGTGGAGGAGGAATCTGTGGACCATGTTCTGATTCATTGTTCCATGGCTAAAGTGGTGTGGGCTTTTTTCCTAACTCATCTACAAATCCTTTGGATTTTTCCGAATTTGTTCAATGAGTTTATTTCAGGATGGAGGATGTGCGGCTTGGATAGACTTCCTCTTTTAATCTGGCATACTTTACTGCGGGCAATCTGTTGGGGGTTATGGAAGGAAAGGAATGATAGGATTTTTGAGGACAAGCATAGATTGGAAATGACACTTGTCTCTTTTATCTACAATACCCTCCTGGAATGGATTTCAGTGTGTCCTGACTTTGAGGAAGATGGGTGGCATACCATTTGGAATGAGGACTTGTAACCAATGATGGTTTCGTGGCAGATTTAATGTTTCTTCCTTTATTGCTTTTATCTTGTTTGTTGCTTTTCCTTTCTTCATGCATCACCTTCCCGGTGATCTTTGTCTTTTCTTTGTTATCGTCTTCTTTTAAGATTCAATAAAATCACCTGTTTACCACTAAAAAAAAAAAAAAAAAAACACTTCCTAAAATTTTTCTAATTTGACTCTAATGGCCTTATTACATGTAAAACCACTAATTAAAACTTTTAAAATAGAAAAATAAGACTATACTATTAGACACTCCATAGAAGACTATCAATAGTCTTCCAATTTCTTCTCTTTGACATGGTATGCTCCCGCATCATATTTCCTGGGTTTAAAAAAGTTTGACCATGAAAATTTTGAAATAGAATCTTCAAATTTGAGGATGAAAATTTTATCTTGAGGGTCTTCAATTTGTTTGGGCAACAACATTGAATAGATCATAAAGGTGGTCACCATTTAATCATCCTGAGGCATGCTTACTTCCTTGGGTTGCAACTTGATGTCTTCCACATGTTTTTCCTTATCTTCAATTTGTGGTTCATCTTGAGGAGTAATGGAGGTTGGTTCACATTCCTTAGTTGACACCACTTGTTGGAAAATCTCTTTGGATGTTGACTCATGTTCTTTGGGAGATTCCTTTTTCAAAGGAGAACCCTCATGCTGTTGGATAAAAGATGTATCATGAGTAGGGGTATCCATATACTGCTTAGGGGAAGAGACTGACTGTGATGATTCCCCCTCCTGAATAGGCTCTTTTTTCTTTTTCAATCCTTGAATGCCCATTCGAAAATTCTCAACTATCCCCATAAGTTGCTGCATCAGAATCTCAAGTGTACCCATGCAGTTAGTCAACTTGGCCTTAGTGTTTTCCAAACCCTTGGCATGTTTCTTAGCTTCAGCTGCTAAATCATTATTACTAACTTCTCCCATGGTGTTTAGGACTGGCTTAAATAATTTTAGAACTATGTAAACCCCTTTTGACAAAAAAAAAAGGATTTTAGGGTAGTACTAAATTAATGGAAATGACTCCAATAATCAAGTATGCAAATTTCTTATTAAAGAAGATGTTGGAAACCCTAAAATTGATGGAAAAATGGTTTTAGGGTTGCTCAAAAGAATTTAGGTAAGTCCCTAAATAAATTAAAATCCCTTTTAAAAGGCCTAAATTAATTTTAAACACTTTTGAAGGAATCCTAAATACCAATGATTATAATGTCCACAATTTAAGAGATAAATGAAAAATAAATTAAACTTTTGATAGAAAGGATCCCAACTAGAATGGAATTAGTTGGAAACCTGGCTCTGATACCAATTTGATGTAGGATATTTAGGCAAACAAGATTCCTACAATAATCAATTAAGAACAAAACCTAAAGAATGGTTCTTTAAGGACACCAAGAAAAGCTCAAAGGTGTAAGAGATTGGGATACATTCAATTTAGGGTATGCTTTAAAATTATTTAGAAGTCTTGGACTAGGCGCTAAATTAATTTAGAGGTGTTTTGAAAGAACCCTAAAATAAAAGGACCGATGAGATAAGTAAGAATGATGGTAATCAAAAGAATGAAGGGTACAAAATGAAAAGATATGTAAAAAAAATTTAAAAGAAGAATGATAAGATTTCTGCAAAAAATTAAAATAAAAGAAAGAATATGCAAAAGAAGAGGTGACGTGAAGGAGAAAGAGCAAGAAAGAGAAAATAATAGGTTAGAGAGAGAAAGTATAGAGGGAGAACTCACCACATGAGAGGTAGGAGAAGATAACCAGCCGTTCGGCTCCAAGACAAGTCTTCCTGGTCGTACAAGAGGTCTTAGGACCTATTTATAGTATAAACAACGAAATTGGACTAAAATACCCCTCCCTGTATGGTCAACCCAAATTAGGCTTTTGATAGAAAGGATCCCAACTAGAATGAAATTAGTTGGAAGCCTAACTCTGATACCAAATTTGATGTCAGATCCAAAGCGAAAGGATTCCTACATTAATTGAAGAATTAGTAATTGATGATAAATAAAAGAGAGAGAGAGAGAGAAGGTAGAATGCTCACCTCATGTGAGGGGTTGAAAGAAAACTTGGGATACCACACCCACTTCAACAGACACATGTCTTCTATTCAAATAATCGTCTTCAACTATATTTTGTTGCATAGAGGGTGCCTTTAAATAGGCTTACATCCTAAAGTATTTGGAATAACTTATTGTATAAGTTTTCCTAATTCCTAAACTTTTCAAAACATAAAATTCCTGATGTCTAAACTACTAAAACTTAAGACTTTTTAAAAAACACTATTTTTCGTTTTTTCTGACACCCCCTTGATAATTTGGTCATAACGTTTCCAAATCACCTTGAATTTGTGTAATCTTGGTCCCATTAGAAAGGTAATTGAATAGCCTATCTAATGACACCAAAATCAAGCTAAAAGGGAAAGTTTTGGCCTTTGAAGCAGTAGGCTAAACATAAAAAACGGGATTAGCTTAACCCCCCCCAATATATATATATATATATATAAATTTCTTAAAACACTTTTGATATAATCCCAACTTCCTAACAACTTTCTAATTTGGCTCTAATGGCTTTATGACATGTAAAACCACTAATTAAAGATTTTAAAATAGAAAAATAAGGCTATACTACTTGACACTCTATGGAGGACTATCCATGGTCTTCTAACTTTTTTTTTTTTTTATATGGTATGCTCCCACATCGCAGTTACTATTGCAGTTGACTCAATTCAACATGTCTATGCAAGATCCTGCATACTGATGTGATTATGGTTTCTTGGAAGAATCACAAGTGGGATATTAGGGCCTTTAGTTAATGTAATCTCTAAATGCATGTTTGCGATGGTGTTGGAGAGGGAAAGAGATCTGAGTGTTCTGTTTTGACATCTCATCACCTTTTGATCAATGTTTCTTGTTAAAATGCATTTAATTTTCTACCACTACTTATGGAACTTTTTGTGTTTTTTCCTAGTGCATTTAGTCCTTTCATGTTTAGTTATTGTTGTACCCACTCATCAGATTGCAACGCAAAGGCTTCAGCAGTTTGATATTTAATAATATGTGGCAAACAAAATTAGAGATATAAAAATTAATCACCTCTTTCAGTTTTACTCAATACTCTCATATTGAACAGAGATGGTGTGCTGTTTTTATGCTTTGCAGGGAGTCATGCTTGATGATTTGAAGATACAGAGGGTTATCTACGGAATTTTCCCTACTTATCGTGACAGGTTTAAGATTCAACTGCTACATAAATTGCATTTAAGATTTTGTTGTGTTTGCAATGTTTAAGGTTGCGACAATGTAGCAGTAGATAATATGTTCAGGTAGTAGTCAAACAAACTGTTGCTTGTCTAGCCAGCCCCCCCTCCCAAAAAGAAAAGTGAAAAGAAGAAGAGAGCAAAAAAATTGTGTTCTATTTTTTCAATGTTATGATTTCTTAAGATTAGGTTTAGAAATTATCATCATTAGACAACTAAATGGTTCTCGGCATATTTCTATGGGTGCAAATGCTTTCAAAAAATCTGGCTATCTCTAGGCATTCATGCGTGAATGTAATGCTGTCACATAGGCTTAATTCAGAGTACGATTATTAGTTATTTTGGAAGAATGAGTTGGGGCCTGAATGTGTTGGTATTTGTTCCGAATTTGTGTCTTTCCACTACAAAGGACTACTGTTTACAGCATAATATACATGGTTATAAAAAATTTGACGAGTTGAACAACTCTACCATTCAGACCATATGTTTGCATCAAATAAGAAAAACACAATGTAAAACAGTTCTATTTGGTCATACCAAATAGATATCAGTTGAATACACTTAAAGTTTGTAATCTATAAAAGAGAAGAAAAGAAGAAGACGAAGAGAGAAATAGAGAGGAGAAAAGAGAAGGGAAATTTGAAGAAATCGTGTGTAGGGTTCAATTCATCTACACAACTAAAATATTATTTATATAAGACTGATAGAATATACGGTATGTATACAATAGTATAATTGGTCCTCTGACAATAATGCCTTTATACACTTGTACATTTCTACACTCCCCCTCAAGCTGGGGAATAGATATCTCACATTCCCAACTTGCCAACAATATTAAAAAACCGAGTTCTACTTAGCCCCTTTGTTATAACATCTGCTAGTTTATCTATAGTCTTCACAAATGCAGTGTAGATACATCCACACTGTAGTTGTTCCTTTATAAAATGATGATCTACTTCAATATGTTTTGTCCTATCATGTTGCACTGGGTTGTGTGCAATGCTTATAGCAGCCTTATTATCACAATATATGGTCATGGGATGAGGCACTGGAAATCCCAATTCGGTTAAAAGTCTTTTTAGCCACAATCGCTCATAAACACCATGTGCCATAGACTTGAACTCAACCTATATATTGGATCTAGCAACCACTGTTTGTTTCTTACTCTTCTAGGTAACTAGATTGTCTCCCACAAAAGTACAATAGCTTGAAATAGAACGCTTGTTAGTATCCGAGCTTGCCCAATCTGCGTTAGTATATGCTTTCACTTTAGATATCCATGAGAAAACTGAATATTCTTTTCCTTGGACAACTTTTGAGATATTTGAGCAAGTGTAGGGGCATGCATGAACTTGATGATGACACTGACTGCATAAGCAATGTCAGGCCTAGTCAATGATAAGTAAATAAAATGCCCTACAATGCATTGATATCTCCCCATATCAGTGAGGCGATGGTCTTGATCTTCCTTGAGCCTGTGATTAGGATCACTGGGGATAATAGATGGCTTACAACCAAACATTTTTGTCTCCTTTAAAAGATCCAATACATATTTCCTTTGAAATAAGAAAATACCTATTTTTGACCTTGCAACCTCAATACCACAAAAGGTACCTAAGTTGTCCCAAATCTTTAATTTCAAACTCTTTCGCTAACTGTATCTTCAATAACTTTACTTCTAACAATCATTATCTGTAACAACTATGTTATCGATATAAACAATCAATGTTGTAAACTTGTTTTGCACTCTCTTAACAAGCAATGTATGATCACTCTTACATTGTGTATACCCGTTCTTCAACATACTAAGTCTGAATCTCTCAAACCAGGCCCTGGATGATTGCTTTAGGCCATACAATATCTTTTTCAGAAACCAGGTGGAGGCTGCTTGAATACTTTCTCTTCTAGATCACCATTTAGGAAGACATTCTTTACATCAAACTAGTAGATGGACCATCTCTGAGTGGTAGTAAGAGAGATGAACACTCTAATTGAGTTCATCTTAGCAACCGGTGCAAATGTCTCTTGGTAGTCAATTCCATACATCTGAGTGTAGCTCTTTCCTACAAGTCTAGCCTTATAATTCTCTATCTTACTATCGACTTTATACTTTATTGTATATACCCACTCAGAACCAACAGGTTTTTTACCTTGAGGGAGACCAACCATTTCTCATGTATGGTTTTTTCATGTTCTCTCATCTGCTCCTCTATTGTAGCTTTCCAGTGTGGTTGTGAAAGAGCCTTTGAAATAGGTATGGACACTAAAGACAAAGCAAGGAGAAACTACGAAAGGATGAAGACAAGTGGCTCTATGAAATAAAATTAGATAAGATGTTGGGTACAAGATCTAACACCTTTGCAAATAGCAATTGGAACATCAATATCATCAAACGAAGAAATTGAGGGAAATGCACTTGCAAAATAAACAATACCTAATTTAGAAAAGGATCCAAAGAGGCCTCTTGACTGGGAGCTTGATAAAATGAATCTTTTCCTTACCTTTTAGTGTAACTTTTACAAGCTTTTTAATATAGCCTTGACAAACATTCTATAATAACTCTTACAAGCTTTCTAGTATAGCCTTTACAAGCTTTCAAGAATAACTTTTACTAACTTTCTATCATATCCTTACAAGCTTTATATATATTACTTTACATAGGATAACACCCTTTATGATTTCTTCTTGTTATTCTATTTTGGGCTCCATTTGTTGAAGTATATTAATTTGTGTATCTCCTAACACCTTAAGGTTTTGGTAGAGTTGGTTAATTTACTATCAACATGGTATCAGAGCAGGTTTGGTCGTGAGTTCGAATCCCGGTGGAAGTATTTTTTTAAATTAGTATTGTGTGCATGTCCCAAATAGTTGGGATAAGGCTGTTTGTTGTTTGTTGTTGTTTGTTGTAGTATTGTGTGCATGTGTACGCATTGTGTGGATCAGTGCCTATCTCCTAAGTGTGTTCCCAGGAAAGAATAGTATTCCTCTTGAGGGGGGTGTTGAAGTATATTAATTTGTGTATCTCCTAACACCTTAAGGTTTTGGGAGAGTTGGTTAATTTACAGTCAACATTTGGACTCAAACTAGTGGTTATAAACAAGATTTTAGGTTATTGTCATAGAGTAACCATTTGGTTGTCCCTAAAACCAATACAATTACCATTCAAAAAACCGCATGGTTGGGTTTCACTTCCTAAATTCAAAATTGTACAGTTGTGAATGTAGACATGACAGAAAACTCCTTGATCAGCTTGCCCTTTCATTGGGGTTGAGATAGTTGCGTCAAAGGAATATTCTACACTGATTTCTCTCTACTTTTGGTAGAAAGAGTAAGCTTACTCTCTTTTTAGAACAAATGAGCAAACTCTTTTGCCTTCCATAACATGAAAGTTCTATCGTTTCCTATTTTTGATTTGCCTTTACCATTTTTTATTATTACTAATACGTTGTAATTTGGAGAGGTCTATATGTTGAAGTATAAAATTTCTTGTATCTTAGTTCACTGTTAACATGGTATCAAAGCTAAGCCAGGTTGTGAGTTCAAATCCCTGTGAAAGTAAAAGTGTTCTCTGAAATGTAGTATTGCATGCGTGTGTGCTCGTGCTTGGTTTCCCAGGTGTTCCCAGGAGAGAATAGTCTTCCTCATGGGGGTGTTGAAGTATATTAATTCATGTATTTCCTAAAACCTTAAGGTTTTGGGAGAGTTGGTTAATTCATAGTTAACTCCATAGTCTCTTTCTGTCTCCCTTTTTATTCTTGCTATCATAGGATTCTTGACATTCAAGATGATGGTAAAATTGCTCCAAGAAAACCCCAGTCTATGATAGTTTTTGGGAGATTTCTACAGTATGAAAAGCTTCTTTCTTTGTCTAAAAAAATAGCCACGATAGTGGGCTATTTACATCTCAAGGCGCCACAGTAAATACAACTAGATAGAGACCAACTTTCATGTCTCTTTAGAACCTCTCTTGATAGAAGGCTACATGAAATTGAACCCCTTTTTTTCCCCTTCTTTCAATTTTATTTACCCATGAACTCACTTGGAAGAATGGCCAACTAAGGGACACTAATCAGGATAAGCAACCCTCCATTTTCCCTAAAAATGATCATGCCAAGAAAACCCATTCTCTACGATACACCAACCATATGGTTTCTGATCTTAGAAATCATACAATTCACCAAAAGAAATTGCACGGTTAAAAATCCAGATACCATACAGTTCCAATCATTGAACCATTTAAAGGATAATCCATCAACCGTAGGGTCACTATAATTTCTAACGGAGAATTCATGTTTATATACGAAATTCAAAGTTTCCCTACACAATATTTTTTGTATGACATTGTTATTGTTGCTACTCACCTTCTCCTTGTTACCAAAAACAACTAAGATAACCTCTCACTCTCCTTGTAATTTCAAGTTCACAAGCATGCCAACATTCTCTTAGCCTTTATTTTACTCTATCGATCAAACCCACCTTAGGAAGGAAGAATGCCAAGGGTCTATTTTTTATTTTTTTGAAGAATAACTGGAATTATATAAATGAGCAAAACAGACAAAGCATAATAGTACAATCGACCGTTACTGCCGCCAAGCTAACAAAGGAAAACACAAATTAACTCATTCCTGAAATATAATCACCCAAACCCCGAGTTCTGCCACACACTCTATTTTGCCAAACAATTCGCATCCACATTTTTAGATCGAGGAATATGATGTAATAGAGCTTGAGTATCCCTCACCAACACCCGAATCTCCTGTATAAAGTGAGCCACCCTCTAGGACCCACACGAGGTGCCCTAACCCTAACTAATGACGGTCATTGAGTCTCCCTTTATCACGCACCCCATATGACCTAACTTCTTTAAGATTCTCAATCCTTCAAGCAAGCCAACCGTTTCAGCCATATTAGAATCCGCCATACCAATAAGACCACCTTTCGCTATAATGATGGTGCCCTGGTGGTCCCGCATCACACACCCAAAGCCAACCATACCCGGGTTGCCAAAAGAAGCCCCATTGAAATTAATCTTCACCTTCCCCTCCTTTGGGGGGGTCCAAACCTCACGAGCTTCCCTCTTCTCATAGACAGGAATTGAAATGCAAATAACCCAGTCTCTCATCATATCATCTATCTAAAAGACAAAGAATTCTTTTTTCACTAACACTCAAGAGCTCACTTCACAAAGGATAGAATCAATGACAATACCCACATTCCTCTTTTTATCTTCAAAGACTCTTCCATTCCTCTCCTTCCACAACCCCTAAACCACTCCCTGAAAGAGGGCTTGAGCAAATTTTTTTTTCTTAACCCCAGATACCACTCCCCCATTGAAAAACAAGATCCTTAATTAACTCCGGCATAGTAAAATGGAGAGAGGGCCTTTGTTTAGAGTAATTCCACACCTATGAAGCAAACTTACAATGTAAAAATAAATGACTCCCAGTCTCTCCATCCTTACCACATAAATGGCATATAGAGAGCAATAGAACCATAAAAGGGTTTTCTTCTTTGAAGGATATCCAACGTATTTTTCCTATCATGAAAAACAATCCAAGAGAAGGCCCTTGCCCTTGAAGGAGCAGCCGACTTCCAAATATTGCGAACAGGGAATTGAGGGGAGAGGGGTTCAGACTAATAAGAATAGAAAAGAATGATTTTGTGGAGAAACACCCATTTGAAGTTGGGGACCAAATTCGGGAATCCCCACCATAGGAATCTAAATAAACAAGATTCAAATCATCAATGAATTTACCAACCAGGTTCACCTCCAAATCATAAGGGACTCGGGAGAATAACAACTTACACTAGACACCCTAAGAACTATGGGACAATATATCATTCATTTTAGCATCCTTATACAAAGCGATACAAAAGACTCAAGGGTAAGCATCCGCAAGGATGGAATTACTCTACCAAAGATCTTTCCAAAATCCAATCCTAGATCCTTTCCCAAGAAGAAACCGAGTATGGGGGAGAAAAATGGGACTTACTTGAACAATCTATTTCCAACACAAAGAAGGAGACCGGGGCATGGTATGATCGTTGAGCTAATAGGGCTAGATTTCCACTTAGTATAATGTTTTGAAATAATCCTAAATCATCTTAGTAACTTGAAATTAGTCGAGCCGCGTTGTCATGTGGGTGAGACATCTTTTTCCATTATATCTGATGAAAGGATAGAAATTATGTTGAAAGCAAGGTCTTTGTGAACATAATTCTAATCCGCTTCAATAGGTTAGAATTACTGATGTAGGATACCCTGTCGCATCAACTAGTCAAGCCACACTATTGTGTTAGGTGAGATATTTCTTTCATACTATTTGCAAACAAGACAAAAACCACTTTTAAAGCATTGAGATATAATGTTGAGGAACTATCCTTAATAATAAAGATTTTATTCCTCAGAGTTAGGACTTAGGACTAACCTAAAGGTTGTTCCTGTAGCGTTGTTGTGTATGTAAGATAAACCTTTTGAGTTGGTTTAGGGATTAGAATTTGCACTTCAAAGTGATAGAACTTGGAAAGAAACTTGAAATTGAACCCCTTTAATAACATAGGAGTTAAACCTTGCAACAAAGGCTAGAAAGGTCTAAAGTAGGTAACCGCAAAAGTGGGCAAAGAGGGATGCCTAATACCTTCCCCTATTTGTAATTGAACCACTTACCTAGGACTCGTTGGAGCCAATCAGTATCAAGTGGAGTTAGACATTTTCAAAATCTTATCTGTTTTTAAAACCAGTGTCCAGCTAGACCACTAATAAGTTGGTGGTGACTCCAAACCATTGTGGGATCCTTCCTACCATAGGCAAGTCCCCCCCACTCCCCTCAAAAGAGGAGATGCCTATCATGCGAAATCCAAGGCTTACAATGACTACGGTAACTTTGGAAACAAATCTTAATCTGTAAAATGAATTTGGTATAATATACTATCATCCCACTTCTCTCTTTTCTTTTTTCTTTTTGAAGGATTTTTACATGAAAAATACAAGTGTTTCCTACACTAGCATAGACCTCTTCTAAAGTTAGTTATAATAGAAATTTTCAACTATTTATGGGTTCCAAAAAAAAAAAATTTCCCCTATTTACCCATGTTTAATTGTTTTACTCCCACCCATTTCCCTTCCTTTTACCTACCTCTTGTTTCTCTGCCATCACCACCAACCCCCCACCTCTCTCTCTCTCTCTCTCTCTCAAATTGCAGAATTCATGGTGATAAAGTAAATCAAACAAAATCAAACAATCTAAAAATTATCTGAAATGGGTTTTCATAATTCAGAAAAGATGGACAGTGATGCAGCATGCATGTAGGTTAGTGGGTGTGTGCATAGGAATTTTGAATAAAATTGAAGAGCAATAATGAAATATAAGCAAGATTCCTACTTGCACATCCACACACTAAATCAAGTGATTATCCAGTGATACTTATAAGCATTAAAGGATTAGGGATCACAATGTAACAAACAAATAATGGACCTAATTAATTAGTTTATATTACTAAAATAAATTAGAGATTGAAAATAACAGGGTGCTGTCCAAAAATCTGGGGTTATACTTGTACTAAAAACAAGGTCAAGCATTTAAATAATAAAAGAGGATAACAGGCAGATATAGAGGTTATTGAAGAAATCTTAAGAGCAGGTTTAGGACATGACTTGGGATTATAATGTGGGTTAAAATTGGAGGTAACATGTCCAGAAAATTTAGGCTATCAGCCCGAAGCACATACCATAACATTCACCAGTCAGAACTTGTATGGGGATCCGAATAGAGGTCAAACTGAGGAATAGACCTTGATGTGGTTGTAGAGCAGCTCCCTGCTTTCTTTAGAATATAAAGGCAATCTGATTTTGTAATCGAAGTGGACGGTAACTGGTATTTGATAGAACCCCAAATATGCATACCCTGTTTTAATGCTGCTGCCACCTTGGGAATACTGTGGGGAGGACTTCGAGTTGAGGAGAACTTTCGGAGACTTGCTGCTATCTGTGGAGTTGCCCAAGGGTCTAGGACAACCTCCAAGTGTTGGATCTGTTAAAGCTTTGTCCCATGGATGCTGGTACTCAATCTCCCGAAGAAGCCTAGGAATCCTGTTTCACGCCTGACTTGGAAGAATCCAGGTGGGGTATGAGTAGATTGAAGAGATTTCTTCTGGTTGAACACACCTAGAGGATCATCCAGGTGTCCACAAGGACCTAGAGGCATCGAATGGTTCAAATCTATGATGGTTGATGATTTTTAACCCATCTCATGGAATCCCTTTGAAACAAGACTTAACGCCTAGGTTTCTGAAATCAGATTATATGGCCCTCATGTGATCAGTTTTTCAGAGAATAGGAATTCCATCAATGTCACCCAAAGGTTCCTAATAACATGGAAAACACCGACTTCTCAAACCTCTGAAGATCAGCCGATGGGAGCTGATCTCATGGATTGTCGTCTGCTCCTATGATCACGCCTGGGGTGAGGAAATCCCCCTAGAATCTCTTCAAAACTGAATCTTGTCTTGTAAAGTTGCCTGCTACTGGATCGTATTGGCCTTGGGAGCCTCCTAGATACATTAGTTTAAGAAAAACTCAAAGAACAAAATATAGATGAACAATCTCTTGTCGAGTCTTCTATTCCAGCAGGAGGAAACCTGTTAAATACTTTTAAAAAAAAATTAAGAAAGAAAAGAGAATGAGACCTTTAATCCAAGGAGAAGGGAGTGACCTCCACTACAACCGTGAAACTAGGTTTAACCCTAAACCCATTCCAGGGTTTAAGCGTTTTTCAGTTGCAACAAACAAGAGGAAGAATAAGACATCAAACATAAGAACCAAATTTTTATTCAAATATTGCATAACCATCAAGAGCTGGTCATGGGTTGCTCTTATAGAGTCCCACGACTAGGTTTACATAGTAAATCTCATGTGCGGACTAAAATATCCCTAATATAGATAGTGACTACCCAAAAATAACCCCCAACTAAAATAAATAACGAAAACATCCTTAATAAACTAGCAATGTCCAAACTGCCCTCAAAATTTTGTGCCCCCTTTTACATGAGACATAATTACATAAAGAAAATAAAAGAAAAAAAATAAAATGGTTGTGAACATGACCTAATCATCATCCTAGTTATGATGTCCGCATTAGATAGTTGATTACAAAATGTAGTAGGAGGTCTTGCAGCCTAGCGAATCCCATCCTCTTTTTAGAACCCATTTCTAACTCATGCAAAGCAAATCCAAGTATTTGAATGACTGAGTCGTTGCAAAATTAGCATGGGCAAACTCGGATCCTATATACAAAAGTGGAAACATGTTTTCTATTTAGAGTGTACGACTAGAGTACAAATGGGTGGGACATGGAGAAATATGAAGAACAAGGATAATGGGTTTTGCTAAACAAGAATGAGGGGCATTTATGACTTTTTCTCTATACTGTGTAAAGAGAAGCTCTCTGTTGTAACTAAGTTAAAAGAGGTTTTTTTTTTTTCGAAATATAAAAAACCTTAGCATTTTTCATGTAAGAAACCTTGTATTTTTTGGAGAGAGGCTATTGCCACCACACTTTTTTCTAAGTCCACCTCACTTAAATTTTTTTTTCGTTTTTCCTTTTATACCCCTCCCCTAATCCCTCTCCTACACCTCCGGCAACCCACAAGCCCGAACGATGGTTGCTGTGCCCCCTCTGGCACTAGGGGTGGGCATGGGCCGGGCCGGCCTGAGCCCGGCCCACAAATTGACCCGAAAAAGCCCGACCCGAGCCCGGCCCGA